>OZ024906.1:84700691-85088110 GCA_964017125.1 Flabesymbios commensalis
GGAAGACGCTGCACGATCAATTTTACTACACCTTCTGACGATGTATATGAAGAATATAGTTTGATCTGGAAGACGAAACACGATTATTTTTACTACACCTTCTGACGACGTATAGGAAGAATATAGTTTGATTTGGAAGACGCTTCACGATCGATTTTGCAGTACTGTCTGACGACGTATAGGAAGAATATAGTTTGATCTGGAAGACGCTGCACAATCAATTTTACTACCCCTTCTGAGGACGCATAGGAAGAATATAGTTTGATTTGGAAGACGCTTCACGATCAATTTTACTATATCTTCTGACGACGTATGGGAAGAATATAGTTTAATTTGGAAGACGCTTCACGATCAATTTTGCAGTTCTGTCTGACGACCTATAGGAAGAATATAGTTTGATTTAGAAGACACTTCACGATCAATTTTACTATACCTTCTGACGACGTATAGGAAGAATATAGTTTGATTTGGAAGACGCTTCACGATTAATTTTACTACACCTTCTGACGACGTATAGGAAGAATATAGTTTGATTTGGAAGACGCTTCACGATCAATTTTGCAGTACTGTCTGACGACGTATAGGAAGAATATAGTTTGATTTGGAAGACGCTTCACGATCAATTTTACTATACCTTCTGACGACGTATAGGAAGAATATAGTTTGATCCGGAAGACGCTGCACGATCAATTTTACTACACCTTCTGACGATGTATATGAAGAATATAGTTTGATCTGGAAGACGAAACACGATTATTTTTACTACACCTTCTGACGACGTATAGGAAGAATATAGTTTGATTTGGAAGACGCTTCACGATCAATTTTGCAGTACTGTCTGACGACGTATAGGAAGAATATAGTTTGATTTGGAAGACGCTTCACGATCAATTTTACTATACCTTCTGACGACGTATAGGAAGAATATAGTTTGATCTGGAAGACGCTGCACGATCAATTTTACTACACCTTCTGACGACGTATAGGAAGAATATAGTTTGATCTGGAAGACGCTGCATGATTAATTTTACTACACCTTCTGACGACGTCTAGGAAGAATATAGTTTGATCTGGAAGACGCTGCACGATCAATTTTGCAGTACTGTCTGACGACGTATAGGAAGAATATAATTTTATTTGGAAGACGCTTCACGATCAATTTTGCAGTACTGTCTGCAGTGTATAGGAAGAATATAGTTTGATTTGGAAGACGCTTCACGATCGATTTTGCAGTACTGTCTGACGACCTATAGGAAGAATATTTTTTGATTTGGAAGACGCTTCACGATCAATTTTACTACACCTTCTGACGACCTATAGAAAGAATATAGTTTGATCTGGAAGACGCTGCACGATCAATTTTACTACACCTTCTGACGGCCTATAGGAAGAATATAGTTTGATCTGGAAGACGCTGCACGATTAATTTTACTACACCTTCTGACGACGTATAGGAAGAATATAGTTTGATTTGGAAGACGCTTCACGATCGATTTTGCAGTACTGTCTGACGACTTATAGGAAGAATATAGTTTGATTTGGAAGACGCTTCACGATCAATTTTACTATACCTTCTGACGACGTTTAGGAAGAATATAGTTTGATCTGGAAGACGTTGCACGATCAATTTTACTACACCTTCTGTAGACGTATAGGAAGAATATAGTTTGATCTGGAAAACGAGGCACGGTCAATTTTACTACACCTTCTGACGACGTATAGGAAGAATATAGTTTGATCTGGAAGACGCTTCACGATCAATTTTACTACACCTTCTGACGACCTATAGGAAGAATATAGTTTGATCTGGAAGACGCTGCACAATCAATCTTACTACACCTTCTGACGACGTATAGGAAGAATATAGTTTGGTTTGGAAGACGCTTCACAATCAATTTTACTATATCTTCTGACGACGTATGGGAAGAATATAGTTTAATTTGGAAGACGCTTCACGATCAATTTTGCAGTTCTGTCTGACGACCTATAGGAAGAATATAGTGTGATTTGGAAGACGCTTCACGCTCAATTTTACTATACCTTCTGACGACGTATAGGAAGAATATAGTTTGATTTGGAAGATGCTTCACGATTAATTTTACTACACTTTCTGACGACGTATAGGAAGAATATAGTTTGATTTGGAAGACGCTTCACGATCAATTTTGCAGTACTGTCTGACGACGTATAGGAAGAATATAGTTTGATTTGGAAGACGCTTCACGATCAATTTTACTATACCTTCTGACGACGTATAGGAAGAATATAGTTTGATTTGGAAGACGCTTCACGATCAATTTTGCAGTACTGTCCGACGACATATAGGAATAATATAGTTTGCTTTGGAAGACGCTTCACGACCAAATTTGCAGTACTGTCTGGCGACCTATAGATACATATTGGTTGTTCTGGAAGAAGCTTCACGATCAATTTTACTACACCTTCTGACGACCTATAGGAAGAATATAGTTTGATCTGGAAGACGCTGCACGATCAATTTTACTACACCTTCTGACGGCCTATAGGAAGAATATAGTTTGATCTGGAAGACGCTGCACGATCAATTTTACTACACCTTCTGACGGCCTATAGGAAGAATATAGTTTGATCTGGAAGACGCTGCACGATCAATTTTCCTACACCTTCTGACGACGTATAGGAAGAATATAGTTTGATTTGGAAGACGCTTCATGATCAATTTTACAGTACTGTCCGACGACGTATAGGAAGAATGTAGTTTGATTTGGAAGACACTTCACGATCAATTTTACTATGCCTTTTGACGACGTATAGGAAGAATATAGTTTGATCTGGAAGACGCGGCACGATCAATTTTGCTACACCTTCTGACGACGTATAGGAAGAATATAGTTTGATCTGGAAGACGTATAGGAAGAATATAGTTTTATTTGGAAAAAGCTTCACGATCAATTTTGCAGTACTGTCTGACGACGTATAGGAAGAATATAGTTTGATTTGGAAGACGCTTCACGATCAATTTTACTATACCTTCTGACGACGTATAGGAAGAATATAGTTTGATCTGGAAGACGCTGCACGATCAATTTTACTACTCCTTCTGACGACCTATAGGAAGAATATAGTTTGATCTGGAAGACGCTGCACAATCAATTTTACTACCCCTTCTGAGGACGCATAGGAAGAATATAGTTTGATTTGGAAGACGCTTCACGATCAATTTTACTATATCTTCTGACGACGTATGGGAAGAATATAGTTTAATTTGGAAGACGCTTCACGATCAATTTTGCAGTTCTGTCTGACGACCTATAGGAAGAATATAGTTTGATTTAGAAGACACTTCACGATCAATTTTACTATACCTTCTGACGACGTATAGGAAGAATATAGTTTGATTTGGAAGACGCTTCACGATTAATTTCACTACACCTTCTGACGACGTATAGGAAGAATATAGTTTGATTTGGAAGACGCTTCACGATCAATTTTACTACACCTTCTGACGATGTATATGAAGTATATAGTTTGATCTGGAAGACGAAACACGATTATTTTTACTACACCTTCTGACGACGTATAGGAAGAATATAGTTTGATTTGGAAGACGCTTCACGATCAATTTTGCAGTACTGTCTGACGACGTATAGGAAGAATATAGTTTGATTTGGAAGACGCTTCACGATCAATTTTACTATACCTTCTGACGACGTATAGGAAGAATATAGTTTGATCTGGAAGACGCTGCACGATCAATTTTACTACACCTTCTGACGACGTATAGGAAGAATATAGTTTGATCTGGAAGACGCTGCATGATTAATTTTACTACACCTTCTGACGACGTCTAGGAAAAATATAGTTTGATCTGGAAGACGCTGCACGATCAATTTTGCAGTACTGTCTGACGACGTATAGGAAGAATATAATTTTATTTGGAAGATGCTTCACGATCAATTTTGCAGTACTGTCTGCAGTGTATAGGAAGAATATAGTTTGATTTGGAAGACGCTTCACGATCGATTTTGCAGTACTGTCTGACGACCTATAGGAAGAATATTTTTTGATTTGGAAGACGCTTCACGATCAATTTTACTACACCTTCTGACGACCTATAGAAAGAATATAGTTTGATCTGGAAGACGCTGCACGATCAATTTTACTACACCTTCTGACGGCCTATAGGAAGAATATAGTTTGATCTGGAAGACGCTGCACGATTAATTTTACTACACCTTCTGACGACGTATAGGAAGAATATAGTTTGATTTGGAAGACGCTTCACGATCGATTTTGCGATACTGTCTGACGACGTATAGGAAGAATATAGTTTGATTTGGAAGACGCTTCACGATCAATTTTACTATACCTTCTGACGACGTTTAGGAAGAATATAGTTTGATCTGGAAGACGTTGCACGATCAATTTTACTACACCTTCTGTAGACGTATAGGAAGAATATAGTTTGATCTGGAAAACGAGGCACGATCAATTTTACTACACCTTCTGACGACGTATAGGAAGAATATAGTTTGATCTGGAAGACGCTTCACGATCAATTTTACTATACCTTCTGACGACGTTTAGGAAGAATATAGTTTGATCTGGAAGACGTTGCACGATCAATTTTACTACACCTTCTGTAGACGTATAGGAAGAATATAGTTTGATCTGGAAAACGAGGCACGATCAATTTTACTACACCTTCTGACGACGTATAGGAAGAATATAGTTTGATCTGGAAGACGCTGCACAATCAATCTTACTACACCTTCTGACGACGTATAGGAAGAATATAGTTTGGTTTGGAAGACGCTTCACAATCAATTTTACTATATCTTCTGACGACGTATGGGAAGAATATAGTTTAATTTGGAAGACGCTTCACGATCAATTTTGCAGTTCTGTCTGACGACCTATAGGAAGAATATAGTGTGATTTGGAAGACGCTTCACGCTCAATTTTACTATACCTTCTGACGACGTATAGGAAGAATATAGTTTGATTTGGAAGATGCTTCACGATTAATTTTACTACACTTTCTGACGACGTATAGGAAGAATATAGTTTGATTTGGAAGACGCTTCACGATCAATTTTGCAGTACTGTCTGACGACGTATAGGAAGAATATAGTTTGATTTGGAAGACGCTTCACGATCAATTTTACAATACCTTCTGACGACGTATAGGAAGAATATAGTTTGATTTGGAAGACGCTTCACGATCAATTTTGCAGTACTGTCCGACGACATATAGGAATAATATAGTTTGCTTTGGAAGACGCTTCACGACCAAATTTGCAGTACTGTCTGGCGACCTATAGATACATATTGGTTGTTCTGGAAGAAGCTTCACGATCAATTTTACTACACCTTCTGACGACCTATTGGAAGAATATAGTTTGATCTGGAAGACGCTGCACGATCAATTTTCCTACACCTTCTGACGACGTATAGGAAGAATATAGTTTGATTTGGAAGACGCTTCATGATCAATTTTACAGTACTGTCCGACGACGTATAGGAAGAATGTAGTTTGATTTGGAAGACACTTCACGATCAATTTTACTATACCTTTTGACGACGTATAGGAAGAATATAGTTTGATCTGGAAGACGCTGCACGATCAATTTTACTACACTTTCTGACGACGTATAGGAAGAATATAGTTTGATCTGGAAGACGCTGCATGATTAATTTTACTACACCTTCTGACGACGTCTAGGAAAAATATAGTTTGATCTGGAAGACGCTGCACGATCAATTTTGCAGTACTGTCTGACGACGTATAGGAAGAATATAATTTTATTTGGAAGATGCTTCACGATCAATTTTGCAGTACTGTCTGCAGTGTATAGGAAGAATATAGTTTGATTTGGAAGACGCTTCACGATCGATTTTGCAGTACTGTCTGACGACCTATAGGAAGAATATTTTTTGATTTGGAAGACGCTTCACGATCAATTTTACTACACCTTCTGACGACCTATAGAAAGAATATAGTTTGATCTGGAAGACGCTGCACGATCAATTTTACTACACCTTCTGACGGCCTATAGGAAGAATATAGTTTGATCTGGAAGACGCTGCACGATTAATTTTACTACACCTTCTGACGACGTATAGGAAGAATATAGTTTGATTTGGAAGACGCTTCACGATCGATTTTGCGATACTGTCTGACGACGTATAGGAAGAATATAGTTTGATTTGGAAGACGCTTCACGATCAATTTTACTATACCTTCTGACGACGTTTAGGAAGAATATAGTTTGATCTGGAAGACGTTGCACGATCAATTTTACTACACCTTCTGTAGACGTATAGGAAGAATATAGTTTGATCTGGAAAACGAGGCACGATCAATTTTACTACACCTTCTGACGACGTATAGGAAGAATATAGTTTGATCTGGAAGACGCTTCACGATCAATTTTACTATACCTTCTGACGACGTTTAGGAAGAATATAGTTTGATCTGGAAGACGTTGCACGATCAATTTTACTACACCTTCTGTAGACGTATAGGAAGAATATAGTTTGATCTGGAAAACGAGGCACGATCAATTTTACTACACCTTCTGACGACGTATAGGAAGAATATAGTTTGATCTGGAAGACGCTGCACAATCAATCTTACTACACCTTCTGACGACGTATAGGAAGAATATAGTTTGGTTTGGAAGACGCTTCACAATCAATTTTACTATATCTTCTGACGACGTATGGGAAGAATATAGTTTAATTTGGAAGACGCTTCACGATCAATTTTGCAGTTCTGTCTGACGACCTATAGGAAGAATATAGTGTGATTTGGAAGACGCTTCACGCTCAATTTTACTATACCTTCTGACGACGTATAGGAAGAATATAGTTTGATTTGGAAGATGCTTCACGATTAATTTTACTACACTTTCTGACGACGTATAGGAAGAATATAGTTTGATTTGGAAGACGCTTCACGATCAATTTTGCAGTACTGTCTGACGACGTATAGGAAGAATATAGTTTGATTTGGAAGACGCTTCACGATCAATTTTACAATACCTTCTGACGACGTATAGGAAGAATATAGTTTGATTTGGAAGACGCTTCACGATCAATTTTGCAGTACTGTCCGACGACATATAGGAATAATATAGTTTGCTTTGGAAGACGCTTCACGACCAAATTTGCAGTACTGTCTGGCGACCTATAGATACATATTGGTTGTTCTGGAAGAAGCTTCACGATCAATTTTACTACACCTTCTGACGACCTATTGGAAGAATATAGTTTGATCTGGAAGACGCTGCACGATCAATTTTCCTACACCTTCTGACGACGTATAGGAAGAATATAGTTTGATTTGGAAGACGCTTCATGATCAATTTTACAGTACTGTCCGACGACGTATAGGAAGAATGTAGTTTGATTTGGAAGACACTTCACGATCAATTTTACTATACCTTTTGACGACGTATAGGAAGAATATAGTTTGATCTGGAAGACGCGGCACGATCAATTTGACTACACCTTCTGTAGACGTATAGGAAGAATATAGTTTGATCTGGAAGACGCCTTACGATCAATTTTACTACTCCTTCTGACGTCCTATAGGAAGAATATAGTTTGATCTGGAAGACGCTGCACAATCAATTTTACTACCCCTTCTGAGGACGCATAGGAAGAATATAGTTTGATTTGGAAGACGCTTCACGATCAATTTTACTATATCTTCTGACGACGTATGGGAAGAATATAGTTTAATTTGGAAGACGCTTCACGATCAATTTTGCAGTTCTGTCTGACGACCTATAGGAAGAATATAGTTTGATTTAGAAGACACTTCACGATCAATTTTACTATACCTTCTGACGACGTATAGGAAGAATATAGTTTGATTTGGAAGACGCTTCACGATTAATTTCACTACACCTTCTGACGACGTATAGGAAGAATATAGTTTGATTTGGAAGACGCTTCACGATCAATTTTACTACACCTTCTGACGATGTATATGAAGAATATAGTTTGATCTGGAAGACGAAACACGATTATTTTTACTACACCTTCTGACGACGTATAGGAAGAATATAGTTTGATTTGGAAGACACTTCACGATCAATTTTGCAGTACTGTCTGACGACGTATAGGAAGAATATAGTTTGATTTGGAAGACGCTTCACGATCAATTTTACTATACCTTCTGACGACGTATAGGAAGAATATAGTTTGATCTGGAAGACGCTGCACGATCAATTTTACTACACCTTCTGACGACGTATAGGAAGAATATAGTTTGATCTGGAAGACGCTGCATGATTAATTTTACTACACCTTCTGACGACGTCTAGGAAAAATATAGTTTGATCTGGAAGACGCTGCACGATCAATTTTGCAGTACTGTCTGACGACGTATAGGAAGAATATAATTTTATTTGGAAGATTCTTCACGATCAATTTTGCAGTACTGTCTGCAGTGTATAGGAAGAATATAGTTTGATTTGGAAGACGCTTCACGATCGATTTTGCAGTACTGTCTGACGACCTATAGGAAGAATATTTTTTGATTTGGAAGACGCTTCACGATCAATTTTACTACACCTTCTGACGACCTATAGAAAGAATATAGTTTGATCTGGAAGACGCTGCACGATCAATTTTACTACACCTTCTGACGGCCTATAGGAAGAATATAGTTTGATCTGGAAGACGCTGCACGATTAATTTTACTACACCTTCTGACGACGTATAGGAAGAATATAGTTTGATTTGGAAGACGCTTCACGATCGATTTTGCAGTACTGTCTGACGACGTATAGGAAGAATATAGTTTGATTTGGAAGACGCTTCACGATCAATTTTACTATACCTTCTGACGACGTTTAGGAAGAATATAGTTTGATCTGGAAGACGTTGCACGATCAATTTTACTACACCTTCTGTAGACGTATAGGAAGAATATAGTTTGATCTGGAAAACGAGGCACGATCAATTTTACTACACCTTCTGACGACGTATAGGAAGAATATAGTTTGATCTGGAAGACGCTTCACGATCAATTTTACTACACCTTCTGACGACCTATAGGAAGAATATAGTTTGATCTGGAAGACGCTGCACAATCAATCTTACTACACCTTCTGACGACGTATAGGAAGAATATAGTTTGGTTTGGAAGACGCTTCACAATCAATTTTACTATATCTTCTGACGACGTATGGGAAGAATATAGTTTAATTTGGAAGACGCTTCACGATCAATTTTGCAGTTCTGTCTGACGACCTATAGGAAGAATATAGTGTGATTTGGAAGACGCTTCACGCTCAATTTTACTATACCTTCTGACGACGTATAGGAAGAATATAGTTTGATTTGGAAGATGCTTCACGATTAATTTTACTACACTTTCTGACGACGTATAGGAAGAATATAGTTTGATTTGGAAGACGCTTCACGATCAATTTTGCAGTACTGTCTGACGACGTATAGGAAGAATATAGTTTGATTTGGAAGACGCTTCACGATCAATTTTACTATACCTTCTGACGACGTATAGGAAGAATATAGTTTGATTTGGAAGACGCTTCACGATCAATTTTGCAGTACTGTCCGACGACATATAGGAATAATATAGTTTGCTTTGGAAGACGCTTCACGACCAAATTTGCAGTACTGTCTGGCGACCTATAGATACATATTGGTTGTTCTGGAAGAAGCTTCACGATCAATTTTACTACACCTTCTGACGACCTATTGGAAGAATATAGTTTGATCTGGAAGACGCTGCACGATCAATTTTCCAACACCTTCTGACGACGTATAGGAAGAATATAGTTTGATTTGGAAGACGCTTCTTGATCAATTTTACAGTACTGTCCGACGACGTATAGGAAGAATGTAGTTTGATTTGGAAGACACTTCACGATCAATTTTACTATACCTTTTGACGACGTATAGGAAGAATATAGTTTGATCTGGAAGACGCGGCACGATCAATTTTGCTACACCTTCTGACGACGTATAGGAAGAATATAGTTTGATCTGGAAGACGCTTCACGATCAATTTTACTACACCTTTTGACGACCTATAGGAAGAATATAGTTTGATCTGGAAGACGCTCCCGATCAATTTTACTACACCTTCTGACCGCCAATAGGAAGAATATAGTTTGATCTGGAAGACGCTGCACGATCAATTTTACTACACCTTCTGACGACGTATAGGAAGAATATAGTTTGATCTGGAAAACGTGGCACGATCAATTTTACTACACCTACTGACGACGTATAGGAAGAATATAGTTTAATATGGAAAACGCTTCACGATCAATTTTTCTACACCTTCCGACGACCTATAGGAAGAATATAGTTTGATGTTGAAGACGCTGCACAATAAATTTTACTACACCTTCTGACGACGTATAGGAAGAATATAGTTTGATTTGGAAGACGCTTCACGATCAATTTTGCAGTACTGTCTGACGACGAATAAGAAGAAAATAGTTTGATTTGGAAGATGCTTCACGATCAGTTTTACTATACCTTCTGACGACGTATAGGAAGAATATAGTTTGATCTGGAAGACGCTGCACGACCAATTTTACTACACCTTCTGACGACGTATAGGAATAATATAGTTTAATCTGGAAGACGCTGCACGATCAGTTTTACTCCACGTTCTGACGACGTATAGGAGGAATATAGTTTGATCTGGAAGACGCTTCACGATCAATTATGCTACACCTTCTGACGACCTATAGGACGAATATCGTTTGATCTGGAAGACGCTGCACGATCAATTTTACTACACCTTCTGACGGCCTATAGGAAGAAGATAGTTTG
This sequence comes from Flabesymbios commensalis, assembly GCA_964017125.1. Lineage (NCBI taxonomy): Eukaryota > Metazoa > Annelida > Polychaeta > Terebellida > Flabelligeridae > Flabesymbios > Flabesymbios commensalis. The sequence goes on from OZ024906.1 coordinate 84,711,498, forward strand.
ATCTGGACGACGCTTCACGATCAATTTTACTACACCTTATGACGACGTATAAGAATAATATAGTTTGATTTGGAAGACGCTGCACGATCAATTTTACTACACCTTCTGACGACGTATAGGAAGAATATAGTGTGATTTGGAAGACGCTTCACGACCAATTTTACTACACCTTCTGACGACGTATAGGAAGAATATAGTTTGATTTGGAAGACGCTTCACGACCAAATTTGCAGTACTGTCTGACGACCTATAGATACATATTGGTTGTTCTGGAAGACGCTTCACGATCAATTTTACTACACCTTCTGACGACCTATAGGAAGAATATAGTTTGATCTGGATGACGCTGCACGATCAATTTTACTACACCTTCTAACGGCCTATAGGAAGAATATAGTTTGATCTGGAAGACGCTGCACGATCAATTTTACTACACCTTCGGAATGCCTATAGGAAGAATATAGTTTGATTTGGAAGACGCTTCACGATCAATTTTACTACACCTTCTGACGACGTATAGGAATAATTTAGTTTGATCTGGAAGAAGCTTCACGATCAATTTTACTATACCTTCTGACAACGTATTGGAAGAATATAGTTTGATCTGGAAGACGCTGCACGATCAATTTTACTACACCTTCTGACGACGTTTAGGAAGAATATAGTTTGATCTGGAAGACGCTTCACGATAAATTTTACTACACCTTTTGACGACGTATAGGAAAAATATAGTTAGATCTGGAAGACGCTGCACGATAAATTTTGCAGTACTGTCTGACGACGTATAGGAAGTATATAGTTTTATTTGGAAGATGCTGCACGATCAATTTTGCAGTACTGTCTGACAACGTATAGGAAGAATATAGTTTGATTTGGAAGACGCTTCACGATCAATTTTACTATACCTTCTGACGCCGTATAGGAAGTTTATAGTTTGATCTGGAAGACGCTGCACGATTAATTTTACTACACCTTCTGACGACGTATAGGAAGAATATAGTTTGATCTGGAAGACGCTGCACGATCAATTTTACTATACCTTCTGACGACGTATAGGAAGAATTTAGTTTGATCTGGAAGAAGCTTCACGATCAATTTTACTATACCTTCTGACGACGTATAGGAAGAATATAGTTTGATCTGGAAGACGCTGCACGATCAATTTTACTACACCTTCTGACGACGTTTAGGAAGAATATGGTTTGATCTGGAAGACGCTTCACGATCAATTTTACTACACCTTTTGACGACATATAGGAAAAATATAGTTTGATCTGGAAGACGCTGCACGATAAATTTTGCAGTACTGTCTGACGACGTATAGGAGGAATATAGTTTTATTTGGAAGATGCTGCACGAGCAATTTTGCATTACTGTCTGACAACGTATAGGAAGAATATAGTTTGATTTGGAAGACGCTTCACAATCAATTTTACTATAACTTCTGACGACGTATAGGAAGAATATAGTTTGATCTGGAAGACGCTGCACGATCAATTTTACTACACCTTCTGACGACGTATAGGAAGAGTATAGTTTGATCTGGAAAACGAGGCACGATCAATTTCACTACACCTTCTGACGACGTATAGGAAGAATTTAGTTTGATCTGGAAGAAGCTTCACGATCAATTTTACTATACATTCTGACGACGTATAGGAAGATTATAGTTTGATCTGGAAGACGCGGCACGATCAATTTTACTACACCTTCTGACGACATTTAGGAAGAATACAGTTTGATCTGGAAGAAGCTTCACGATCAATTTTACTACACCTTTTGACGACGTATAGGAAGAATATAGTTTGATCTGGAAGACGCTGCACGATAAATTTAGCAGTACTGTCTGACGACGAATAGGAAGAATATAGTTTTATTTGGAAGATGCTTCACGATCAATTTTGCAGTACTGTCTGACGACGTATAGGAAGAATATAGTTTGATTTGGAAGACGCTTCACGATCAATTTTACTATACCTTCTGACGACGTATATGAAGAATATAGTTTGATCTGGAAGACGCTGCACGATCAGTTTTACTTCACCTTCTGACGACGTATATAGGAAGAATATAGTTTGATCTGGAAAACGAGGCAAGATCAATTTTACTACACCTTTTGCCGACGTATAGGAAGAATATAGTTTGATCTGGAAGACGCTGCACAATCAATTTTACTACACCTTCTGACGACGTATAGGAAGAATATAGTTTGATTTGGAAGACGCTTCACAATCAATTTTGCAGTACTGTCTGACGACGTATAGGAAGAATATAGTTTGCTTTGGAAAACGCTTCACGATCAATTTTGCAGTACTGTCTGACGACGAATAAGGAGAAAATAGTTTGATTTGGAAGACGCTTCACGATCAATTTTACTATACCTTCTGACGACGTATAGGAAGAATATATTTTGATCTGGAAGACGCTGCACGACCAATTTTACTACACCTTCTGACGACGTATAGGAAGAATATAGTTTGATCTGGAAGACGCTGCACGATCAGTTTTACTACACCTTCTGACGACGTATAGGAAGAATATAGTTTGATCTGGAAGATGCTTCACGACCAATTTTACTACACCTTCTGACGACGTATAGGAAGAATATAGTTTGATTTGGAAGACGCTTCACGACCAAATTTGCAGTACTGTCTGACGACCTATAGATACATATTGGTTGTTCTGGAAGACGCTTCACGATCAATTTTACTACACCTTCTGACGACCTATAGGAAGAATATAGTTTGATCTGGATGACGCTGCACGATCAATTTTACTACACCTTCTAACGGCCTATAGGAAGAATATAGTTTGATCTGGAAGACGCTGCACGATCAATTTTACTACACCTTCGGAATGCCTATAGGAAGAATATAGTTTGATTTGGAAGACGCTTCACGATCAATTTTACTACACCTTCTGACGACGTATAGGAATAATTTAGTTTGATCTGGAAGAAGCTTCACGATCAATTTTACTATACCTTCTGACAACGTATTGGAAGAATATAGTTTGATCTGGAAGACGCTGCACGATCAATTTTACTACACCTTCTGACGACGTTTAGGAAGAATATAGTTTGATCTGGAAGACGCTTCACGATAAATTTTACTACACCTTTTGACGACGTATAGGAAAAATATAGTTAGATCTGGAAGACGCTGCACGATAAATTTTGCAGTACTGTCTGACGACGTATAGGAAGTATATAGTTTTATTTGGAAGATGCTGCACGATCAATTTTGCAGTACTGTCTGACAACGTATAGGAAGAATATAGTTTGATTTGGAAGACGCTTCACGATCAATTTTACTATACCTTCTGACGCCGTATAGGAAGTTTATAGTTTGATCTGGAAGACGCTGCACGATTAATTTTACTACACCTTCTGACGACGTATAGGAAGAATATAGTTTGATCTGGAAGACGCTGCACGATCAATTTTACTATACCTTCTGACGACGTATAGGAAGAATTTAGTTTGATCTGGAAGAAGCTTCACGATCAATTTTACTATACCTTCTGACGACGTATAGGAAGAATATAGTTTGATCTGGAAGACGCTGCACGATCAATTTTACTACACCTTCTGACGACGTTTAGGAAGAATATGGTTTGATCTGGAAGACGCTTCACGATCAATTTTACTACACCTTTTGACGACATATAGGAAAAATATAGTTTGATCTGGAAGACGCTGCACGATAAATTTTGCAGTACTGTCTGACGACGTATAGGAGGAATATAGTTTTATTTGGAAGATGCTGCACGAGCAATTTTGCATTACTGTCTGACAACGTATAGGAAGAATATAGTTTGATTTGGAAGACGCTTCACAATCAATTTTACTATAACTTCTGACGACGTATAGGAAGAATATAGTTTGATCTGGAAGACGCTGCACGATCAATTTTACTACACCTTCTGACGACGTATAGGAAGAGTATAGTTTGATCTGGAAAACGAGGCACGATCAATTTCACTACACCTTCTGACGACGTATAGGAAGAATTTAGTTTGATGTGGAAGAAGCTTCACGATCAATTTTACTATACATTCTGACGACGTATAGGAAGATTATAGTTTGATCTGGAAGACGCGGCACGATCAATTTTACTACACCTTCTGACGACATTTAGGAAGAATACAGTTTGATCTGGAAGAAGCTTCACGATCAATTTTACTACACCTTTTGACGACGTATAGGAAGAATATAGTTTGATCTGGAAGACGCTGCACGATAAATTTAGCAGTACTGTCTGACGACGTATAGGAAGAATATAGTTTTATTTGGAAGATGCTTCACGATCAATTTTGCAGTACTGTCTGACGACGTATAGGAAGAATATAGTTTGATTTGGAAGACGCTTCACGATCAATTTTACTATACCTTCTGACGACGTATATGAAGAATATAGTTTGATCTGGAAGACGCTGCACGATCAGTTTTACTTCACCTTCTGACGACGTATATAGGAAGAATATAGTTTGATCTGGAAAACGAGGCAAGATCAATTTTACTACACCTTTTGCCGACGTATAGGAAGAATATAGTTTGATCTGGAAGACGCTGCACAATCAATTTTACTACACCTTCTGACGACGTATAGGAAGAATATAGTTTGATTTGGAAGACGCTTCACAATCAATTTTGCAGTACTGTCTGACGACGTATAGGAAGAATATAGTTTGCTTTGGAAAACGCTTCACGATCAATTTTGCAGTACTGTCTGACGACGAATTAGGAGAAAATAGTTTGATTTGGAAGACGCTTCACGATCAATTTTACTATACCTTCTGACGACGTATAGGAAGAATATATTTTGATCTGGAAGACGCTGCACGACCAATTTTACTACACCTTCTGACGACGTATAGGAAGAATATAGTTTGATCTGGAAGACGCTGCACGATCAGTTTTACTACACCTTCTGACGACGTATAGGAAGAATATAGTTTGATCTGGAAGATGCTTCACGATCAATTTTACTACACCTTCTGACGACGTATAGGAAGAATATAATTTGATTTGGAAGACGCTTCACGATCAATTTTACTACACCTTCTGACGACGTATAGGAAGAATATAATTTGATTTGGAAGACGCTTCACGATCAATTTTGCAGTACTGTCTGACGACGTATAGGAAGAATATAGTTTGATTTGGAAGACGCTTCACGATCAATTTTGCAGTACTGTCTGACGACGTATAGGAAGAATATAGTTTGATTTGGAAGACGCTTCACGATCAATTTTGCAGTACTGTCTGACGACGTATAGGAAGAATATAGTTTGCTTTGGAAGACGCTTCACGATCAATTTTACTATACCTTCTGACGACGTATATGAAGAATATAGTTTGATCTGGAAGATGCTGCACGATCAATTTTACTTCACCTTCTGACGACGTATATGGGAAGAATATAGTTTGATCTGGAAAACGAGGCAAGATCAATTTTACTACACCTTTTGCCGACGTATAGGAAGAATATAGTTTGATCTGGAAGACGCCGCACAATCAATTTTTCTACACCTTCTGACGACGTATAGGAAGAATATAGTTTGATTTGGAAGACGCTTCACAATCAATTTTGCAGTACTGTCTGACGACGTATAGGAAGAATATAGTTTGCTTTGGAAAACGCTTCACGATCAATTTTGCAGTACTGTCTGACGACGAATAAGAAGAAAATAGTTTGATTTGGAAGACGCTTCACGATCAATTTTACTATACCTTCTGACGACGTATAGGAAGAATATATTTTGATCTGGAAGACGCTGCACAATCAATTTTACTACACCCTCTGACGACGTATAGGAAGAATATAATTTGATTTGGAAGACGCTTCACGATCAATTTTGCAGTACTGTCTGACGACGAATAAGAAGAAAATAGTTTGATTTGGAAGACGCTTCACGATCAATTTTACTATACCTTCTGACGACGTATAGGAAGAATATAGTTTGATCTGGAAGATGCTGCACGACCAATTTTACTACACCTTCTGACGACGTATAGGAAGAATATAGTTTGATCTGGAAGACGCTGCACGATCAGTTTTACTACACCTTCTGACGACGTATAGGAAGAATATAGTTTGATCTGGAAGACGCTTCACGATCAATTTTACTACACCTTCTGACGACCTATAGGACGAATATTGTTTGATCTGGAAGACGCTGCACGATCAATTTTACTACACCTTCTGCGACCTATAGGACGAATATTGTTTGATCTGGAAGACGCTTCACGATCAATTTTACTACACCTTCTGACGACGTATAGGAAGAGTATAGTTTGATTTGGAAGACGCTGCTCGATCAATTTTACTACACCTTCTGACGACGTATAGGAAGAATATAGTGTGATTTGGAAGACGCTTCACGACCAAATTTACTACAGCTTCTGACGATGTATAGGAAGAATATAGTTTGCTTTGGAAGACGCTTCATGACCAAATTTCCAGTACTGTCTGACGACCTATAGATACATATTGGTTGTTCTGGAAGACGCTTCACGATCAATTTTAGTACACCTTCTGACGATCTATAGGAACAATATAGTTTGATCTGGAAGACGCTGCACGACCAATTTTCCTACACCTTCTGACGACCTATAGGAAGAATATAGTTTGATCTGGAAGACGCTGAACGATCAATTTTACTACACATTCTGACGACGTGTAGGAAGAATATAGTTTGATTTGGAAGACGCTTCACGACCACACTTGCAGTACTGTCTGACGACCAATAGATACATATTGGTTGTTCTGGAAGACGATTCACGATCAATTTTACTACACCTTCTGACGACGTATAGGAAGAATATAGTTTGATTTGGAAGACGCTTCACGATGAATTTTACTATACCTTCTGACGACGTATAGGAAGAATATAGTTTGATCTGGAAGACGCTGTACGATCAATTTTACTACACCTTCTGACGACGTATATGAAGAATATAGTTTGATCTGGAAAACGAGGCACGAACAATTTTACTACACCTTCTGACGACGTATAGGAAGAATATAGTTTGATCTGGAAGACGCTGTACGATCAATTTTACTACACCTTCTGACGACGTATAGGAAGAATATAGTTTGATCTTGAAGACGCTTCACGATCAATTTTACTACACCTTCTGACGACCTATAGGAAGAATATAAATTGATCTGGAAGACGCTGCACAATCAATTTTACTACACCTTCTGACGACGTATAGGAAGAATATAGTTTGATTTGGAAGACACTTCACGATCAATTTTGCAGTACTGTCTGACGACGTATAGGAAGAATATAGTTTGCTTTGGAAGACGCTTCATGATCAATTTTGCAGTACTGCCTGACGACGAATAAGAAGAAAATAGTTTGATTTGGAAGACGCCTCACGATCAATTTTACTATACCTTCTGACGACGTATAGGAAGAATATAGTGTGATCTGGAAGACGCTGCACGACCAATTTTACTACACTTTCTGACGACGTATAGGAAGGATATAGTTTGATCTGGAAGACGCTGCACGATCAGTTTAACTACACCTTCTGACGACGTATAGGAAGAATATAGTTTGATCTGGATGACGCTTCACGATCAATTTTACTACACCTTCTAAAGACCTATAGGACGATTATCGTGTGATCTAGAAGACGCTTCACGATCAATTTTACTACACCTTCTGACGACGTATAGGACGAATATAGTTTGATTTGGAAGACACTGCTCGATCAATTTTACTACACCTTCTGACGACGTATAGGAAGAATATAGTGTGATTTGGAAGACGCTTCACGGCCAATTTAACTACAGCTTCTGACGATGTATAGGAAGAATATAGTTTGATTTGGAAGACGCTTCATGCCCAAATTTCCTGTACCATCTGACGACCTATAGATACATATTGGTTGTTCTGGAAGACGCTTCACGATCAATTTTACTACACCTTCTGACGATCTATAGGAAAAATATAGTTTGATCTGGAAGACGCTGCACGACCAATTTTCCTACACCTTCTGACGACCTATAGGAAGAATTTAGTTTGATCTGGAAGACGCTGCACGATCAATTTTACTACACATTCTGACGAAGTGTAGGAAGAATATAGTTTGATTTGGAAGACGCTTCACGACCACACTTGCAGTACTGTCTGACGACCAATAGATACATATTGGTTGTTCTGGAAGACGATTCACGATCAATTTTACTACACCTTCTGACGACGTATAGGAAGAATATAGTTTGATTTGGAAGACGCTTCACGATGAATTTTACTATACCTTCTGACGACGTATAGGAAGAATATATTTTGATCTGGAAAACGAGGCACGATCAATTTTACTACACCTTCTGACGACGTATAGGAAGAATATAGTTTGATCTTGAAGACGCTTCACGATCAATTTTACTACACCTTCTGACGACCTATAGGAAGAATATAGTTTGATCTGGAAGACGCTGCACAATCAATTTTACTACACCTTCTGACGACGTATAGGAAGAATATAGTTAGATTTGAAAGAGGCTTCACGATCAATTTTGCAGTACTGTCTGACGACGTGTAGGAAGAATAAAGTTTGCTTTGAAATACGTTTCACGATCAATTTTGCAGTACTGTCTGACGACGAATAGGAAGAAAATAGTTTGATTTGGAAGACGCTTCACGATCAATTTTACTATACCTTCTGACGACGTATAGGAAGAATATAGTTTGATCTGGAAAACGAGGCACGATCAATTTTACTACACCCTCTGACGACGTATAGGAAGAATATAGTTTGATCTTGAAGACGCTTCACGATCAATTTTACTACACCTTCTGACGACCTATAGGAAGAATATAGTTATATTTGGAAGACGCTTCACGATCAATTTTGCAGTACTGTCTGACGACGTATAGGAAGAATATAGTTTGCTTTGGAATACGCTTCACGATCAATTTTGCAGTACTGTCTGACGACGAATAAGAAGAAAATAGTTTGATTTGGAAGACGCCTCACGATAAATTTTACTATACCTTCTTACGACGTATAGGAAGAATAAAGTTTGATCTGGAAGAACGCTGCACGACCAATTTTACTACACTTTCTGACGACGTATAAGAAGAATATAGTTTGATCTGTAAGACGCTGCACGATCAGTTTTACTACACCTTTTGACGACGTATAGGAAGAATATAGTTTGATCTGGATGACGCTTCACGATCAATTTTACTACACCTTTTGAAGACCTATAGGACGATTATCGTGTGATCTGGAAGTCGCTGCACGATCAATTTTACTACACCTTCTGACGGCCTATAGGAAGAAGATAGTTTGATCTGAAAGACGCTTCACGATCAATTTTACTACACCTTCTGACGAAGTATAGGAAGAATATAGTTTGATTTGGAAGACGCTTCACGACCAAATTTGCAGTACTGTCTGACGACCTATAGATACATATTGGTTGTTCTGGAAGACGCTTAATGATCAATTTTACTACACCTTGTGACGACATATAGGAAGAATATAGTTTGATCTGGAAGACGCTGCATGATCAATTTTACTACACCTTCTGACGACGTATAGGGGGAAGATAGTTTGATTTGGAAGACGCTTCACGATTAATTTTGCAGTACTGTCTGACGACGTGTAGGAAGAATATAGTATGCTTTGAAATACGCTTCACGATCAATTTTGCAGTACTGTCTGACGACGAATAGGAAGAAAATAGTTTGATTTGGAAGACGCTTCAAGATCAATTTTACTATACCTTCTGACAACGTATAGGAAGAATATAGTTTGATCTGGAAGACGCTGCACGACCAATTTTACTACACCTTCTGACAACGTATAGGAAGAATATAGTTTGATCTGGTAGACGCTGCACGATCAGTTTTACTACACCTTCTGACGACGTATAGGAAGAATATAGTTTGATCTGGAAGACGCTTCACGATCAATTTTACTACACCTTCTGACGACCTATAGGAAGAATGTCGTTTGAACTGGAAGATACTGCACGATCAATTTTACTACACCTTCTGACGACCTATAGGAAGAAGATAGTTTGATCTGGAAGACGCTTTACGATCAATTTTACTACACCTTCTGACAACGTATAGGAAGAAATAGTTTGATTTGGAAGACGCTTCACGATTAATTATACTACACCTTCTAACGACGTATAGGAAGAATATAGTTTGATTTGGAAGACGCTGCACGATCAATTTTGCAGTACTGTCCGACGACCTATAGGAAGAATATAGTTTGATTTGGAAGACGTTTCACGATCAATTTTACTATACCTTATGACGACGTATATGAAGAATATAGTTTGATTTGGAAGACGCTTCACGATTAATTTTACTACACCTTCTAACTACGTATAGGAAGAATATAGTTTGATTTGGAAGACGCTGCACGATCAATTTTGCAGTACTGTCTGACGACGTATAGGAAGAATATAGTTTTATTTGGAAGACGCTTCACGATCAATTTTGCAGTACAGTCTGCAGTGTATAGGAAGAATATTTTTTTGATTTGAAGACGCTTCACGATCAGTTTTACTACACCTTCTGACGACGTATAGAAGAATATAGTTTGATTTTGAAGACGCTGCATGATCAATTTTACTACACCTTTTGACGACATATAGGAAGAATATAGTGTGATTTGGAAGACGCTTCACGACCAATTTTACTACACCTTCTGACGACGTATAGGAATAATATAGTTTGATTTGGAAGACGCTTCACGACCAAATTGGCAGTAATGTCTGACGACCTATAGATACATATTGGTTGTTCTGGAAGACACTTCACGATCAATTTTACTACACCTTCTGACGACGTATAGGAAGAATATAGTTTGATCTGGAAGACGCTGCACGATTAATTTTACTACACCTTCTGACGACCTATAGGAAGAATATAGATTGATCTGGAAGACGCTGCACGATCAATTTTATTACACCTTCTGACGACGTATAGGAAGAATATAGTTTGATTTGGAAGACGCTTCACGACCAAATTTGCAGTACTGTCTGACGACATATAGATACATATTGGTTGTTCTGGAAGACGCTTAATGATCAATTTTACTACACCTTCTGACGACCTATAGGAAGAATATAGTTTGATCTGGAAGACGCTGCACGATCAATTTTACTACACCTTCTGACGACGTATAGGGAGAATATAGTTTGATTTGGAAGACGCTTCACGATCCATTTTGCAGTACTGTCTGACGACGTATAGGAAGAATATAGTTTGTTTTGGAAGAGGCTTCACGATCAATTTTGCAGTACTGTCTGACGACGAATAGGAAGAAAATAGTTTAATTTGGAAGATGCTTCACGATCAATTTTACTATGCCTTCTGACGACGTATAGGAAAAATATAGTTTGATCTGGAAGACGCTGCACGACCAATTTTACTACACCTTCCGACGACGTATAGGAAGAATATAGCTCGATCTGGAAGACGCTTTACGATCAGTTTTACTACACCTTCTGACGACGTATAGGAAGAATATAGTTTGATCTGGAAGACGCTTCACGATCAATTTTACTACACCTTCTGACGACCTATAGGAAGAATGTCATTTGATCTGGAAGATGCTGCACGATCAATTTTACTACACCTTCTGACGGCCTATAGGAAGAAAATAGTTTGATCTGAGAGACGCTTTAAGATCAATTTTACTACACCTTCTGACGACGTATAGGAAGAAATCGTATGATTTGGAAGACGAAGCACGATCAATTTTACTACACCGTCTGACGACGTATAGGAAGAATATAGTGTGATTTGGAAGACGCTTCATGACCAATTTTACTACACCTTCTGACGACGTATAGGAAGAATATAGTTTGACTTGGAAGACGCTTCACGACCAAATTTGTAGTAATGTCTGACGACCTATAGATGCATATTGGTTGTTCTCGACGACGCTTCACGATCAATTTTAGTACCCCTTCTGACGACGTATAGGAAGAATATAGTTTGATCTGGAAGACGCCTCACGATCAATTTTACTATACCTTCTTACGACGTATAGGAAGAATAAAGTTTGATCTGGAAGAACGCTGCACGACCAATTTTACTACACTTTCTGACGACGTATAAGAAGAATATAGTTTGATCTGGAAGACGCTGCACGATCAGTTTTACTACACCTTTTGACGACGTATAGGAAGAATATAGTTTGATCTGGATGACGCTTCACGATCAATTTTACTACACCTTTTAAAGACCTATAGGACGATTATCGTGTGATCTGGAAGTCGCTGCACGATCAATTTTACTACACCTTCTGACGGCCTATAGGAAGAAGATAGTTTGATCTGAAAGACGCTTCACGATCAATTTTACTACACCTTCTGACGAAGTATAGGAAGAATATAGTTTGATTTGGAAGACGCTTCACGACCAAATTTGCAGTACTGTCTGACGACCTATAGATACATATTGGTTGTTCTGGAAGACGCTTAATGATCAATTTTACTACACCTTGTGACGACATATAGGAAGAATATAGTTTGATCTGGAAGACGCTGCATGATCAATTTTACTACACCTTCTGACGACGTATAGGGGGAAGATAGTTTGATTTGGAAGACGCTTCACGATCAATTTTGCAGTACTGTCTGACGACGTGTAGGAAGAATATAGTATGCTTTGAAATACGCTTCACGATCAATTTTGCAGTACTGTCTGACGACGAATAGGAAGAAAATAGTTTGATTTGGAAGACGCTTCAAGATCAATTTTACTATACCTTCTGACAACGTATAGGAAGAATATAGTTTGATCTGGAAGACGCTGCACGACCAATTTTACTACACCTTCTGACAACGTATAGGAAGAATATAGTTTGATCTGGTAGACGCTGCACGATCAGTTTTACTACACCTTCTGACGACGTATAGGAAGAATATAGTTTGATCTGGAAGACGCTTCACGATCAATTTTACTACACCTTCTGACGACCTATAGGAAGAATGTCGTTTGAACTGGAAGATACTGCACGATCAATTTTACTACACCTTCTGACGACCTATAGGAAGAAGATAGTTTGATCTGGAAGACGCTTTACGATCAATTTTACTACACCTTCTGACAACGTATTGGAAGAAATAGTTTGATTTGGAAGACGCTTCACGATTAATTATACTACACCTTCTAACGACGTATAGGAAGAATATAGTTTGATTTGGAAGACGCTGCACGATCAATTTTGCAGTACTGTCCGACGACCTATAGGAAGAATATAGTTTGATTTGGAAGACGTTTCACGATCAATTTTACTATACCTTATGACGACGTATATGAAGAATATAGTTTGATTTGGAAGACGCTTCACGATTAATTTTACTACACCTTCTAACTACGTATAGGAAGAATATAGTTTGATTTGGAAGACGCTGCACGATCAATTTTGCAGTACTGTCTGACGACGTATAGGAAGAATATAGTTTTATTTGGAAGACGCTTCACGATCAATTTTGCAGTACAGTCTGCAGTGTATAGGAAGAATATTTTTTTGATTTGAAGACGCTTCACGATCAGTTTTACTACACCTTCTGACGACGTATAGAAGAATATAGTTTGATTTTGAAGACGCTGCATGATCAATTTTACTACACCTTTTGACGACATATAGGAAGAATATAGTGTGATTTGGAAGACGCTTCACGACCAATTTTACTACACCTTCTGACGACGTATAGGAATAATATAGTTTGATTTGGAAGACGCTTCACGACCAAATTGGCAGTAATGTCTGACGACCTATAGATACATATTGGTTGTTCTGGAAGACACTTCACGATCAATTTTACTACACCTTCTGACGACGTATAGGAAGAATATAGTTTGATCTGGAAGACGCTGCACGATTAATTTTACTACACCTTCTGACGACCTATAGGAAGAATATAGTTTGATCTGGAAGACGCTGCACGATCAATTTTATTACACCTTCTGACGACGTATAGGAAGAATATAGTTTGATTTGGAAGACGCTTCACGACCAAATTTGCAGTACTGTCTGACGACATATAGATACATATTGGTTGTTCTGGAAGACGCTTAATGATCAATTTTACTACACCTTCTGACGACCTATAGGAAGAATATAGTTTGATCTGGAAGACGCTGCACGATCAATTTTACTACATCTTCTGACGACGTATAGGGAGAATATAGTTTGATTTGGAAGACGCTTCACGATCCATTTTGCAGTACTGTCTGACGACGTATAGGAAGAATATAGTTTGCTTTGGAAGAGGCTTCACGATCAATTTTGCAGTACTGTCTGACGACGAATAGGAAGAAAATAGTTTAATTTGGAAGATGCTTCACGATCAATTTTACTATGCCTTCTGACGACGTATAGGAAAAATATAGTTTGATCTGGAAGACGCTGCACGACCAATTTTACTACACCTTCCGACGACGTATAGGAAGAATATAGCTCGATCTGGAAGACGCTTTACGATCAGTTTTACTACACCTTCTGACGACGTATAGGAAGAATATAGTTTGATCTGGAAGACGCTTCACGATCAATTTTACTACACCTTCTGACGACCTATAGGAGGAATGTCATTTGATCTGGAAGATGCTGCACGATCAATTTTACTACACCTTCTGACGGCCTATAGGAAGAAAATAGTTTGATCTGAAAGACGCTTTACGATCAATTTTACTACACCTTCTGACGACGTATAGGAAGAAATCGTATGATTTGGAAGACGAAGCACGATCAATTTTACTACACCGTCTGACGACGTATAGGAAGAATTTAGTGTGATTTGGAAGACGCTTCATGACCAATTTTACTACACCTTCTGACGACGTATAGGAAGAATATAGTTTGACTTGGAAGACGCTTCACGACCAAATTTGTAGTAATGTCTGACGACCTATAGATGCATATTGGTTGTTCTCGACGACGCTTCACGATCAATTTTAGTACCCCTTCTGACGACGTATAGGAAGAATATAGTTTGATATGGAAGACGCTGAACGATCAATTTTACTACACCTTCTGACGACACATAGGAAGAATATAGTATGATTTGGAAGACGCTTCACGACCAAATTTGTAGTAATGTCTGACGACCTATAGATGCATATTGGTTGTTCTCGACGACGCTTCACGATCAATTTTACTACACCTTCTGACGACCTATAGGAAGAATATAATTTGATTTGGAAGACGCTTCACGATCAATTTCACTATACCTTCTGACGACGTATAGGAAGAATATAGTTTGATTTGGAAGACGTTTCATGATCAATTTTGTTATACCTTATGAAGACATATAGGAAGAATATAGTTTGATTTGGAAGACGCTTCACGATTAATTTTACTACACCATCTAACGACGTATAGGAAGAATATAGTTTGCTTTGGAAGACGCTTCACGAGCAATTTTGCAGTACTGCCTGACGACGAATAAGAAGAAAATAGTTTGATTTGGAAGACGCCTCACGATCAATTTTACTATACCTTCTGACGACGAATAAGAAGAATATAGCTTGATCTGGAAGACGCTGCACGACCAATTTTACTACACTTTCTGACGACGTATAGGAAGAATATAGTTTGATCTGGAAGACGCTGCACGATCAGTTTTACTACACCTTCTGACGACGAATATAGTTTGATCTGGATGACGTTTCACGATCAATTTTACTACACCTTCTAAAGACCTATAGGACGATTATCGTGTGATCTAGAAGACGCTTCACGATCAATTTTACTACACCTTCTGTCGACGTATAGGAAGAATATAGTTTGATTTGGAAGACACTGCTCGATCAATTTTACTACACCTTCTGACGACGTATAGGAAGAATATAGTGTGATTTGGAAGACGCTTCACGACCAATTTTACTACAGCTTCTGACGATGTATAGGAAGAATATAGTTTGATTTGGAAGACGCTTCATGACCGAATTTCCAGTACTGTCTGACGACCTATAGATACATATTGGTTGTTCTGGAAGACGCTTCACGATCAATTTTACTACACCTTCTGACGATCTATAGGAAGAATATAGTTTGATCTGGAAGACACTGCACGACCAATTTTGTTATACCTTATGAAGACATATAGGAAGAATATAGTTTGATTTGGAAGACGCTTCACGATCAATTTCACTATACCTTCTGACGACGTATAGGAAGAATATAGTTTGATTTGGAAGATGTTTCACGATCAATTTTGTTATACCTTATGAAGACATATAGGAAGAATATAGTTTGATTTGGAAGACGCTTCACGATTAATTTTACTACACCATCTAACGACGTATAGGAAGAATATAGTTTGCTTTGGAAGACGCTTCACGATCAATTTTGCAGTACTGCCTGACGACGAATAAGAAGAAAATAGTTTGATTTGGAAGACGCCTCACGATCAATTTTGCTATACCTTCTGACGACGTATAGGAAGAATATAGTTTGATCTGGAAGACGCTGCACGACCAATTTTACTACACTTTCTGACGACGTATAGGAAGAATATAGTTTGATCTGGAAGACGCTGCACGATCAGTTCTACTACACCTTCTGACGACGAATATAGTTTGATCTGGATGACGCTTCACGATCAATTTTACTACACCTTCTAAAGACCAATAGGACGATTATCGTGTGATCTAGAAGACGCTTCACGATCAATTTTACTACACCTTCTGACGACGTATAGGAAGAATATAGTTTGATTTGGAAGACACTGCTCGATCAATTTTACTACACCTTCTGACGATCTATAGGAAGAATATAGTTTGATCTGGAAGACACTGCACGACCAATTTTCCTACACCTTCTGACAACCTATAGGAAGAATATAGTTTGATCTGGAAGACGCTGCACGATCAATTTTACTACACATTCTGACGACGTGTAGGAAGAATATAGTTTGATTTGGAAGACGCTTCACGACCACACTTGCAGTACTGTCTGACGACAATAGATACATATTGGTTGTTCTGGAAGACGCTTCACGATCAATTTTACTACACCTTCTGACGACGTATAGAAAGAATATAGTTCGATTTGGAAGACGCTTCACGATGAATTTTACTATACCTTCTGACGACGTATAGGAAGAATATAGTTTGACCTGGAAGACGCTGTACGATCAATTTTACTACACCTTCTGACGACGTATAGGAAGAATATAGTTTGATCTGGAAAACGAGGCACGATCAATTTTACTACACCTTCTGACGACGTATAGGAAGAATATAGTTTGATTTGGAAGACGTTTCACGATCAATTTTACTATACCTTATGACGACGTATATGAAGAATATAGTTTGATTTGGAAGACGCTTCACGATTAATTTTACTACACCTTCTAACGACGTATAGGAAGAATATAGTTTGATTTGGAAGACGCTGCACGATCAATTTTGCAGTACTGTCTGACGACGTATAGGAAGAATACAGTTTTATTTGGAAGACGCTTCACGATCAATTTTGCAGTACAGTCTGCAGTGTATAGGAAGAATATAGTTTGATTTGGAAGACGCTTCACGATCAATTTTGCAGTACTGTCTGACGACGTATAGGAAGAATATAGTTTGCTTTGAAATACGTTTCACGATCAATTTTGCAGTACTGTCTGACGACGAATAGGAAAAAAATAGTTTGATTTGGAAGACGCTTCACGATCAATTTTACTATACCTTTTGACGACGTATAGGAAGAATATAGTTTGATCTGGAAGACGCTGCACGATCAGTTTTACTACACCTTCTGACGACGTATAGGAAGAATATAGTTTGATCTGGAAGACGCTTCACGATCAATTTTACTACACTTTCTGACGACCTATAGGAAGAGTGTCGTTTGATCTGGAAGATGCTGCACGATCAATTTTAGTACACCTTCTGACGGCCTATAGGAAGAAGATAGTTTGATCTGGAAGACGCTTCACGATCAATTTTACTACACCTTCTGACGACGTATAGGAAGAAATAGTTTGATTTGGAAGACGCTTCACGATTAATTATACTACACCTTCTAACGACGTATAGGAAGAATATAGTTTGATTTGGAAGACGCTGCACGATCAATTTTGCAGTACTGTCTGATTACCTATAGGAAGAATATAGTTTGATTTGGAAGACGCCTCACGATCAATTTTGCTATACCTTCTGACGACGTATAGGAAGAATATAGTTTGATCTGGAAGACGCTGCACGACCAATTTTACTACACTTTCTGACGACGTATAGGAAGAATATAGTTTGATCTGGAAGACGCTGCACGATCAGTTTTACTACACCTTCTGACGACGAATATAGTTTGATCTGGATGACGCTTCACGATCAATTTTACTACACCTTCTAAAGACCTATAGGACGATTATCGTGTGATCTAGAAGACGCTTCACGATCAATTTTACTACACCTTCTGACGACGTATAGGAAGAATATAGTTTGATTTGGAAGACACTGCTCGATCAATTTTACTACACCTTCTGACGATCTATAGGAAGAATATAGTTTGATCTGGAAGACACTGCACGACCAATTTTCCTACACCTTCTGACGACCTATAGGAAGAATATAGTTTGATCTGGAAGACGCTGCACGATCAATTTTACTACACATTCTGACGACGTGTAGGAAGAATATAGTTTGATTTGGAAGACGCTTCACGACCACACTTGCAGTACTGTCTGACGACAATAGATACATATTGGTTGTTCTGGAAGACGTTTCACGATCAATTTTACTACACCTTCTGACGACGTATAGAAAGAATATAGTTCGATTTGGAAGACGCTTCACGATGAATTTTACTATACCTTCTGACGACGTATAGGAAGAATATAGTTTGACCTGGAAGACGCTGTACGATCAATTTTACTACACCTTCTGACGACGTATAGGAAGAATATAGTTTGATCTGGAAAACGAGGCACGATCAATTTTACTACACCTTCTGACGACGTATAGGAAGAATATAGTTTGATTTGGAAGACGTTTCACGATCAATTTTACTATACCTTATGACGACGTATATGAAGAATATAGTTTGATTTGGAAGACGCTTCACGATTAATTTTACTACACCTTCTAACGACGTATAGGAAGAATATAGTTTGATTTGGAAGACGCTTCACGACCAAATTTGTAGTAATGTCTGACGACCTATAGATGCATATTGGTTGTTCTCGACGACGCTTCACGATCAATTTTACTACACCTTCTGACGACCTATAGGAAGAATATAATTTGATTTGGAAGACGCTTCACGATCAATTTCACTATACCTTCTGACGACGTATAGGAAGAATATAGTTTGATTTGGAAGACGTTTCATGATCAATTTTGTTATACCTTATGAAGACATATAGGAAGAATATAGTTTGATTTGGAAGACGCTTCACGATTAATTTTACTACACCATCTAACGACGTATAGGAAGAATATAGTTTGCTTTGGAAGACGCTTCACGAGCAATTTTGCAGTACTGCCTGACGACGAATAAGAAGAAAATAGTTTGATTTGGAAGACGCCTCACGATCAATTTTACTATACCTTCTGACGACGAATAAGAAGAATATAGTTTGATCTGGAAGACGCTGCACGACCAATTTTACTACACTTTCTGACGACGTATAGGAAGAATATAGTTTGATCTGGAAGACGCTGCACGATCAGTTTTACTACACCTTCTGACGACGAATATAGTTTGATCTGGATGACGTTTCACGATCAATTTTACTACACCTTCTAAAGACCTATAGGACGATTATCGTGTGATCTAGAAGACGCTTCACGATCAATTTTACTACACCTTCTGTCGACGTATAGGAAGAATATAGTTTGATTTGGAAGACACTGCTCGATCAATTTTACTACACCTTCTGACGACGTATAGGAAGAATATAGTGTGATTTGGAAGACGCTTCACGACCAATTTTACTACAGCTTCTGACGATGTATAGGAAGAATATAGTTTGATTTGGAAGACGCTTCATGACCGAATTTCCAGTACTGTCTGACAACCTATAGATACATATTGGTTGTTCTGGAAGACACTTCACGATCAATTTTACTACACCTTCTGACGATCTATAGGAAGAATATAGTTTGATCTGGAAGACACTGCACGACCAATTTTGTTATACCTTATGAAGACATATAGGAAGAATATAGTTTGATTTGGAAGACGCTTCACGATCAATTTCACTATACCTTCTGACGACGTATAGGAAGAATATAGTTTGATTTGGAAGATGTTTCACGATCAATTTTGTTATACCTTATGAAGACATATAGGAAGAATATAGTTTGATTTGGAAGACGCTTCACGATTAATTTTACTACACCATCTAACGACGTATAGGAAGAATATAGTTTGCTTTGGAAGACGCTTCACGATCAATTTTGCAGTACTGCCTGACGACGAATAAGAAGAAAATAGTTTGATTTGGAAGACGCCTCACGATCAATTTTGCTATACCTTCTGACGACGTATAGGAAGAATATAGTTTGATCTGGAAGACGCTGCACGACCAATTTTACTACACTTTCTGACGACGTATAGGAAGAATATAGTTTGATCTGGAAGACGCTGCACGATCAGTTCTACTACACCTTCTGACGACGAATATAGTTTGATCTGGATGACGCTTCACGATCAATTTTACTACACCTTCTAAAGACCAATAGGACGATTATCGTGTGATCTAGAAGACGCTTCACGATCAATTTTACTACACCTTCTGACGACGTATAGGAAGAATATAGTTTGATTTGGAAGACACTGCTCGATCAATTTTACTACACCTTCTGACGATCTATAGGAAGAATATAGTTTGATCTGGAAGACACTGCACGACCAATTTTCCTACACCTTCTGACGACCTATAGGAAGAATATAGTTTGATCTGGAAGACGCTGCACGATCAATTTTACTACACATTCTGACGACGTGTAGGAAGAATATAGTTTGATTTGGAAGACGCTTCACGACCACACTTGCAGTACTGTCTGACGACAATAGATACATATTGGTTGTTCTGGAAGACGCTTCACGATCAATTTTACTACACCTTCTGACGACGTATAGAAAGAATATAGTTCGATTTGGAAGACGCTTCACGATGAATTTTACTATACCTTCTGACGACGTATAGGAAGAATATAGTTTGACCTGGAAGACGCTGTACGATCAATTTTACTACACCTTCTGACGACGTATAGGAAGAATATAGTTTGATCTGGAAAAACGAGGCACGATCAATTTTACTACACCTTCTGACGACGTATAGGAAGAATATAGTTTGATTTGGAAGACGTTTCACGATCAATTTTACTATACCTTATGACGACGTATATGAAGAATATAGTTTGATTTGGAAGACACTTCACGATTAATTTTACTACACCTTCTAACGACGTATAGGAAGAATATAGTTTGATTTGGAAGACGCTGCACGATCAATTTTGCAGTACTGTCTGACGACGTATAGGAAGAATACAGTTTTATTTGGAAGACGCTTCACGATCAATTTTGCAGTACAGTCTGCAGTGTATAGGAAGAATATAGTTTGATTTGGAAGACGCTTCACGATCAATTTTGCAGTACTGTCTGACGACGTATAGGAAGAATATAGTTTGCTTTGAAATACGTTTCACGATCAATTTTGCAGTACTGTCTGACGACGAATAGGAAAAAAATAGTTTGATTTGGAAGACGCTTCACGATCAATTTTACTATACCTTTTGACGACGTATAGGAAGAATATAGTTTGATCTGGAAGACGCTGCACGATCAGTTTTACTACACCTTCTGACGACGTATAGGAAGAATATAGTTTGATCTGGAAGACGCTTCACGATCAATTTTACTACACTTTCTGACGACCTATAGGAAGAGTGTCGTTTGATCTGGAAGATGCTGCACGATCAATTTTAGTACACCTTCTGACGGCCTATAGGAAGAAGATAGTTTGATCTGGAAGACGCTTCACGATCAATTTTACTACACCTTCTGACGACGTATAGGAAGAAATAGTTTGATTTGGAAGACGCTTCACGATTAATTATACTACACCTTCTAACGACGTATAGGAAGAATATAGTTTGATTTGGAAGACGCTGCACGATCAATTTTGCAGTACTGTCTGATTACCTATAGGAAGAATATAGTTTGATTTGGAAGACGCCTCACGATCAATTTTGCTATACCTTCTGACGACGTATAGGAAGAATATAGTTTGATCTGGAAGACGCTGCACGACCAATTTTACTACACTTTCTGACGACGTATAGGAAGAATATAGTTTGATCTGGAAGACGCTGCACGATCAGTTTTACTACACCTTCTGACGACGAATATAGTTTGATCTGGATGACGCTTCACGATCAATTTTACTACACCTTCTAAAGACCTATAGGACGATTATCGTGTGATCTAGAAGACGCTTCACGATCAATTTTACTACACCTTCTGACGACGTATAGGAAGAATATAGTTTGATTTGGAAGACACTGCTCGATCAATTTTACTACACCTTCTGACGATCTATAGGAAGAATATAGTTTGATCTGGAAGACACTGCACGACCAATTTTCCTACACCTTCTGACGACCTATAGGAAGAATATAGTTTGATCTGGAAGACGCTGCACGATCAATTTTACTACACATTCTGACGACGTGTAGGAAGAATATAGTTTGATTTGGAAGACGCTTCACGACCACACTTGCAGTACTGTCTGACGACAATAGATACATATTGGTTGTTCTGGAAGACGTTTCACGATCAATTTTACTACACCTTCTGACGACGTATAGAAAGAATATAGTTCGATTTGGAAGACGCTTCACGATGAATTTTACTATACCTTCTGACGACGTATAGGAAGAATATAGTTTGACCTGGAAGACGCTGTACGATCAATTTTACTACACCTTCTGACGACGTATAGGAAGAATATAGTTTGATCTGGAAAACGAGGCACGATCAATTTTACTACACCTTCTGACGACGTATAGGAAGAATATAGTTTGATTTGGAAGACGTTTCACGATCAATTTTACTATACCTTATGACGACGTATATGAAGAATATAGTTTGATTTGGAAGACGCTTCACGATTAATTTTACTACACCTTCTAACGACGTATAGGAAGAATATAGTTTGATTTGGAAGACGCTGCACGATCAATTTTGCAGTACTGTCTGACGACGTATAGGAAGAATACAGTTTTATTTGGAAGACGCTTCACGATCAATTTTGCAGTACAGTCTGCAGTGTATAGGAAAAATATAGTTTGATTTGGAAGACGCTTCACGATCAATTTTGCAGTACTGTCTGACGACGAATAGGAAGAATATAGTTTGCTTTGAAATACGTTTCACGATCAATTTTGCAGTACTGTCTGACGACGAATAGGAAGAAAATAGTTTGATTTGGAAGACGCTTCACGATCAATTTTACTATACCTTTTGACGACGTATAGGAAGAATATAGTTTGATCTGGAAGACGCTGCACGACCAATTTTACTACACCTTCTGACGACGTATAGGAAGAATATAGTTTGATCTGGAAGACGCTGCACGATCAGTTTTACTACACCTTCTGACGACGTATAGGAAGAATATAGTTTGATCTGGAAGACGCTTCACGATCAATTTTACTACACTTTCTGACGACCTATAGGAAGAGTGTCGTTTGATCTGGAAGATGCTGCACGATCAATTTTAGTACACCTTCTGACGGCCTATAGGAAGAAGATAGTTTGATCTGGAAGACGCTTCACGATCAATTTTACTACACCTGCTGACGACGTATAGGAAGAAATAGTTTGATTTGGAAGACGCTTCACGATTAATTATACTACACCTTCTAACGACGTATAGGAAGAATATAGTTTGATTTGGAAGACGCTGCACGATCAATTTTGCAGTACTGTCTGACGACCTATAGGAAGAATATAGTTTGATTTGGAAGACGTTTCACGATCAATTTTACTATACCTTATGACGACGTATATGAAGAATATAGTTTGATTTGGAAGACGCTTCACGATTAATTTTACTACACCTTCTAACGACGTATAGGAAGAATATAGTTTGATTTGGAAGACGCTGCACGATCAATTTTGCAGTACTGTCTGACGACGTATAGGAAGAATACAGTTTTATTTGGAAGACGCTTCACGATCAATTTTGCAGTACAGTCTGCAATGAAATGAAATGAATCGGGCTTTAGGCCACCTTTGTGCACATATAGGCTAAACTGGGCCAGGAGAACCTCCTGGGGATGGTGAGATGATTGAGATGACACTGTCCTCCAGACACAGGATTTGAAATTCGAGCCCTGGCGGTCTGAGGCCGAGCACGCTACCTCTCGGTCACGGAGGCTCCCCACAATACTAACTTTCACACGTGGATGGGGAAGAAACAATTTTGTTTCTTTCAAACCGCCGAGACCGGGAACCGAACCCCGGACTCTGGCGTGAAAGGCAGCGGTGCTAACCACTACCCCAGGGCCCCCGCCCAGTACAGTCTGCAGTGTATAGGAAGAATATAGTTTGATTTGGAAGACGCTTCACGATCGATGTTGCAGTACTGTCTGACGACCTATAGGAAGAATATTTTTTGATTTGGAAGGCGCTTCACGATCAATTTTACTACACCTTCTGACGACGTATAGGAAGAATATACTTTGATCTGAAAGACGCTGCACGATTAATTTTACTACACCTTCTGACGACCTATAGGAAGAATATAGTTTGATCTGGAAGACGCTGCACGATCAATTTTATTACACCTTCTGACGACGTATAGGAAGAATATAGTTTGATTTGGAAGACGCTTCACGACCAAATTTGCAGTACTGTCTGACGACATATAGATACATATTGGTTGTTCTGGAAGACGCTTAATGATCAATTTTACTACACCTTCTGACGACCTATAGGAAGAATATAGTTTGATCTGGAAGACGCTGCACGATCAATTTTACTACACCTTCTGACGACGAATATAGTTTGATCTGGATGACGTTTCACGATCAATTTTACTACACCTTCTAAAGACCTATAGGACGATTATCGTGTGATCTAGAAGACGCTTCACGATCAATTTTACTACACCTTCTGTCGACGTATAGGAAGAATATAGTTTGATTTGGAAGACACTGCTCGATCAATTTTACTACACCTTCTGACGACGTATAGGAAGAATATAGTGTGATTTGGAAGACGCTTCACGACCAATTTTACTACAGCTTCTGACGATGTATAGGAAGAATATAGTTTGATTTGGAAGACGCTTCATGACCGAATTTCCAGTACTGTCTGACGACCTATAGATACATATTGGTTGTTCTGGAAGACGCTTCACGATCAATTTTACTACACCTTCTGACGATCTATAGGAAGAATATAGTTTGATCTGGAAGACACTGCACGACCAATTTTGTTATACCTTATGAAGACATATAGGAAGAATATAGTTTGATTTGGAAGACGCTTCACGATCAATTTCACTATACCTTCTGACGACGCATAGGAAGAATATAGTTTGATTTGGAAGATGTTTCACGATCAATTTTGTTATACCTTATGAAGACATATAGGAAGAATATAGTTTGATTTGGAAGACGCTTCACGATTAATTTTACTACACCATCTAACGACGTATAGGAAGAATATAGTTTGCTTTGGAAGACGCTTCACGATCAATTTTGCAGTACTGCCTGACGACGAATAAGAAGAAAATAGTTTGATTTGGAAGACGCCTCACGATCAATTTTGCTATACCTTCTGACGACGTATAGGAAGAATATAGTTTGATCTGGAAGACGCTGCACGACCAGTTTTACTACACTTTCTGACGACGTATAGGAAGAATATAGTTTGATCTGGAAGACGCTGCACGATCAGTTCTACTACACCTTCTGACGACGAATATAGTTTGATCTGGATGACGCTTCACGATCAATTTTACTACACCTTCTAAAGACCAATAGGACGATTATCGTGTGATCTAGAAGACGCTTCACGATCAATTTTACTACACCTTCTGACGACGTATAGGAAGAATATAGTTTGATTTGGAAGACACTGCTCGATCAATTTTACTACACCTTCTGACGATCTATAGGAAGAATATAGTTTGATCTGGAAGAAACTGCACGACCAATTTTCCTACACCTTCTGACGACCTATAGGAAGAATATAGTTTGATCTGGAAGACGCTGCACGATCAATTTTACTACACATTCTGACGACGTGTAGGAAGAATATAGTTTGATTTGGAAGACGCTTCACGACCACACTTGCAGTACTGTCTGACGACAATAGATACATATTGGTTGTTCTGGAAGACGCTTCACGATCAATTTTACTACACCTTCTGACGACGTATAGAAAGAATATAGTTCGATTTGGAAGACGCTTCACGATGAATTTTACTATACCTTCTGACGACGTATAGGAAGAATATAGTTTGACCTGGAAGACGCTGTACGATCAATTTTACTACACCTTCTGACGACGTATAGGAAGAATATAGTTTGATCTGGAAAACGAGGCACGATCAATTTTACTACACCTTCTGACGACGTATAGGAAGAATATAGTTTGATTTGGAAGACGTTTCACGATCAATTTTACTATACCTTATGACGACGTATATGAAGAATATAGTTTGATTTGGAAGACGCTTCACGATTAATTTTACTACACCTTCTAACGACGTATAGGAAGAATATAGTTTGATTTGGAAGACGCTGCACGATCAATTTTGCAGTACTGTCTGACGACGTATAGGAAGAATACAGTTTTATTTGGAAGACGCTTCACGATCAATTTTGCAGTACAGTCTGCAGTGTATAGGAAGAATATAGTTTGATTTGGAAGACGCTTCACGATCAATTTTGCAGTACTGTCTGACGACGTATAGGAAGAATATAGTTTGCTTTGAAATACGTTTCACGATCAATTTTGCAGTACTGTCTGACGACGAATAGGAAAAAAATAGTTTGATTTGGAAGACGCTGCACGATCAGTTTTACTACACCTTCTGACGACGTATAGGAAGAATATAGTTTGATCTGGAAGACGCTTCACGATCAATTTTACTACACTTTCTGACGACCTATAGGAAGAGTGTCGTTTGATCTGGAAGATGCTGCACGATCAATTTTAGTACACCTTCTGACGGCCTATAGGAAGAAGATAGTTTGATCTGGAAGACGCTTCACGATCAATTTTACTACACCTTCTGACGACGTATAGGAAGAAATAGTTTGATTTGGAAGACGCTTCACGATTAATTATACTACACCTTCTAACGACGTATAGGAAGAATATAGTTTGATTTGGAAGACGCTGCACGATCAATTTTGCAGTACTGTCTGATTACCTATAGGAAGAATATAGTTTGATTTGGAAGACGCCTCACGATCAATTTTGCTATACCTTCTGACGACGTATAGGAAGAATATAGTTTGATCTGGAAGACGCTGCACGACCAATTTTACTACACTTTCTGACGACGTATAGGAAGAATATAGTTTGATCTGGAAGACGCTGCACGATCAGTTTTACTACACCTTCTGACGACGAATATAGTTTGATCTGGATGACGCTTCACGATCAATTTTACTACACCTTCTAAAGACCTATAGGACGATTATCGTGTGATCTAGAAGACGCTTCACGATCAATTTTACTACACCTTCTGACGACGTATAGGAAGAATATAGTTTGATTTGGAAGACACTGCTCGATCAATTTTACTACACCTTCTGACGATCTATAGGAAGAATATAGTTTGATCTGGAAGACACTGCACGACCAATTTTCCTACACCTTCTGACGACCTATAGGAAGAATATAGTTTGATCTGGAAGACGCTGCACGATCAATTTTACTACACATTCTGACGACGTGTAGGAAGAATATAGTTTGATTTGGAAGACGCTTCACGACCACACTTGCAGTACTGTCTGACGACAATAGATACATATTGGTTGTTCTGGAAGACGTTTCACGATCAATTTTACTACACCTTCTACGACGTATAGAAAGAATATAGTTCGATTTGGAAGACGCTTCACGATGAATTTTACTATACCTTCTGACGACGTATAGGAAGAATATAGTTTGACCTGGAAGACGCTGTACGATCAATTTTACTACACCTTCTGACGACGTATAGGAAGAATATAGTTTGATCTGGAAAACGAGGCACGATCAATTTTACTACACCTTCTGACGACGTATAGGAAGAATATAGTTTGATTTGGAAGACGTTTCACGATCAATTTTACTATACCTTATGACGACGTATATGAAGAATATAGTTTGATTTGGAAGACGCTTCACGATTAATTTTACTACACCTTCTAACGACGTATAGGAAGAATATAGTTTGATTTGGAAGACGCTGCACGATCAATTTTGCAGTACTGTCTGACGACGTATAGGAAGAATACAGTTTTATTTGGAAGACGCTTCACGATCAATTTTGCAGTACAGTCTGCAGTGTATAGGAAGAATATAGTTTGATTTGGAAGACGCTTCACGATCAATTTTGCAGTACTGTCTGACGACGTATAGGAAGAATATAGTTTGCTTTGAAATACGTTTCACGATCAATTTTGCAGTACTGTCTGACGACGAATAGGAAGAAAATAGTTTGATTTGGAAGACGCTTCACGATCAATTTTACTATACCTTTTGACGACGTATAGGAAGAATATAGTTTGATCTGGAAGACGCTGCACGACCAATTTTACTACACCTTCTGACGACGTATAGGAAGAATATAGTTTGATCTGGAAGACGCTGCACGATCAGTTTTACTACACCTTCTGACGACGTATAGGAAGAATATAGTTTGATCTGGAAGACGCTTCACGATCAATTTTACTACACTTTCTGACGACCTATAGGAAGAGTGTCGTTTGATCTGGAAGATGCTGCACGATCAATTTTACTACACCTGCTGACGACGTATAGGAAGAAATAGTTTGATTTGGAAGACGCTTCACGATTAATTATACTACACCTTCTAACGACGTATAGGAAGAATATAGTTTGATTTGGAAGACGCTGCACGATCAATTTTGCAGTACTGTCTGACGACCTATAGGAAGAATATAGTTTGATTTGGAAGACGTTTCACGATCAATTTTACTATACCTTATGACGACGTATATGAAGAATATAGTTTGATTTGGAAGACGCTTCACGATTAATTTTACTACACCTTCTAACGACGTATAGGAAGAATATAGTTTGATTTGGAAGACGCTGCACGATCAATTTTGCAGTACTGTCTGACGACGTATAGGAAGAATACAGTTTTATTTGGAAGACGCTTCACGATCAATTTTGCAGTACAGTCTGCAGTGTATAGGAAGAATATAGTTTGATTTGGAAGACGCTTCACGATCGATGTTGCAGTACTGTCTGACGACCTATAGGAAGAATATTTTTTGATTTGGAAGGCGCTTCACGATCAATTTTACTACACCTTCTGACGACGTATAGGAAGAATATACTTTGATCTGAAAGACGCTGCACGATTAATTTTACTACACCTTCTGACGACCTATAGGAAGAATATAGTTTGATCTGGAAGACGCTGCACGATCAATTTTATTACACCTTCTGACGACGTATAGGAAGAATATAGTTTGATTTGGAAGACGCTTCACGACCAAATTTGCAGTACTGTCTGACGACATATAGATACATATTGGTTGTTCTGGAAGACGCTTAATGATCAATTTTACTACACCTTCTGACGACCTATAGGAAGAATATAGTTTGATCTGGAAGACGCTGCACGATCAATTTTACTACACCTTCTGACGACGTATAGGGAGAATATAGTTTGATTTGGAAGACGCTTCACGATCAATTTTGCAGTACTGTCTGACGACGAATAGGAAGAAAATAGTTTGATTTGGAAGATGCTTCACGATCAATTTCACTATACCTTCTGACGACGTATAGGAAGAATATAGTTTGATCTGGAAGACGCTGCACGACCAATTTTACTACGCCTTCTGACGACGTATAGGAAGAATATAGTTTGATCTGGAAGACGCTGCACGATCAGTTTTACTACACCTTCTGACGACATATAGGAAGAATATAGTTTGATCTGGAAGACGCTTCACGATCAATTTTACTACACCTTCTGACGACCTATAGGAAGAATGTCATTTGATCTGGAAGATGCTGCACGATCAATTTTACTACACCTTCTGACGGCCTATAGGAAGAAGATAGTTTGATCTGGAAGACGCTTTACGAGCAATTTTACTACACCTTCTGACGACGTATAGGAAGAAATAGTTTGATTTGGAAGACGAAGCACAATCAATTTTACTACACCGTCTGACGACGTATAGGAAGAATATAGTGTGATTTGGAAGACGCTTCACGACCAATTTTACTACACCTTCTGACGACGTATAGGAAGAATATAGTTTGACTTGGAAGACGCTTCACGATCAATTTTGTAGTAATGTCTGACGACCTATAGATGTATATTGGTTGTTCTCGACGACGCTTCACTATCAATTTTACTACCCCTTCTGACGACGTATAGGAAGAATATAGTTTGATCTGGAAGACGCTGCACGATCAATTTTACTACACCTTCTGACGACACATAGGAAGAAAATAGTATGATTTGGAAGACGCTTCACGATCAATTTCACTATACCTTCTGACGACGTATAGGAAGAATATAGTTTGATTTGGAAGACGTTTCACGATCAATTTTACTATACCTTATGACGACATATAGGAAGAATATAGTTAGATTTGGAAGACGCTTCACAATTAATTTTACTACACCATCTAACGACGTATAGGAAGAATATAGTTTGATTTGGAAGACGCTGCACGATCAATTTTGCAGTACTGTATGACGACCTATAGGAAGAATATAGTTTGATTTGGAAGACGTTTCACAATCAATTTTACTACACCTTCTAACGACGTATAGGAAGAATATAGTTTGATTTGTAAGACGCTGCATGATCAATTTTGCAGGACTGTCTGATGACGTATAGGAAGAATATAGTTTTATTTGGAAGACGCTTCACGATCAATTTTGCAGTACAGTCTGCAGTGTAAAGGAAGAATATAGTTTGATTTGGAAGACGCTTCACGATCGATTTTGCAGTACTGTCTGACGACCTATAGGAAGAATATTTTTTGATTTGGAAGAAGCTTCACGATCAATTTTACTACACCTTCTGACGACCTATAGGAAAACTATAGTTTGTTCTGGAAGACGCTGCACGATCAATTTTACTACACCTTCTGACGGCCTATAGGAAGAATATAGTTTGATCTGGAAGACGCTGCACGATTAATTTTACTACTCCTTCTGACGACGTATAGGAAGAATATAGTGTGATTTGGAAGACGCTTCACGACCAATTTTACTACACCTTCTGACGACGCATAGGAAGAATATAGTTTGACTTGGAAGACGCTTCACGATCAATTTTGTAGTAATGTCTGACGACCTATAGATGTATATTGGTTGTTCTCGACGACGCTTCACTATCAATTTTACTACCCCTTCTGACGACGTATAGGAAGAATATAGTTTCATCTGGAATACGCTGCACGATCAATTTTTACGACACATAGGAAGAAAATAGTATGATTTGGAAGACGCTTCACGATCAATTTCACTATACCTTCTGACGACGTATAGGAAGAATATAGTTTGATTTGGAAGACGTTTCACGATCAATTTTACCATACCTTATGACGACATATAAGAAGAATATAGTTTGATTTGGAAGACGTTTCACGATTAATTTTACTACACCATCTAACGACGTATAGGAAGAATATAGTTTGATTTGGAAGACGCTGCACGATCAATTTTGCAGTACTGTATGACGACCTATAGGAAGAATATAGTTTGATTTGGAAGACGTTTCACAAGCAATTTTACTATACCTTATGACGACGTATATGAAGAATATAGTTTGATTTGGAAGACGCTTCACGATTAATTTTACTACACCTTCTAACGACGTATAGGAAGAATATAGTTTGATTTGGAAGACACTGCATGATCAATTTTGCAGTACTGTCTGATGACGTATAGGAAGAATATAGTTTTATTTGGAAGACGCTTCACGATCAATTTTGCAGTACAGTCTGCAGTGTATAGGAAGAATATAGTTTGATTTGGAAGACGCTTCACGATCGATTTTGCAGTACTGTCTGACGACCTATAAGAAGAATATTTTTTGATTTGGAAGTCGCTTCACGATCAATTTTACTACACCTTCTGACGACCTATAGGAAAAATATAGTTTGATCTGGAAGACGCTGCACGATCAATTTTACTACACCTTCTGGCGGCCTATAGGAAAAATATAGTTTGATCTGGAAGACGCTGCACGATTAATTTTACTACTCCTTCTGACGACGTATAGGAAGAATATAGTTTGATTTGGAAGACGCTGCATGATCAATTTCACTACACCTTCTGACGACGTATAGGAAGAATATAGTGTGATTTGGAAGACGCTTCACGACCAATTTTACTACACCTTCTGACGACGTATAGGAAGAATATAGTTTGATTGAGAAGACGATTCATGACCAAATTTTCAGTAATGTCTGACGACCTATAGATACATATTGGATGTTCTGGACGACGCTTCACGATCAATTTTACTACCCCTTCTGACGACGTATTGGAAGAATATAGTTTGATCTGGAAGACGCTGCACGATCAATTTTACTACTCCTTCCGACGACCTATAGGAAGAATATAGTTTGATCTGGAAGACGCTGCACGATTAATTTTACTACACCTTCTGACGACGTATAGGAAGAATATAGTTTGATTTGGAAGACGCTTCACGACCAAATTTGCAGTACTGTCTGACGACATATAGATACATATTGGTTGTTCTGGAAGACGCTTAACGATCAATTTTACTACACCTTCTGACGACCTATAGGAAGAATATAATTTGATTTGGAAGACGCTTCACTATCAATTTCACTATACCTTCTGACGACATATAGGAAGAATATAGCTTGATTTGGAAGACGTTTCACGATTAATTTTACTATACCTTATGACGACGTATATGAAGAATATAGTTTGATTTGGAAGACGCTTCACGATTAATTTTACTACACTTTCTAACGACGTATAGGAAGAATATAGTTTGATTTGGAAGACGCTGCACGATCAATTTTGCACTACTGTCTGATGACGTATAGGAAGAATATAGATTTATTTGGAAGACGCTTCACGATCAATTTTGCAGTACAGTCTGCAGTGTATAGGAAGAATATAGTTTGATTTGGAAGACGCTTCACGATCGATTTTGCAGTACTGTCTGACGACCTATAGGAAGAATATTTTTTGATTCGTAAGACGCTTCACGATCAATTTTACTACACCTTCTGACGACCTATAGGAAGAATATAATTTGATTTGGAAGACGCTTCACAATTAATTTTACTATACCTTCTGACGACGTATAGGAAGAATATAGTTTAATTTGGAAGACGCTTCAAGATCAATTTTGCAGTACTGTCTGACGACCTATAGGAAGAATATAGTTTGATTTGGAAGACGTTTCACGATCAATTTTACTATACCTTATGACGACGTATAGGAAGAATAAAGTTTGATTTGGAAGACGCTTCACGGTTAATTTTACTATACCTTATGACGACGTCTAGGAAGAATATAGTTTGATTTGGAAGACGCTGCACGATCAATTTTGCAGTACTGTCTGACGACGTATAGGAAGAATATTGTTTTATTTGGAAGACGCTTCACGATCAATTTTGCAGTACAGTCTGCAGTGTATAGGAAGAATATAGTTTGATTTGGAAGACGCTTCAAGATCGATTTTGCAGTACTGTCTGACGACCTATAGGAAGAATATTTTTTGATTTGGAAGACGCTTCACGATCAATTTTACTACACCTTCTGACGACCTATAGGAAAAATATAGTTTGATCTGGAAGACGCTGCACGATCAATTTTACTACACCTTCTGGCGGCCTATAGGAAGAATTTAGTTTGATCTGGAAGACGCTGCACGATTAATTTTACTACTCCTTCTGACGACGTATAGGAAGAATATAGTTTGATTTGGAAGACGCTGCATGATCAATTTCACTACACCTTCTGACGACGTATAGGAAGAATATAGTGTGATTTGGAAGACACTTCACGACCAATTTTACTACACCTTCTGACGACGTATAGGAAAAATATAGTTTGATTTAGAAGACGCTTCACGACCAAATTTGCAGTAATGTCTGACGACCTATAGATACATATTGGTTGTTCTGGACGACGCTTCACGATCAATTTTACTACCCCTTCTGACGACGTATAGGAAGAATATAGTTTGATCTGGAAGACGCTGCACGATCAATTTTACTACACCTTCTGACGGCCTATAGGAAGAATATAGTTTGATCTGGAAGACGCTGCACGATTAATTTTACTACACCTTTTGACGACGTATAGGAAGAATATAGTTTGATTTGGAAGACGCTTCACGGTTAATTTTACTACACCTTCTAACGACGTCTAGGAAGAATATAGTTTGATTTGGAAGACGCTGCACGATCAATTTTGCAGTACTGTCTGACGACGTATAGGAAGAATATAGTTTTATTCGGTAGACGCTTCACGATCAATTTTGCAGTACTGTCTGCAGTGTATAGGAAGAATATAGTTTGAATTGGAAGACGCTTCACGATCGATTTTGCAGTACTGTCTGACGACATATAGGAAGAATATTTTTTGATGTGGAAGACGCTTCACGATCAATTTTACTACACCTTCTGACGACCTATAGAAAGAATATATTTTGATCTGGAAGACGCTGCACGATCAATTTTACTACACCTTCTGACGGCCTACAGGAAGAATATAGTTTGATTTGGAAGACGCTGCACGATCAATTTTGCAGTACTGTCTGACGACGTATAGGAAGAATATAGTTTTATTTGGAAGACGCTTCACGATCAATTTTGCAGTACAGTCTGCAGTGTATAGGAAGAATATAGTTTGATTTGGAAGACGCTTCAAGATCGATTTTGCAGTACTGTCTGACGACCTATAGGAAGAATATTTTTTGCTTTGGAAGACGCTTTACGATCAATTTTACTACACCTTCTGACGACCTATAGGAAAAATATAGTTTGATCTGGAAGACGCTGCACGATTAATTTTACTACTCCTTCTGACGACGTATAGGAAGAATATAGTTTGATTTGGAAGACGCTGCACGACCAATTTTACTACACCTTCTGACGACGTATAGGAATAATATAGTTTGATTTGGAAGACGCTTCACGATTAATTTTGCAGTACTGTCTGATGACGTATAGGAAGAATATAGTTTGATTTGGAAGACGCTTCAAGATCAATTTTACTATACCTTCTGACGACGTATAGGAAGAATATAGTTTGATCTGGAAGACGCTTCACGATCAATTTTACTACACCTTCTGACGATCTATAGGAAGAATGTCGTTTGAACTGGAAGATACGGCACGATCAATTTTACTACACCTTCTGACGGCCTATAGGAAGAAGATAGTTTGATCTGGAAGACGCTTTACGATAAATTTTACTACACCTTCTGACGACGTATAAGAAGAAATAGTTTGATTTGGAAGACGCTTCACGATTAATTATACTACACTTTCTAACGACGTATAGGAAGAATATAGTTTGATTTGGAAGACGCTGCACGATCAATTTTGCAGTACTGTCCGACGACCTATAGGAAGAATATAGTTTGATTTGGAAGACGTTTCACGATCAATTTTACTATACCTTATGACGACGTATATGAAGAATATAGTTTGATTTGGAAGACGCTTCACGATTAATTTTACTACACCTTCTAACTACGTATAGGAAGAATATAGTTTGATTTGGAAGACGCTGCACGATCAATTTTGCAATACTGTCTGACGACGTATAGGAAGAATATAGTGTGATTTGGAAGACGCTTCACGGCCAATTTTACTACAGCTTCTGACGATGTATAGGAAGAATATAGTTTGATTTGGAAGACGCTTCATGACCAAATTTCCTGTACGGCCTGACGACCTATAGATACATATTGGTTGTTCTGGAAGACGCTTCACGATCAATTTTACTACACCTTCTGACGATCTATAGGAAGAATATATTTTGATCTGGAAGACGCTGCACGACCAATTTTCCTACACCTTCTGACGACCTATAGGAAGAATTTAGTTTGATCTGGAAGACGCTGCACGATCAATTTTATTACACATTCTGACGAAGTGTAGGAAGAATATAGTTTGATTTGGAAGACGCTTCACGACCACACTTGCAGTACTGTCTGACGACCAATAGATACATATTGGTTGTTCTGGAAGACGTTTCACGATCAATTTTACTACACCTTCTGACGACGTATAGGAAGAATATAGTTTGAGCTGGAAGACGCTGCACGATTAATTTTACTACACCTTCTGACGACGTCTAGGAAGAATATAGTTTGATTTGGAAGACGCTGCACGATCAATTTTGCAGTACTGTCTGACGACGTATAGGAAGAATATAATTTTATTTGAAAGACGCTTCACGATCAATTTTGCAGTACTGTCTGCAGTGGATAGGAAGAATATAGTTTGATTTGGAAGACACTTCACGATCAATTTTGCAGTACTGTCTGACGACGTATAGGAAGAATATAGTTTGATTTGGAAGACGCTTCACTATCAATTTTACTATATCTTCTGACGACGTATGGGAAGAATATAGTTTAATTTGGAAGACGCTTCACGAGCAATTTTGCAGTTCTGTCTGACGACCTATAGGAAGAATATAGTTTGATTAAGAAGACGCTTCACGATCAATTTTACTATACCTTCTGACGACGTATAGGAAGAATATAGTTTGATTTGGAAGACGCTTCACGATCAATTTTACTACACCTTCTGACGGCGTATATGAAGAATATAGTTTGATCTGGAAGACGAAACACGATTATTTTTACTACACCTTCTGACGACGTATAGGAAGAATATAGTTTGATTTGGAAGACGCTTCACGATCAATTTTGCAGTACTGTCTGACGACGTATAGGAAGAATATAGTTTGATTTGGAAGACGCTTCACGATTAATTTTACTACACCTTCTGACGACCTATAGGAAGAATATAGTTTGATCTGGAAGACGCTGCACAATCAATTTTACTACACCTTCTGACGACGTATAGGAAGAATATAGTTTGATTTAGAAGACGCTTCACGATCAATTTTACTATATCTTCTGACGAGGTATGGGAAGAATATAGTTCAATTTGGAAGACGCTTCACGATCAATTTTGCAGTTCTGTCTGACGACCTATAGGAAGAATATAGTTTGATTTGGAAGACGCTTCACGATCAATTTTACTATACCTTCTGACGACGTATAGGAAGAATATAGCTTGATTTGGAAGACGCTTCACGATTAATTTTACTACACCTTCTGACGACGTATAGGAAGAATATAGTTTGATTTGGAAGACACTGCTCGATCAATTTTACTACACCTTCTGACGACGTATAGGAAGAATATAGTGTGATTTGGAAGACGCTTCACGGCCAATTTTACTACAGCTTCTGACGATGTATAGGAAGAATATAGTTTGATTTGGAAGACGCTTCATGACCAAATTTCCTGTACGGTCTGACGACCTATAGATACATATTGGTTGTTCTGGAAGACGCTTCACGATCAATTTTACTACACCTTCTGACGATCTATAGGAAGAATATATTTTGATCTGGAAGACGCTGCA
The DNA here is from genome assembly GCA_964017125.1 of Flabesymbios commensalis. NCBI lineage: Eukaryota > Metazoa > Annelida > Polychaeta > Terebellida > Flabelligeridae > Flabesymbios > Flabesymbios commensalis. The sequence continues at coordinate 84,749,341 of OZ024906.1, forward strand.
CGACCAATTTTCCTACACCTTCTGACGACCTATAGGAAGAATTTAGTTTGATCTGGAAGACGCTGCACGATCAATTTTACTACACATTCTGACGAAGTGTAGGAAGAATATAGTTTGATTTGGAAGACGCTTCACGACCACACTTGCAGTACTGTCTGACGACCAATAGATACATATTGGTTGTTCTGGAAGACGTTTCACGATCAATTTTACTACACCTTCTGACGACGTATAGGAAGAATATAGTTTGATTTGGAAGACGCTTCACGATGAATTTTACTATACCTTCTGACGACGTATAGGAAGAATATAGTTAGATTTGAAAGACGCTTCACGATCAATTTTGCAGTACTGTCTGACGACGTGTAGGAAGAATATAGTTTGCTTTGAAATACGTTTCACGATCAATTTTGCAGTACTGTCTGACGACGAATAGGAAGAAAATAGTTTGATTTGGAAGACGTTTCACGATCAATTTTACTATACCTTCTGACGACGTATAGGAAGAATATAGTTTGATCTGGAAAACGAGGCACGATCAATTTTACTACACCTTCTGACGACGTATAGGAAGAATATAGTTTGATCTTGAAGACGCTTCACGATCAATTTTACTACACCTTCTGACGACCTATAGGAAGAATATAGTTTGATCTGGAAGACGCTGCACAATCAATTTTACTACACCTTCTGACGACGTATAGGAAGAATATAGTTATATTTGGAAGACGCTTCACGATCAATTTTGCAGTACTGTCTGACGACGTATAGGAAGAATATAGTTTGCTTTGGAAGACGCTTCACGATCAATTTTGCAGTACTGTCTGACGACGAATAAGAAGAAAATAGTTTGATTTGGAAGACGCCTCACGATCAATTTTACTATACCTTCTTACGACGTATAGGAAGAATAAAGTTTGATCTGGAAGTCGCTGCACGACCAATTTTACTACACTTTCTGACGACGTATAAGAAGAATATAGTTTGATCTGGAAGACGCTGCACGATCAGTTTTACTACACCTTTTGACGACGTATAGGAAGAATATAGTTTGACCTGGATGACGCTTCACGATCAATTTTACTACACCTTCTAAAGACCTATAGGACGATTATCGTGTGATCTGGAAGTCGCTGCACGATCAATTTTACTACACCTTCTGACGGCCTATAGGAAGAAGACAGTTTGATCTGGAAGACGCTTCATGATCAATTTTACTACACCTTCTGACGAAGTATAGGAAGAATATAGTTTGATTTGGAAGACGTTTCACGACCAAATTTGCAGTACTGTCTGACGACCTATAGATACATATTGGTTGTTCTGGAAGACGCTTAATGAGCAATTTTACTACACCTTGTGACGATATATAGGAAGAATATAGTTTGATCTGGAAGACGCTGCATGATCAATTTTACTACACCTTCTGACGACGTATAGGGAGAAGATAGTTTGATTTGGAAGACGCTTCACGATCAATTTTGCAGTACTGTCTGACGACGTGTAGGAAGAATATAGTATGCTTTGAAATACGCCTCACAATCAATTTTGCAGTACTGTCTGACGACGAATAGGAAGAAAATAGTTTGATTTGGAAGACGCTTCAAGATCAATTTTACTATACCTTCTGACGACGTATAGGAAGAATATAGTTTGATCTGGAAGACGCTGCACGACCAATTTTACTACACCTTCTGACAACGTATAGGAAGAATGTCGTTTGAACTGGAAGATACTGCACGATCAATTTTACTACACCTTCTGACGACGTATAGGAAGAATATAGTTTGATCTGGAAGACGCTTCACGATCAATTTTACTACACCTTCTGACGACCTATAGGAAGAATGTCGTTTGAACTGGAAGATACTGCTCGATCAATTTTACTACACCTTCTGACGGCCTATAGGAAGAAGATAGTTTGATCTGGAAGACGCTTTACGATCAATTTTACTACACCTTCTGACGACGTATAGGAAGAAATAGTTTGATTTGGAAGACGCTTCACGATTAATTATACTACACCTTCTAACGACGTATAGGAAGAATATAGTTTGATTTGGAAGACGTTTCACGATCAATTTTACTATACCTTATGACGACGTATATGAAGAATATAGTTTGATTTGGAAGACGCTTCACGATTAATTTTACTACACCTTCTAACTACGTATAGGAAGAATATAGTTTGATTTGGAAGACGCTGCACGATCAATTTTGCAGTACTGTCTGACGACGTATAGGAAGAATATAGTTTTATTTGGAAGACGCTTCACGATCAATTTTGCAGTACAGTCTGCAGTGTATAGGAAGAATATTTTTTTGATTTGGAAGACGCTTCACGATCAGTTTTACTACACCTTCTGACGACCTATAGGAAGAATATAGTTTGATCTGGAAGACGCTGCACGATCAATTTTACTACACCTTCTGACGGCCTACAGGAAGAATATATTTTGATCTGGAAGACGCTGCACGATTAATTTTACTACACCTTCTGACGACGTATAGGAAGAATATAGTTTGATTTGGAAGAAGCTTCACGATCAATTTTACTATACCTTCTGACGACGTCTAGGAAGAATATAGTTTGATCTGGAAGACGCTGCACGATCAATTTTACTACACCTTCTGTAGACGTATAGGAAGAATATAGTTTGATCTGGAAAACGAGGCACGATCAATTTTACTACACCTTCTGACGACGTATAGGAAGAATATAGTTTGATCTGGAAGACGCTTCACGATCAATTTTACTACACCTTCTGACGACGTATAGGAAGAATATAGTTTGATCTGGAAGACGCTGCACAATCAATTTTACTACACCTTCTGACGACGTATAGGAAGAATATAGTTTGATTTGGAAGACGCTTCACGATCAATTTTACTATATCTTCTGACGAGGTATGGGAAGAATATAGTTCAATTTGGAAGACGCTTCACGATCAATTTTGCAGTTCTGTCTGACGACCTATAGGAAGAATAGAGTTTGATTTGGAAGACGCTTCACGATCAATTTTGCAGTACTGTCTGACGACGTGTAGGAAGAATATAGTTTGCTTTGAAATACGTTTCACGATCAATTTTGCAGTACTGTCTGACGACGAATAGGAAGAAAATAGTTTGATTTGGAAGACGCTTCAAGATCAATTTTACTATACCTTCTGACGACGTATAGGAAGAATATAGTTTGATCTGGAAGACGCTGCACGACCAATTTTACTACACCTTCTGACAACGTATAGGAAGAATATAGTTTAATCTGGTAGACGCTGCACGATCAGTTTTACTACACCTTCTGACGACGTATAGGAAGAATATAGTTTGATCTGGAAGACGCTTCACGATCAATTTTACTACACCTTCTGACGACCTATAGGAAGAATGTCGTTTGAACTGGAAGATACTGCACGATCAATTTTACTACACCTTCTGACGGCCTATAGGAAGAAGATAGTTTGATCTGGAAGACGCTTTACGATCAATTTTACTACACCTTCTGACGACGTATAGGAAGAAATAGTTTGATTTGGAAGACGCTTCACGATTAATTATACTACACCTTCTAACGACGTATAGGAAGAATATAGTTTGCTTTGGAAGACGCTGCACGATCAATTTTGCAGTACTGTCTGACGACCTATAGGAAGAATATAGTTTGATTTGGAAGACGTTTCACGATCAATTTTACTATACCTTATGACGACGTATATGAAGAATATAGTTTGATTTGGAAGACGCTTCACGATTAATTTTACTACACCTTCTAACTACGTATAGGAAGAATATAGTTTGATTTGGAAGACGCTGCACGATCAATTTTGCAGTACTGTCTGACGACGTATAGGAAGAATATAGTTTTATTTGGAAGACGCTTCACGATCAATTTTGCAGTACAGTCTGCAGTGTATAGGAAGAATATTTTTTTGATTTGGAAGACGCTTCACGATCAGTTTTACTACACCTTCTGACGACCTATAGGAAGAATATAGTTTGATCTGGAAGACGCTGCACGATCAATTTTACTACACTTTCTGACGGCCTATAGGAAGAATATAGTTTTATCTGGAAGACGCTGCACGATTAATTTTACTACACCTTCTGACGACGTATAGGAAGAATATAGTGTGATTTGGAAGACGCTTCACGACCAATTTTACTACACCTTCTGACGACGTATAGGAATAATATAGTTTGATTTGGAAGACGCTTCACGACCAAATTTGCAGTAATGTCTGACGACCTATAGATACATATTGGTTGTTCTGGAAGACGCTTCACGATCAATTTTACTACACCTTCTGACGACGTATAGGAAGAATATAGTTTGATCTGGAAGACGCGGCACGATTAATTTTACTACACCTTCTGACGACCTATAGGAAGAATATAGTTTGATCTGGAAGACGCTGCACGATCAATTTTATTACACCTTCTGACGACGTATAGGAAGAATATAGTTTGATTTGGAAGACGCTTCACAAACAAATTTGCAGTACTGTCTGATGACATATAGATACATATTGGTTGTTCTGGAAGACGCTTAATGATCAATTTTACTACACCTTCTGACGACCTATAGGAAGAATATAGTTTGATCTGGAAGTCGCTGCACGATCAATTTTACTACACCTTCTGACGACGTATAGGGAGAATATAGTTTGATTTGGAAGACGCTTCACGATCAATTTTGCAGTACTGTCTCACGACGTATAGGAAGAATATAGATTGCTTTGGAAGAGGCTTCACGATCAATTTTGCAGTACTGTCTGACGACGAATAGGAAGAAAATAGTTTGATTTGGAAGATGCTTCACGATCAATTTTACTATGCCTTCTGACGACGTATAGGAAAAATATAGTTTGATCTGGAAGACGCTGCACGACCAATTTTACTACACCTTCTGACGACGTATAGGAAGAATATAGTGTGATCTGGAAGACGCTTCACGATCAATTTTACTACACCTTCTGACGACCTATAGGAAGAATGTCATTTGATCTGGAAGATGCTGCACGATCAATTTTACTACACCTTCTGACGGCCTATAGGAAGAAAATAGTTTGATCTGGAAGACGCTTTACGATCAATTTTACTACACCTTCTGACGACGTATAGGAAGAAATCGTATGATTTGGAAGACGAAGCACGATCAATTTTACTACACCGTCTGACGACGTATAGGAAGAATATAGTGTGATTTGGAAGACGCTTCATGACCAATTTTACTACACCTTCTGACGACGTATAGGAAGAATATAGTTTGACTTGGAAGACGCTTCACGACCAAATTTGTAGTAATGTCTGACGACCTATAGATGCATATTGGTTGTTCTCGACGACGCTTCACGATCAATTTTAGTACCCCTTGTGACGACGTATAAGAAGAATATAGTTTGATCTGGAAGACGCTGCACGATCAATTTTACTACACCTTCTGACGACACATAGGAAGAAAATAGTATGATTTGGAAGACGTTTCACGATCAATTTTAGTACCCCTTCTGCCGGCCTATAGGAAGAAAATAGTTTGATCTGGAAGACGCTTTACGATCAATTTTACTACACCTTCTGACGACGTATAGGAAGAACTCGTATGATTTGGAAGACGAAGCACGATCAATTTTACTACACCGTCTGACGACGTATAGGAAGAATATAGTGTGATTTGGAAGACGCTGCATGATCAATTTTACTACACCTTTTGACGACGTATAGGAAGAATATAGTGTGATTTGGAAGACGCTTCACGACCAATTTTACTACACCTTCTGACGACGTATAGGAATAATATAGTTTGATTTGGAAGACGCTTCACGACCAAATTTGCAGTAATGTCTGACGACCTATAGATACATATTGGTTGTTCTGGAAGACGCTTCATGATCAATTTTACTACACCTTCTGATGACGTATAGGAAGAATATATTTTGATCTGGAAGACGCTGCACGATTAATTTTACTACACCTTCTGACGACCTATAGGAAGAATATAGTTTGATCTGGAAGACGCTGCACGATCAATTTTATTACACCTTCTGACGACGTATAGGAAGAATATAGTTTGATTTGGAAGACGCTTCACGATCAAATTTGCAGTACTGTCTGACGACATATAGAAACATATTGGTTGTTCTGGAAGACGCTTAATGATCAATTTTACTACACCTTCTGACGACCTATAGGAAGAATATAGTTTGATCTGGAAGTCGCTGCACGATCAATTTTACTACACCTTCTGACGACGTAGAGGGAGAATATAGTTTGATTTGGAAGAGGCTTCACGATCAATTTTGCAGCACTGTCTGACGACGAATAGGAAGAATATAGATTGCTTTGGAAGAGGCTTCACTTTCAATTTTGCAGTACTGTCTGACGACGAATAGGAAGAAAATAGTTTGATTTGGAAGATGCTTCAGGATCAATTTTACTATGCCTTCTGACGACGTATAGGAAAAATATAGTTTGATCTGGAAGACGCTGCACGACCAATTTCACTACACCTTCCGACGACGTATAGGAAGAATATAGTTCGATCTGGAAGACGCTGCACGATCAGTTTTACTACACCTTCTGACGACGTATAGGAAGAATATAGTTTGATCTGGAAGACGCTTCACGATCAATTTTACTACACCTTCTGACGACCTATAGGAAGAAATCGTATGATTTGGAAGACGAAGCACGATCAATTTTACTACACCGTCTGATGACGTATAGGAAGAATATAGTGTGATTTGGAAGACGCTTCATGACCAATTTTACTACACCTTCTGACGACGTATAGGAAGAAATCGTATGATTTGGAAGACGAAGCACGATCAATTTTACTACACCGTCTGACGACGTATAGGAAGAATATAGTGTGATTTGGAAGACGCTTCATGACCAATTTTACTACACCTTCTGACGACGTATAGGAAGAATATAGTTTGACTTGGAAGACGCTTCACGACCAAATTTGTAGTAATGTCTGACGACCTATAGATGCATATTGGTTGTTCTCGACGACGCTTCACGATCAATTTTAGTACCCCTTCTGACGACGTATAGGAAGAATATAGTTTTATCTGGAAGACGCTGCACGATCAATTTTACTACACCTTCTGACGACACATAGGAAGAAAATAGTATGATTTGGAAGACGTTTCACGATCAATTTTAGTACCCCTTCTGACGGCCTATAGGAAGAAAATAGTTTGATCTGGAAGACGCTTAACGATCAATTTTACTACACCTTCTGACGACGTATAGGAAGAAATCGTATGATTTGGAAGACGAAGCACGATCAATTTTACTACACCGTCTGACGACGTATAGGAAGAATATAGTGTGATTTGGAAGACGCTGCATGATCAATTTTACTACACCTTTTGACGACGTATAGGAAGAATATAGTGTGATTTGGAAGACGCTTCACGACCAATTTTACTACACCTTCTGACGACGTATAGGAATAATATAGTTTGATTTGGAAGACGCTTCACGACCAAATTTGCAGTAATGTCTGACGACCTATATATACATATTGGTTGTTCTGGAAGACGCTTCACGATCAATTTTACTACACCTTCTGATGACGTATAGGAAGAATATAGTTTGATCTGGAAGACGCTGCACGATTAATTTTACTACACCTTCTGACGACCTATAGGAAGAATATAGTTTGATCTGGAAGACGCTGCACGATCAATTTTATTACACCTTCTGACGACGTATAGGAAGAATATAGTTTGATTTGGAAGACGCTTCACGACCAAATTTGCAGTACTGTCTGACGACATATAGAAACATATTGGTTGTTCTGGAAGACGCTTAATGATCAATTTTACTACACCTTCTGACGACCTATAGGAAGAATATAGTTTGATCTGGAAGTCGCTGCACGATCAATTTTACTACACCTTCTGACGACGTAGAGGGAGAATATAGTTTGATTTGGAAGAGGCTTCACGATCAATTTTGCAGTACTGTCTGACGACGAATAGGAAGAATATAGATTGCTTTGGAAGAGGCTTCACGATCAATTTTGCAGTACTGTCTGACGACGAATAGGAAGAAAATAGTTTGATTTGGAAGATGCTTCAGGATCAATTTTACTATGCCTTCTGACGACGTATAGGAAAAATATAGTTTGATCTGGAAGACGCTGCACGACCAATTTCACTACACCTTCCGACGACGTATAGGAAGAATATAGTTCGATCTGGAAGACGCTGCACGATCAGTTTTACTACACCTTCTGACGACGTATAGGAAGAATATAGTTTGATCTGGAAGACGCTTCACGATCAATTTTACTACACCTTCTGACGACCTATAGGAAGAAATCGTATGATTTGGAAGACGAAGCACGATCAATTTTACTACACCGTCTGACGACGTATAGGAAGAATATAGTGTGATTTGGAAGACGCTTCATGACCAATTTTACTACACCTTCTGACGACGTATAGGAAGAAATCGTATGATTTGGAAGACGAAGCACGATCAATTTTACTACACCGTCTGACGACGTATAGGAAGAATATAGTGTGATTTGGAAGACGCTTCATGACCAATTTTACTACACCTTCTGACGACGTATAGGAAGAATATAGTTTGACTTGGAAGACGCTTCACGACCAAATTTGTAGTAATGTCTGACGACCTATAGATGCATATTGGTTGTTCTCGACGACGCTTCACGATCAATTTTAGTACCCCTTCTGACGACGTATAGGAAGAATATAGTTTGATCTGGAAGACGCTGCACGATCAATTTTACTACACCTTCTGACGACACATAGGAAGAAAATAGTATGATTTGGAAGACGTTTCACGATCAATTTTAGTACCCCTTCTGACGGCCTATAGGAAGAAAATAGTTTGATCTGGAAGACGCTTAACGATCAATTTTACTACACCTTCTGACGACGTATAGGAAGAAATCGTATGATTTGGAAGACGAAGCACGATCAATTTTACTACACCGTCTGACGACGTATAGGAAGAATATAGTGTGATTTGGAAGACGCTTCATGACCAATTTTACTACACCTTCTGACGACGTATAGGAAGAATATAGTTTGACTTGGAAGACGCTTCACGACCAAATTTGTAGTACTGTCTGACGACCTATAGATGCATATTGGTTGTTCTCGACGACGCTTCACGATCAATTTTACTACACCTTCTGACGACCTATAGGAAGAATATAATTTGATTTGGAAGACGCTTCACGATCAATTTCACTATACCTTCTGACGACGTATAGGAAGAATATAGTTTGATTTGGAAGACGTTTCACGATCAATTTTGTTATACCTTATGAAGACATATAGGAAGAATATAGTTTGATTTGGAAGACGCTTCACGATTAATTTTACTACACCATCTAACGACGTATAGGAAGATTATAGTTTGCTTTGGAAGACGCTTCACGATCAATTTTGCAGTACTGCCTGACGACGAATAAGAAGAAAATAGTTTGATTTGGAAGACGCCTCACGATCAATTTTACTATACCTTCTGACGACGTATAAGAAGAATATAGTTTGATCTGGAAGACGCTGCACGACCAATTTTACTACACTTTCTGACGACGTATAGGAAGAATATAGTTTGATCTCGAAGACGCTGCACGATCAGTTTTACTACACCTTCTGACGACGAATATAGTTTGATCTGGATGACGCTTCACGATCAGTTTTACTACACCTTCTAAAGACCTATAGGACGATTATCGTGTGATCTAGAAGACGCTTCACGATCAATTTTACTATACCTTCTGACGACCTATAGGAAGAATATAGTTTGATCTGGAAGACGCTGCACGATCAATTTTACTACACTTTCTGACGGCCTATAGGAAGAATATAGTTTTATCTGGAAGACGCTGCACGATTAATTTTACTACACCTTCTGACGACCTATAGGAAGAAATCGTATGATTTGGAAGACGAAGCACGATCAATTTTACTACACCGTCTGACGACGTATAGGAAGAATATAGTGTGATTTGGAAGACGCTTCATGACCAATTTTACTACACCTTCTGACGACGTATAGGAAGAAATCGTATGATTTGGAAGACGAAGCACGATCAATTTTACTACACCGTCTGACGACGTATAGGAAGAATATAGTGTGATTTGGAAGACGCTTCATGACCAATTTTACTACACCTTCTGACGACGTATAGGAAGAATATAGTTTGACTTGGAAGACGCTTCACGACCAAATTTGTAGTAATGTCTGACGACCTATAGATGCATATTGGTTGTTCTCGACGACGCTTCACGATCAATTTTAGTACCCCTTCTGACGACGTATAGGAAGAATATAGTTTGATCTGGAAGACGCTGCACGATCAATTTTACTACACCTTCTGACGACACATAGGAAGAAAATAGTATGATTTGGAAGACGTTTCACGATCAATTTTAGTACCCCTTCTGACGGCCTATAGGAAGAAAATAGTTTGATCTGGAAGACGCTTTACGATCAATTTTACTACACCTTCTGACGACGTATAGGAAGAAATCGTATGATTTGGAAGACGAAGCACGATCAATTTTACTACACCGTCTGACGACGTATAGGAAGAATATAGTGTGATTTGGAAGACGCTTCATGACCAATTTTACTACACCTTCTGACGACGTATAGGAAGAATATAGTTTGACTTGGAAGACGCTTCACGACCAAATTTGTAGTACTGTCTGACGACCTATAGATGCATATTGGTTGTTCTCGACGACGCTTCACGATCAATTTTACTACACCTTCTGACGACCTATAGGAAGAATATAATTTGATTTGGAAGACGCTTCACGATCAATTTCACTATACCTTCTGACGACGTATAGGAAGAATATAGTTTGATTTGGAAGACGTTTCACGATCAATTTTGTTATACCTTATGAAGACATATAGGAAGAATATAGTTTGATTTGGAAGACGCTTCACGATTAATTTTACTACACCATCTAACGACGTATAGGAAGATTATAGTTTGCTTTGGAAGACGCTTCACGATCAATTTTGCAGTACTGCCTGACGACGAATAAGAAGAAAATAGTTTGATTTGGAAGACGCCTCACGATCAATTTTACTATACCTTCTGACGACGTATAAGAAGAATATAGTTTGATCTGGAAGACGCTGCACGACCAATTTTACTACACTTTCTGACGACGTATAGGAAGAATATAGTTTGATCTCGAAGACGCTGCACGATCAGTTTTACTACACCTTCTGACGACGAATATAGTTTGATCTGGATGACGCTTCACGATCAGTTTTACTACACCTTCTAAAGACCTATAGGACGATTATCGTGTGATCTAGAAGACGCTTCACGATCAATTTTACTATACCTTCTGACGACCTATAGGAAGAATATAGTTTGATCTGGAAGACGCTGCACGATCAATTTTACTACACTTTCTGACGGCCTATAGGAAGAGTATAGTTTTATCTGGAAGACGCTGCACGATTAATTTTACTACACCTTCTGACGACGTATAGAAGAATATAGTTTGATTTTGAAGACGCTGCATGATTAATTTTACTACACCTTTTGACGACGTATAGGAAGAATATAGTGTGATTAGGAAGACGCTTCACGACCAATTTTACTACACCTTCTGACGACGTATAGGAATAATATAGTTTGATTTGGAAGACGCTTCACGACCAAATTTGCAGTAATGTCTGACGACCCATAGATACATATTGGTTGTTCTGGAAGACGCTTCACGATCAATTTTACTACACCTTCTGACGACGTATAGGAAGAATATAGTTTGATCTGGAAGACGCTGCACGATGAATTTTACTACACCTTCTGACGACCTATAGGAAGAATATAGTTTGATCTGGAAGACGCTGCACGATCAATTTTATTACACCTTATGACGACGTATAGGAAGAATATAGTTTGATTTGGAAGACGCTTCACGACCAAATTTGCAGTACTGTCTGACGACATATAGATACATATTGGTTGTTCTGGAAGACGCTTAATGATCAATTTTACTACACCTTCTGACGACCTATAGGAAGAATATAGTTTGATCTGGAAGTCGCTGCACGATCAATTTTACTACACCTTCTGACGACGTATAGGGAGAATATAGTTTGATTTGGAAGAGGCTTCACGATCAATTTTGCAGTACTGCCTGACGACGAATATAGAAGAAAATAGTTTGATTTGGAAGACGCCTCACGATCAATTTTACTATACCTTCTGACGACGTATAAGAAGAATATAGTTTGATCTGGAAGACGCTGCACGACCAATTTTACTACACTTTCTGACGACGTATAGGAAGAATATAGTTTGATCTCGAAGACGCTGCACGATCAGTTTTACTACACCTTCTGACGGCGAATATAGTTTGATCTGGATGACGCTTCACGATCAGTTTTACTACACCTTCTAAAGACCTATAGGACGATTATTGTGTGATCTAGAAGACGCTTCACGATCAATTTTACTACACTTTCTGACGGCCTATAGGAAGAATATAGTTTTATCTGGAAGACGCTGCACGATTAATTTTACTACACCTTCTGACGACGTATAGAAGAATATAGTTTGATTTTGAAGACGCTGCATGATTAATTTTACTACACCTTTTGACGACGTATAGGAAGAATATAGTGTGATTAGGAAGACGCTTCACGACCAATTTTACTACACCTTCTGACGACGTATAGGAATAATATAGTTTGATTTGGAAGACGCTTCACGACCAAATTTGCAGTAATGTCTGACGACCCTTAGATACATATTGGTTGTTCTGGAATACGCTTCACGATCAATTTTACTACACCTTCTGACGACGTATAGGAAGAATATAGTTTGATCTGGAAGACGCTGCACGATTAATTTTACTACACCTTCTGACGACCTATAGGAAGAATATAGTTTGATCTGGAAGACGCTGCACGATCAATTTTATTACACCTTATGACGACGTATAGGAAGAATATAGTTTGATTTGGAAGACGCTTCACGACCAAATTTGCAGTACTGTCTGACGACATATAGATACATATTGGTTGTTCTGGAAGACGCTTATTGATCAATTTTACTACACCTTCTGACGACCTATAGGAAGAATATAGTTTGATCTGGAAGTCGCTGCACGATCAATTTTACTACATCTTCTGACGACGTATAGGGAGAATATAGTTTGATTTGGAAGAGGCTTCACGATCAATTTTGCAGTACTGTCTGACGACGAATAGGAAGAATATAGATTGCTTTGGAAGAGGCTTCACGATCAATTTTGCAGTACTGTCTGACGACGAATAGGAAGAAAATAGTTTGATTTGGAAGATGCTTCACGATCAATTTTACTATGCCTTCTGACGACGTATAGGAAAAATATAGTTTGATCTGGAAGACGCTGCACGACCAATTTTACTACACCTTCCGACGACGTATAGGAAGAATATAGTTCGATCTGGAAGACGCTGCACGATCAGTTTTACTACACCTTCTGACGACGTATAGGAAGAATATAGTTTGATCTGGAAGACGCTTCACGATCAATTTTACTATACCTTCTGACGACGTATAAGAAGAATATAGTTTGATCTGGAAGACGCTGCACGACCAATTTTACTACACTTTCTGACGACGTATAGGAAGAATATAGTTTGATCTCGAAGACGCTGCACGATCAGTTTTACTACACCTTCTGACGACGAATATAGTTTGATCTGGATGACGCTTCACGATCAGTTTTACTACACCTTCTAAAGACCTATAGGACGATTATCGTGTGATCTAGAAGACGCTTCACGATCAATTTTACTATACCTTCTGACGACCTATAGGAAGAATATAGTTTGATCTGGAAGACGCTGCACGATCAATTTTACTACACTTTCTGACGGCCTATAGGAAGAATATAGTTTTATCTGGAAGACGCTGCACGATTAATTTTACTACACCTTCTGACGACCTATAGGAAGAAATCGTATGATTTGGAAGACGAAGCACGATCAATTTTACTACACCGTCTGACGACGTATAGGAAGAATATAGTGTGATTTGGAAGACGCTTCATGACCAATTTTACTACACCTTCTGACGACGTATAGGAAGAAATCGTATGATTTGGAAGACGAAGCACGATCAATTTTACTACACCGTCTGACGACGTATAGGAAGTATATAGTGTGATTTGGAAGACGCTTCATGACCAATTTTACTACACCTTCTGACGACGTATAGGAAGAATATAGTTTGACTTGGAAGACGCTTCACGACCAAATTTGTAGTAATGTCTGACGACCTATAGATGCATATTGGTTGTTCTCGACGACGCTTCACGATCAATTTTAGTACCCCTTCTGACGACGTATAGGAAGAATATAGTTTGATCTGGAAGACGCTGCACGATCAATTTTACTACACCTTCTGACGACACATAGGAAGAAAATAGTATGATTTGGAAGACGTTTCACGATCAATTTTAGTACCCCTTCTGACGGCCTATAGGAAGAAAATAGTTTGATCTGGAAGACGCTTTACGATCAATTTTACTACACCTTCTGACGACGTATAGGAAGAAATCGTATGATTTGGAAGACGAAGCACGATCAATTTTACTACACCGTCTGACGACGTATAGGAAGAATATAGTGTGATTTGGAAGACGCTTCATGACCAATTTTACTACACCTTCTGACGACGTATAGGAAGAATATAGTTTGACTTGGAAGACGCTTCACGACCAAATTTGTAGTACTGTCTGACGACCTATAGATGCATATTGGTTGTTCTCGACGACGCTTCACGATCAATTTTACTACACCTTCTGACGACCTATAGGAAGAATATAATTTGATTTGGAAGACGCTTCACGATCAATTTCACTATACCTTCTGACGACGTATAGGAAGAATATAGTTTGATTTGGAAGACGTTTCACGATCAATTTTGTTATACCTTATGAAGACATATAGGAAGAATATAGTTTGATTTGGAAGACGCTTCACGATTAATTTTACTACACCATCTAACGACGTATAGGAAGATTATAGTTTGCTTTGGAAGACGCTTCACGATCAATTTTGCAGTACTGCCTGACGACGAATAAGAAGAAAATAGTTTGATTTGGAAGACGCCTCACGATCAATTTTACTATACCTTCTGACGACGTATAAGAAGAATATAGTTTGATCTGGAAGACGCTGCACGACCAATTTTACTACACTTTCTGACGACGTATAGGAAGAATATAGTTTGATCTCGAAGACGCTGCACGATCAGTTTTACTACACCTTCTGACGACGAATATAGTTTGATCTGGATGACGCTTCACGATCAGTTTTACTACACCTTCTAAAGACCTATAGGACGATTATCGTGTGATCTAGAAGACGCTTCACGATCAATTTTACTATACCTTCTGACGACCTATAGGAAGAATATAGTTTGATCTGGAAGACGCTGCACGATCAATTTTACTACACTTTCTGACGGCCTATAGGAAAAGTATAGTTTTATCTGGAAGACGCTGCACGATTAATTTTACTACACCTTCTGACGACGTATAGAAGAATATAGTTTGATTTTGAAGACGCTGCATGATTAATTTTACTACACCTTTTAACGACGTATAGGAAGAATATAGTGTGATTAGGAAGACGCTTCACGACCAATTTTACTACACCTTCTGACGACGTATAGGAATAATATAGTTTGATTTGGAAGACGCTTCACGACCAAATTTGCAGTAATGTCTGACGACCCATAGATACATATTGGTTGTTCTGGAAGACGCTTCACGATCAATTTTACTACACCTTCTGACGACGTATAGGAAGAATATAGTTTGATCTGGAAGACGCTGCACGATGAATTTTACTACACCTTCTGACGACCTATAGGAAGAATATAGTTTGATCTGGAAGACGCTGCACGATCAATTTTATTACACCTTATGACGACGTATAGGAAGAATATAGTTTGATTTGGAAGACGCTTCACGACCAAATTTGCAGTACTGTCTGACGACATATAGATACATATTGGTTGTTCTGGAAGACGCTTAATGATCAATTTTACTACACCTTCTGACGACCTATAGGAAGAATATAGTTTGATCTGGAAGTCGCTGCACGATCAATTTTACTACACCTTCTGACGACGTATAGGGAGAATATAGTTTGATTTGGAAGAGGCTTCACGATCAATTTTGCAGTACTGCCTGACGACGAATATAGAAGAAAATAGTTTGATTTGGAAGACGCCTCACGATCAATTTTACTATACCTTCTGACGACGTATAAGAAGAATATAGTTTGATCTGGAAGACGCTGCACGACCAATTTTACTACACTTTCTGACGACGTATAGGAAGAATATAGTTTGATCTCGAAGACGCTGCACGATCAGTTTTACTACACCTTCTGACGGCGAATATAGTTTGATCTGGATGACGCTTCACGATCAGTTTTACTACACCTTCTAAAGACCTATAGGACGATTATTGTGTGATCTAGAAGACGCTTCACGATCAATTTTACTACACCTTCTGACGACCTATAGGAAGAATATAGTTTGATCTGGAAGACGCTGCACGATCAATTTTACTACACTTTCTGACGGCCTATAGGAAGAATATAGTTTTATCTGGAAGACGCTGCACGATTAATTTTACTACACCTTCTGACGACGTATAGAAGAATATAGTTTGATTTTGAAGACGCTGCATGATTAATTTTACTACACCTTTTGACGACGTATAGGAAGAATATAGTGTGATTAGGAAGACGCTTCACGACCAATTTTACTACACCTTCTGACGACGTATAGGAATAATATAGTTTGATTTGGAAGACGCTTCACGACCAAATTTGCAGTAATGTCTGACGACCCATAGATACATATTGGTTGTTCTGGAATACGCTTCACGATCAATTTTACTACACCTTCTGACGACGTATAGGAAGAATATAGTTTGATCTGGAAGACGCTGCACGATTAATTTTACTACACCTTCTGACGACCTATAGGAAGAATATAGTTTGATCTGGAAGACGCTGCACGATCAATTTTATTACACCTTATGACGACGTATAGGAAGAATATAGTTTGATTTGGAAGACGCTTCACGACCAAATTTGCAGTACTGTCTGACGACATATAGATACATATTGGTTGTTCTGGAAGACGCTTATTGATCAATTTTACTACACCTTCTGACGACCTATAGGAAGAATATAGTTTGATCTGGAAGTCGCTGCACGATCAATTTTACTACACCTTCTGACGACGTATAGGGAGAATATAGTTTGATTTGGAAGAGGCTTCACGATCAATTTTGCAGTACTGTCTGACGACGAATAGGAAGAATATAGATTGCTTTGGAAGAGGCTTCACGATCAATTTTGCAGTACTGTCTGACGACGAATAGGAAGAAAATAGTTTGATTTGGAAGATGCTTCACGATCAATTTTACTATGCCTTCTGACGACGTATAGGAAAAATATAGTTTGATCTGGAAGACGCTGCACGACCAATTTTACTACACCTTCCGACGACGTATAGGAAGAATATAGTTCGATCTGGAAGACGCTGCACGATCAGTTTTACTACACCTTCTGACGACGTATAGGAAGAATATAGTTTGATCTGGAAGACGCTTCACGATCAATTTTACTACACCTTCTGACGACCTATAGGAAGAATGTCATTTGATCTGGACGATGCTGCACGATCAATTTTACTACACCTTCCGACGACGTATAGGAAGAATATAGTTCGATCTGGAAGACGCTGCACGATCAGTTTTACTACACCTTCTGACGGCCTATAGGAAGAAAATAGTTTGATCTGGAAGACGCTTTACGATCAATTTTACTACACCTTCTGACGACGTATAGGAAGAAATCGTATGATTTGGAAGACGAAGCACGATCAATTTTACTACACCGTCTGACGACGTATAGGAAGAATATAGTGTGATTTGGAAGACGCTTCATGACCAATTTTACTACACCTTCTGACGACGTATAGGAAGAATATAGTTTGACTTGGAAGACGCTTCACGACCAAATATGTAGTAATGTCTGACGACCTATAGATGCATATTGGTTGTTCTCGACGACGCTTCACGATCAATTTTAGTACCCCTTCTGACGACGTATAGGAAGAATATAGTTTGATCTGGAAGACGCTGCACGATCAATTTTACTACACCTTCTGACGACACATAGGAAGAAAATAGTATGATTTGGAAGACGTTTCACGATCAATTTTAGTACCCCTTCTGACGGCCTATAGGAAGAAAATAGTTTGATCTGGAAGACGCTTTACGATCAATTTTACTACACCTTCCGACGACGTATAGGAAGAAATCGTATGATTTGGAAGACGAAGCACGATCAATTTTACTACACCGTCTGACGACGTATAGGAAGAATATAGTGTGATTTGGAAGACGCTTCATGACCAATTTTACTACACCTTCTGACGACGTATAGGAAGAATATAGTTTGACTTGGAAGACGCTTCACGACCAAATTTGTAGTACTGTCTGACGACCTATAGATGCATATTGGTTGTTCTCGACGACGCTTCACGATCAATTTTACTACACCTTCTGACGACCTATAGGAAGAATATAATTTGATTTGGAAGACGCTTCACGATCAATTTCACTATACCTTCTGACGACGTATAGGAAGAATATAGTTTGATTTGGAAGACGTTTCACGATTAATTTTACTACACCATCTAACGACGTATAGGAAGATTATAGTTTGCTTTGGAAGACGCTTCACGATCAATTTTGCAGTACTGCCTGACGACGAATAAGAAGAAAATAGTTTGATTTGGAAGACGCCTCACGATCAATTTTACTATACCTTCTGACGACGTATAAGAAGAATATAGTTTGATCTGGAAGACGCTGCACCACCAATTTCACTACACTTTCTGACGACGTATAGGAAGAATATAGTTTGATCTCGAAGACGCTGCACGATCAGTTTTACTACACCTTCTGACGACGAATATAGTTTGATCTGGATGACGCTTCACGATCAGTTTTACTACACCTTCTAAAGACCTATAGGACGATTATCGTGTGATCTAGAAGACGCTTCACGATCAATTTTACTACACCTTCTGACGACCTATAGGAAGAATATAGTTTGATCTGGAAGACGCTGCACGATCAATTTTACTACACTTTCTGACGGCCTATAGGAAGAATATAGTTTTATCTGGAAGACGCTGCACGATCAATTTTACTACACCTTCTGACGACGTATAGAAGAATATAGTTTGATTTTGAAGACGCTGCATGATCAATTTTACTACACCTTTTGACGACGTATAGGAAGAATATAGTGTGATTTGGAAGACGCTTCACGACCAATTTTACTACACCTTCTGACGACGTATAGGAATAATATAGTTTGATTTGGAAGACGCTTCACGACCAAATTTGCAGTAATGTCTCACGACCTATAGATACATATTGGTTGTTCTGGAAGACGCTTCACGATCAATTTCACTACACCTTCTGACGACGTATAGGAAGAATATAGTTTGATCTGGAAGACGCTGCACGATTAATTTTACTACACCTTTTGACGAACTATAGGAAGAATATAGTTTGATCTGGAAGACGCTGCACGATCAATTTTATTACACCTTCTGACGATGTATAGGAAGAATATAGTTTGATTTGGAAGACGCTTCACGACCAAATTTGCAGTACTGTCTGACGACATATAGATACATATTGGTTGTTCTGGAAGACGCTTAATGATCAATTTTACTACACCTTCTGACGACCTATAGGAAGAATATAGTTTGATCTGGAAGTCGCTGCACGATCAATTTTACTACACCTTCTGACGACGTATAGGGAGAATATAGTTTGATTTGGAAGACGCTTCACGATTAATTTTACTACACCATCTAACGACGTATAGGAAGATTATAGTTTGCTTTGGAAGACGCTTCACGATCAATTTTGCAGTACTGCCTGACGACGAATAAGAAGAAAATAGTTTGATTTGGAAGACGCCTCACGATCAATTTTACTATACCTTCTGACGACGTATAAGAAGAATATAGTTTGATCTGGAAGACGCTGCACGACCAATTTTACTACACTTTCTGACGACGTATAGGAAGAATATAGTTTGATCTCGAAGACGCTGCACGATCAGTTTTACTACACCTTCTGACGACGAATATAGTTTGATCTGGATGACGCTTCACGATCAGTTTTACTACACCTTCTAAAGACCTATAGGACGATTATCGTGTGATCTAGAAGACGCTTCACGATCAATTTTACTACACCTTCTGACGACCTATAGGAAGAATATAGTTTGATCTGGAAGACGCTGCACGATCAATTTTACTACACTTTCTGACGGCCTATAGGAAGAATATAGTTTTATCTGGAAGACGCTGCACGATTAATTTTACTACACCTTCTGACGACGTATAGAAGAATATAGTTTGATTTTGAAGACGCTGCATGATCAATTTTACTACACCTTTTGACGACGTATAGGAAGAATATAGTGTGATTTGGAAGACGCTTCACGACCAATTTTACTACACCTTCTGACGACGTATAGAAATAATATAGTTTGATTTGGAAGACGCTTCACGACCAAATTTGCAGTAATGTCTCACGACCTATAGATACATATTGGTTGTTCTGGAAGACGCTTCACGATCAATTTTACTACACCTTCTGACGACGTATAGGAAGAATATAGTTTGATCTGGAAGACGCTGCACGATTAATTTTACTACACCTTTTGACGACCTATAGGAAGAATATAGTTTGATCTGGAAGACGCTGCACGATCAATTTTATTACACCTTCTGACGACGTATAGGGAGAATATAGTTTGATCTGGAAGACGCTGCACGACCAATTTTACTACACCTTCCGACGACGTATAGGAAGAATATAGTTCGATCTGGAAGACGCTGCACGATCAGTTTTACTACACCTTCTGACGACGTATAGGAAGAATATAGTTTGATCTGGAAGACGCTTCACGATCAATTTTACTACACCTTCTGACGACCTATAGGAAGAATGTCATTTGATCTGGACGATGCTGCACGATCAATTTTACTACACCTTCCGACGACGTATAGGAAGAATATAGTTTGATCTGGAAGACGCTGCACGACCAATTTTACTACACCTTCCGACGACGTATAGGAAGAATATAGTTCGATCTGGAAGACGCTGCACGATCAGTTTTACTACACCTTCTGACGGCCTATAGGAAGAAAATAGTTTGATCTGGAAGACGCTTTACGATCAATTTTACTACACCTTCTGACGACGTATAGGAAGAAATCGTATGATTTGGAAGACGAAGCACGATCAATTTTACTACACCGTCTGACGACGTATAGGAAGAATATAGTGTGATTTGGAAGACGCTTCATGACCAATTTTACTACACCTTCTGACGACGTATAGGAAGAATATAGTTTGACTTGGAAGACGCTTCACGACCAAATATGTAGTAATGTCTGACGACCTATAGATGCATATTGGTTGTTCTCGACGACGCTTCACGATCAATTTTAGTACCCCTTCTGACGACGTATAGGAAGAATATAGTTTGATCTGGAAGACGCTGCACGATCAATTTTACTACACCTTCTGACGACACATAGGAAGAAAATAGTATGATTTGGAAGACGTTTCACGATCAATTTTAGTACCCCTTCTGACGGCCTATAGGAAGAAAATAGTTTGATCTGGAAGACGCTTTACGATCAATTTTACTACACCTTCCGACGACGTATAGGAAGAAATCGTATGATTTGGAAGACGAAGCACGATCAATTTTACTACACCGTCTGACGACGTATAGGAAGAATATAGTGTGATTTGGAAGACGCTTCATGACCAATTTTACTACACCTTCTGACGACGTATAGGAAGAATATAGTTTGACTTGGAAGACGCTTCACGACCAAATTTGTAGTACTGTCTGACGACCTATAGATGCATATTGGTTGTTCTCGACGACGCTTCACGATCAATTTTACTACACCTTCTGACGACCTATAGGAAGAATATAATTTGATTTGGAAGACGCTTCACGATCAATTTCACTATACCTTCTGACGACGTATAGGAAGAATATAGTTTGATTTGGAAGACGTTTCACGATTAATTTTACTACACCATCTAACGACGTATAGGAAGATTATAGTTTGCTTTGGAAGACGCTTCACGATCAATTTTGCAGTACTGCCTGACGACGAATAAGAAGAAAATAGTTTGATTTGGAAGACGCCTCACGATCAATTTTACTATACCTTCTGACGACGTATAAGAAGAATATAGTTTGATCTGGAAGACGCTGCACCACCAATTTCACTACACTTTCTGACGACGTATAGGAAGAATATAGTTTGATCTCGAAGACGCTGCACGATCAGTTTTACTACACCTTCTGACGACGAATATAGTTTGATCTGGATGACGCTTCACGATCAGTTTTACTACACCTTCTAAAGACCTATAGGACGATTATCGTGTGATCTAGAAGACGCTTCACGATCAATTTTACTACACCTTCTGACGACCTATAGGAAGAATATAGTTTGATCTGGAAGACGCTGCACGATCAATTTTACTACACTTTCTGACGGCCTATAGGAAGAATATAGTTTTATCTGGAAGACGCTGCACGATCAATTTTACTACACCTTCTGACGACGTATAGAAGAATATAGTTTGATTTTGAAGACGCTGCATGATCAATTTTACTACACCTTTTGACGACGTATAGGAAGAATATAGTGTGATTTGGAAGACGCTTCACGACCAATTTTACTACACCTTCTGACGACGTATAGGAATAATATAGTTTGATTTGGAAGACGCTTCACGACCAAATTTGCAGTAATGTCTCACGACCTATAGATACATATTGGTTGTTCTGGAAGACGCTTCACGATCAATTTCACTACACCTTCTGACGACGTATAGGAAGAATATAGTTTGATCTGGAAGACGCTGCACGATTAATTTTACTACACCTTTTGACGAACTATAGGAAGAATATAGTTTGATCTGGAAGACGCTGCACGATCAATTTTATTACACCTTCTGACGATGTATAGGAAGAATATAGTTTGATTTGGAAGACGCTTCACGACCAAATTTGCAGTACTGTCTGACGACATATAGATACATATTGGTTGTTCTGGAAGACGCTTAATGATCAATTTTACTACACCTTCTGACGACCTATAGGAAGAATATAGTTTGATCTGGAAGTCGCTGCACGATCAATTTTACTACACCTTCTGACGACGTATAGGGAGAATATAGTTTGATTTGGAAGACGCTTCACGATTAATTTTACTACACCATCTAACGACGTATAGGAAGATTATAGTTTGCTTTGGAAGACGCTTCACGATCAATTTTGCAGTACTGCCTGACGACGAATAAGAAGAAAATAGTTTGATTTGGAAGACGCCTCACGATCAATTTTACTATACCTTCTGACGACGTATAAGAAGAATATAGTTTGATCTGGAAGACGCTGCACGACCAATTTTACTACACTTTCTGACGACGTATAGGAAGAATATAGTTTGATCTCGAAGACGCTGCACGATCAGTTTTACTACACCTTCTGACGACGAATATAGTTTGATCTGGATGACGCTTCACGATCAGTTTTACTACACCTTCTAAAGACCTATAGGACGATTATCGTGTGATCTAGAAGACGCTTCACGATCAATTTTACTACACCTTCTGACGACCTATAGGAAGAATATAGTTTGATCTGGAAGACGCTGCACGATCAATTTTACTACACTTTCTGACGGCCTATAGGAAGAATATAGTTTTATCTGGAAGACGCTGCACGATTAATTTTACTACACCTTCTGACGACGTATAGAAGAATATAGTTTGATTTTGAAGACGCTGCATGATCAATTTTACTACACCTTTTGACGACGTATAGGAAGAATATAGTGTGATTTGGAAGACGCTTCACGACCAATTTTACTACACCTTCTGACGACGTATAGAAATAATATAGTTTGATTTGGAAGACGCTTCACGACCAAATTTGCAGTAATGTCTCACGACCTATAGATACATATTGGTTGTTCTGGAAGACGCTTCACGATCAATTTTACTACACCTTCTGACGACGTATAGGAAGAATATAGTTTGATCTGGAAGACGCTGCACGATTAATTTTACTACACCTTTTGACGACCTATAGGAAGAATATAGTTTGATCTGGAAGACGCTGCACGATCAATTTTATTACACCTTCTGACGATGTATAGGAAGAATATAGTTTGATTTGGAAGACGCTTCACGACCAAATTTGCAGTACTGTCTGACGACATATAGATACATATTGGTTGTTCTGGAAGACGCTTAATGATCAATTTTACTACACCTTCTGACGACCTATAGGAAGAATATAGTTTGATCTGGAAGTCGCTGCACGATCAATTTTACTACACCTTCTGACGACGTATAGGGAGAATATAGTTTGATCTGGAAGACGCTGCACGACCAATTTTACTACACCTTCCGACGACGTATAGGAAGAATATAGTTCGATCTGGAAGACGCTGCACGATCAGTTTTACTACACCTTCTGACGGCCTATAGGAAGAAAATAGTTTGATCTGGAAGACGCTTTACGATCAATTTTACTACACCTTCTGACGACGTATAGGAAGAAATCGTATGATTTGGAAGACGAAGCACGATCAATTTTACTACACCGTCTGACGACGTATAGGAAGAATATAGTGTGATTTGGAAGACGCTTCATGACCAATTTTACTACACCTTCTGACGACGTATAGGAAGAATATAGTTTGACTTGGAAGACGCTTCACGACCAAATATGTAGTAATGTCTGACGACCTATAGATGCATATTGGTTGTTCTCGACGACGCTTCACGATCAATTTTAGTACCCCTTCTGACGACGTATAGGAAGAATATAGTTTGATCTTGAAGACGCTGCACGATCAATTTTACTACACCTTCTGACGACACATAGGAAGAAAATAGTATGATTTGGAAGACGTTTCACGATCAATTTTAGTACCCCTTCTGACGGCCTATAGGAAGAAAATAGTTTGATCTGGAAGACGCTTTACGATCAATTTTACTACACCTTCCGACGACGTATAGGAAGAAATCGTATGATTTGGAAGACGAAGCACGATCAATTTTACAACAGCGTCTGACGACGTATAGGAAGAATATAGTGTGATTTGGAAGACGCTTCATGACCAATTTTACTACACCTTCTGACGACGTATAGGAAGAATATAGTTTGACTTGGAAGACGCTTCACGACCAAATTTGTAGTACTGTCTGACGACCTATAGATGCAGATTGGTTGTTCTCGACGACGCTTCACGATCAATTTTACTACACCTTCTGACGACCTATAGGAAGAATATAATTTGATTTGGAAGACGCTTCACGATCAATTTCACTATACCTTCTGACGACGTATAGGAAGAATATAGTTTGATTTGGAAGACGTTTCACGATTAATTTTACTACACCATCTAACGACGTATAGGAAGATTATAGTTTGCTTTGGAAGACGCTTCACGATCAATTTTGCAGTACTGCCTGACGACGAATAAGAAGAAAATAGTTTGATTTGGAAGACGCCTCACGATCAATTTTACTATACCTTCTGACGACGTATAAGAAGAATATAGTTTGATCTGGAAGACGCTGCACCACCAATTTCACTACACTTTCTGACGACGTATAGGAAGAATATAGTTTGATCTCGAAGACGCTGCACGATCAGTTTTACTACACCTTCTGACGACGAATATAGTTTGATCTGGATGACGCTTCACGATCAGTTTTACTACACCTTCTAAAGACCTATAGGACGATTATCGTGTGATCTAGAAGACGCTTCACGATCAATTTTACTACACCTTCTGACGACCTATAAGAAGAATATAGTTTGATCTGGAAGACGCTGCACGATCAATTTTACTACACTTTCTGACGGCCTATAGGAAGAATATAGTTTTATCTGGAAGACGCTGCACGATCAATTTTACTACACCTTCTGACGACGTATAGAAGAATATAGTTTGATTTTGAAGACGCTGCATGATCAATTTTACTACACCTTTTGACGACGTATAGGAAGAATATAGTGTGATTTGGAAGACGCTTCACGACCAATTTTACTACACCTTCTGACGACGTATAGGAATAATATAGTTTGATTTGGAAGACGCTTCACGACCAAATTTGCAGTAATGTCTCACGACCTATAGATACATATTGGTTGTTCTGGAAGACGCTTCACGATCAATTTTACTACACCTTCTGACGACGTATAGGAAGAATATAGTTTGATCTGGAAGACGCTGCACGATTAATTTTACTACACCTTTTGACGACCTATAGGAAGAATATAGTTTGATCTGGAAGACGCTGCACGATCAATTTTATTACACCTTCTGACGATGTATAGGAAGAATATAGTTTGATTTGGAAGACGCTTCACGACCAAATTTGCAGTACTGTCTGACGACATATAGATACATATTGGTTGTTCTGGAAGACGCTTAATGATCAATTTTACTACACCTTCTGACGACCTATAGGAAGAATATAGTTTGATCTGGAAGTCGCTGCACGATCAATTTTACTACACCTTCTGACGACGTATAGGGAGAATATAGTTTGATTTGGAAGACGCTTCACGATTAATTTTACTACACCATCTAACGACGTATAGGAAGATTATAGTTTGCTTTGGAAGACGCTTCACGATCAATTTTGCAGTACTGCCTGACGACGAATAAGAAGAAAATAGTTTGATTTGGAAGACGCCTCACGATCAATTTTACTATACCTTCTGACGACGTATAAGAAGAATATAGTTTGATCTGGAAGACGCTGCACGACCAATTTTACTACACTTTCTGACGACGCATAGGAAGAATATAGTTTGATCTCGAAGACGCTGCACGATCAGTTTTACTACACCTTCTGACGACGAATATAGTTTGATCTGGATGACGCTTCACGATCAGTTTTACTACACCTTCTAAAGACCTATAGGACGATTATCGTGTGATCTAGAAGACGCTTCACGATCAATTTTACTACACCTTCTGACGACCTATAGGAAGAATATAGTTTGATCTGGAAGACGCTGCACGATCAATTTTACTACACTTTCTGACGGCCTATAGGAAGAATATAGTTTTATCTGGAAGACGCTGCACGATTAATTTTACTACACCTTCTGACGACGTATAGAAGAATATAGTTTGATTTTGAAGACGCTGCATGATCAATTTTACTACACCTTTTGACGACGTATAGGAAGAATATAGTGTGATTTGGAAGACGCTTCACGACCAATTTTACTACACCTTCTGACGACGTATAGGAATAATATAGTTTGATTTGGAAGACGCTTCACGACCAAATTTGCAGTAATGTCTCACGACCTATAGATACATATTGGTTGTTCTGGAAGACGCTTCACGATCAATTTTACTACACCTTCTGACGACGTATAGGAAGAATATAGTTTGATCTGGAAGACGCTGCACGATTAATTTTACTACACCTTTTGACGACCTATAGGAAGAATATAGTTTGATCTGGAAGACGCTGCACGATCAATTTTATTACACCTTCTGACGATGTATAGGAAGAATATAGTTTGATTTGGAAGACGCTTCACGACCAAATTTGCAGTACTGTCTGACGACATATAGATACATATTGGTTGTTCTGGAAGACGCTTAATGATCAATTTTACTACACCTTCTGACGACCTATAGGAAGAATATAGTTTGATCTGGAAGTCGCTGCACGATCAATTTTACTACACCTTCTGACGACGTATAGGGAGAATATAGTTTGATTTGGAAGACGCTTCACGATCAATTTTGCAGTACTGTCTGACGACGTATAGGAAGAATATAGATTGCTTTGGAAGAGGCTTCACGATCAATTTTGCAGTACTGTCTGACGACGAATAGGAAGAAAATAGTTTGATTTGGAAGATGCTTCACGATCAATTTTACTATGCCTTCTGACGACGTATAGGAAAAATATAGTTTGATCTGGAAGACGCTGCACGACCAATTTTACTACACCTTCCGACGACGTATAGGAAGAATATAGTTCGATCTGGAAGACGCTGCACGATCAGTTTTACTACACCTTCTGACGACGTATAGGAAGAATATAGTTTGATCTGGAAGACGCTTCACGATCAATTTTACTACACCTTCTGGCGACCTATAGGAAGAATGTCATTTGATCTGGAAGATGCTGCACGATCGATTTTACTACACCTTCTGACGGCCTATAAGAAGAAAATAGTTTGATCTGGAAGAAGCTTTACGATCAATTTTACTACACCTTCTGACGACGTATAGGAAGAAATCGTATGATTTGGAAGACGAAGCACGATCAATTTTACTACACCGTCTGACGATGTATAGGAAGAATATAGTGTGATTTGGAAGACGCTTCATGACCAATTTTACTACACACTGACGACGTATAGGAAGAATATAGTTTGACTTGGAAGACGCTTCACGACCAAATTTGTAGTAATGTCTGACGACCTATAGATGCATATTGGTTTTTCTCGACGACACTTCACGATCAATTTTAGTACCCCTTCTGACGACGTATAGGAAGAATATAGTTTGATCTGGAAGACGCTGCACGATCAATTTTACTACACCTTCTGATGACACATAGGAAGAAAATAGTATGATTTGGAAGACGTTTCACGATCAATTTTAGTACCCCTTCTCACGGCCTATAGGAAGAAAATAGTTTGATCTGGAAGACGCTTTACGATCAATTTTACTACACCTTCTGACGACGTATAGGGAGAAATCGTATGATTTGGAAGACGAAGCACGATTAATTTTACTACACCGTCTGACGACGTATAGGAAGAATATAGTGTGATTTGGAAGACGCTGCATGATCAATTTTACTACACCTTTTGACGACGTATAGGAAGAATATAGTGAGATTTGGAAGACGCTTCACGACCAATTTTACTACACCTTCTGACGACGTATAGGAATAATATAGTTTGATTTGGAAGACGCTTCACGACCAAATTTGCAGTAATGTCTGACGACCTATAGATACATATTGGTTGTTCTGGAAGACGCTTCACGATCAATTTTACTACACCTTCTGACGACGTATAGGAAGAATATAGTTTGATCTGGAAGACGCTGCACGATTAATTTTACTACACCTTCTGACGACCTATAGGAAGAATATAGTTTGATCTGGAAGACGCTGCACGATCAATTTTATTACACCTTCTGACGACGTATAGGAAGAATATAGTTTGATTTGGAAGACGCTTCACGACCAAATTTGCAGTACTGTCTGACGACATATAGATACATATTGGTTGTTCTGGAAGACGCTTAATGATCAATTTTACTACACCTTCTGACGACCTATAGGAAGAATATAGTTTGATCTGGAAGTCGCTGCTCGATCAATTTTACTACACCTTCTGACGACGTATAGGAAGAAAATAGATTGCTTTGGAAGAGGCTTCACGATCAATTTTGCAGTACTGTCTGACGACGAATAGGAAGAATACAGTTTGCTTTGGAAGAGGCTTCACGATCAATTTTGCAGTACTGTCTGACGACGAATAGGAAGAAAATAGTTTGATTTGGAAGATGCTTCACGATCAATTTTACTATGCCT
This sequence comes from Flabesymbios commensalis, assembly GCA_964017125.1. Classification (NCBI taxonomy): domain Eukaryota; kingdom Metazoa; phylum Annelida; class Polychaeta; order Terebellida; family Flabelligeridae; genus Flabesymbios; species Flabesymbios commensalis. The sequence goes on from OZ024906.1 coordinate 84,779,124, forward strand.
TCTGACGACGTATAGGAAAAATATAGTTTGATCTGGAAGACGCTGCACGACCAATTTTACTACACCTTCCGACGACGTATAGGAAGAATATAGTTCGATCTGGAAGACGCTGCACGATCAGTTTTACTACACCTTCTGACGAAGTATAGGAAGAATATAGTCTGATCTGGAAGACGCTTCACGATCAATTTTACTACACCTTCTGACGGCCTATAGGAAGAAAATAGTTTGATCTGGAAGACGCTTTACGATCAATTTTACTACACCTTCTGACGACGTATAGGAAGAAATCGTATGATTTGGAAGACGAAGCACGATCAATTTTACTACACCGTCTGACGACGTATAGGAAGAATATAGTGTGATTTGGAAGACGCTTCATGACCAATTTTACTACACCTTCTGACGACGTATAGGAAGAATATAGTTTGACTTGGAAGACGCTTCACGACCAAATTTGTAGTAATGTCTGACGACCTATAGATGCATAATGGTTGTTCTCGACGACGCTTCACGATCAATTTTAGTACCCCTTCTGACGACGTAAAGGAAGAATATAGTTTGATCTGGAAGACGCTGCACGATCAATTTTACTACACCTTCTGACGACACATAGGAAGAAAATAGTATGATTTGGAAGACGTTTCACGATCAATTTTAGTACCCCTTCTGACGGCCTATAGGAAGAAAATAGTTTGATCTGGAAGACGCTTCACGATCAATTTTACTACACCTTCTGACGACGTATAGGAAGAATATAGTTTGATCTGGAAGACGCTGCACGATTAATTTTACTACACCTTCTGACGACCTATAGGAAGAATATAGTTTGATCTGGAAGACGCTGCACGATCAATTTTATTACACCTTCTGACGACGTATAGGAAGAATATAGTTTGATTTGGAAGACGCTTCACGACCAAATTTGCAGTACTGTCTGACGACATATAGATACATATTGGTTGTTCTGGAAGACGCTTAATGATCAATTTTACTACACCTTCTGACGACCTATAGGAAGAATATAGTTTGATCTGGAAGTCGCTGCTCGATCAATTTTACTACACCTTCTGACGACGTATAGGAAGAATATAGATTGCTTTGGAAGAGGCTTCACGATCAATTTTGCAGTACTGTCTGACGACGAGTAGGAAGAATACAGTTTGCTTTGGAAGAGGCTTCACGATCAATTTTGCAGTACTGTCTGACGACGAATAGGAAGAAAATAGTTTGATTTGGAAGATGCTTCACGATCAATTTTACTATGCCTTCTGACGACGTATAGGAAAAATATAGTTTGATCTGGAAGACGCTGCACGACCAATTTTACTACACCTTCCGACGACGTATAGGAAGAATATAGTTCGATCTGGAAGACGCTGCACGATCAGTTTTACTACACCTTCTGACGAAGTATAGGAAGAATATAGTTTGATCTGGAAGACGCTTCACGATCAATTTTACTACACCTTCTGACGGCCTATAGGAAGAAAATAGTTTGATCTGGAAGACGCTTTACGATCAATTTTACTACACCTTCTGACGACGTATAGGAAGAAATCGTATGATTTGGAAGACGAAGCACGATCAATTTTACTACACCATCTGACGACGTATAGGAAGAATATAGTGTGATTTGGAAGACGCTTCATGACCAATTTTACTACACCTTCTGACGACGTATAGGAAGAATATAGTTTGACTTGGAAGACGCTTCACGACCAAATTTGTAGTAATGTCTGACGACCTATAGATGCATATTGGTTGTTCTCGACGACGCTTCACGATCAATTTTAGTACCCCTTCTGACGACGTATAGGAAGAATATAGTTTGATCTGGAAGACGCTGCACGATCAATTTTACTACACCTTCTGACGACACATAGGAAGAAAATAGTATGATTTGGAAGACGTTTCACGATCAATTTTAGTACCCCTTCTGACGGCCTATAGGAAGAAAATAGTTTGATCTGGAAGACGCTTTACGATCAATTTTACTACACCTTCTGACGACGTATAGGAGGAAATCGTATGATTTGGAAGACGAAGCACGATCAATTTTACTACACCGTCTGACGACGTATAGGAAGAATATAGTGTGATTTGGAAGACGCTTCATGACCAATTTTACTACACCTTCTGACGACGTATAGGAAGAATTTAGTTTGACTTGGAAGACGCTTCACGACCAAATTTGTAGTACTGTCTGACGACCTATAGATGCATATTGGTTGTTCTCGACGACGCTTCACGATCAATTTTACTACACCTTCTGACGACCTATAGGAAGAATATAATTTGATTTGGAAGACGCTTCACGATCAATTTCACTATACCTTCTGACGACGTATAGGAAGAATATAGTTTGATTTGGAAGACGTTTCACGATCAATTTTGTTATACCTTATGAAGACATATAGGAAGAATATAGTTTGATTTGGAAGACGCTTCACGATTAATTTTACTACACCATCTAACGACGTATAGGAAGAATATAGTTTGCTTTGGAAGACGCTTCACGATCAATTTTGCAGTACTGCCTGACGACGAATAAGAAGAAAATAGTTTGATTTGGAAGACGCCTCACGATCAATTTTACTATATCTTCTGACGACGTATAAGAAGAATATAGTTTGATCTGGAAGACGCTGCACGACCAATTTTACTACACTTTCTGACGACGTATAGGAAGAATATAGTTTGATCTGGAAGACGCTGCACGATCAGTTTTACTACACCTTCTGACGACGAATATAGTTTGATCTGGATGACGCTTCACGATCAATTTTACTACACCTTCTAAAGACCTATAGGACGATTATCGTGTGATCTAGAAGACGCTTCACGATCAATTTTACTACACCTTCTGACGACGTATAGGAAGAATATAGTTTGATTTGGAAGACACTGCTCGATCAATTTTACTACACCTTCTGACGACGTATAGGAAGAATATAGTGTGATTTGGAAGACGCTTCACGACCAATTTTACTACAGCTTCTGACGATGTATAGGAAGAATATAGTTTGATTTGGAAGACGCTTCATGACCAAATTTCCAGTACTGTCTGACGACCTATAGATACATATTGGTTGTTCTGGAAGACGCTTCACGATCAATTTTACTACACCTTCTGACGATCTATAGGAAGAATATAGTTTGATCTGGAAGACACTGCACGACCAATTTTGTTATACCTTATGAAGACATATAGGAAGAATATAGTTTGATTTGGAAGACGCTTCACGATCAATTTCACTGTACCTTCTGACGACGTATAGGAAGAATATAGTTTGATTTGGAAGACGCTTCACGACCAAATTTGCAGTACTGTCTGACGACATATAGATACATATTGGTTGTTCTGGAAGACGCTTAATGATCAATTTTACTACACCTTCTGACGACCTATAGGAAGAATATAGTTTGATCTGGAAGTCGCTGCTCGATCAATTTTACTACACCTTCTGACGACGTATAGGAAGAATATAGATTGCTTTGGAAGAGGCTTCACGATCAATTTTGCAGTAATGTCTGACGACGAGTAGGAAGAATACAGTTTGCTTTGGAAGAGGCTTCACGATCAATTTTGCAGTACTGTCTGACGACGAATAGGAAGAAAATAGTTTGATTTGGAAGATGCTTCACGATCAATTTTACTATGCCTTCTGACGACGTATAGGAAAAATATAGTTTGATCTGGACGACGCTGCACGACCAATTTTACTACACCTTCCGACGACGTATAGGAAGAATATAGTTCGATCTGGAAGACGCTGCACGATCAGTTTTACTACACCTTCTGACGAAGTATAGGAAGAATATAGTTTGATCTGGAAGACGCTTCACGATCAATTTTACTACACCTTCTGACGGCCTATAGGAAGAAAATAGTTTGATCTGGAAGACGCTTTACGATCAATTTTACTACACCTTCTGACGTCGTATAGGAAGAAATCGTATGATTTGGAAGACGAAGCACGATCAATTTTACTACACCGTCTGACGACGTATAGGAAGAATATAGTGTGATTTGGAAGACGCTTCATGACCAATTTTACTACACCTTCTGACGACGTATAGGAAGAATATAGTTTGACTTGGAAGACGCTTCACGACCAAATTTGTAGTACTGTCTGACGACCTATAGATGCATATTGGTTGTTCTCGACGACGCTTCACGATCAATTTTACTACACCTTCTGACGACCTATAGGAAGAATATAATTTGATTTGGAAGACGCTTCACGATCAATTTCACTATACCTTCTGACGACGTATAGGAAGAATATAGTTTGATTTGGAAGACGTTTCACGATCAATTTTGTTATACCTTATGAAGACATATAGGAAGAATATAGTTTGATTTGGAAGACGCTTCACGATTAATTTTACTACACCATCTAACGACGTATAGGAAGAAGATAGTTTGATTTGGAAGACGCTTCACGATCAATTTTGCAGTACTGTCTGACGACGTGTAGGAAGAATATAGTATGCTTTGAAATACGCTTCACGATCAATTTTGCAGTACTGTCTGACGACGAATAGGAAGAAAATAGTTTGATTTGGAAGACGCTTCAAGATCAATTTTACTATACCTTCTGACGACGTATAGGAAGAATATAGTTTGATCTGGAAGACGCTGCACGACCAATTTTACTACACCTTCTGACAACGTATAGGAAGAATATAGTTTGATCTGGTAGACGCTGCACGATCAGTTTTACTACACCTTCTGACGACGTATAGGAAGAATATAGTTTGATCTGGAAGACGCTTCACGATCAATTTTACTACACCTTCTGACGACCTATAGGAAGAATGCCGTTTGAACTGGAAGATACTGCACGATCAATTTTACTACACCTTCTGACGGCCTATAGGAAGAAGATAGTTTGATCTGGAAGACGCTTTACGATCAATTTTACTACACCTTCTGACGACGTATAGGAAGAAATAGTTTGATTTGGAAGACGCTTCACGATTAATTATACTACACCTTCTAACGACGTATAGGAAGAATATAGTTTGATTTGGAAGACGCTGCACGATCAATTTTGCAGTACTGTCCGACGACCTATAGGAAGAATATAGTTTGATTTGGAAGACGTTTCACGATCAATTTTACTATACCTTATGACGACGTATATGAAGAATATAGTTTGATTTGGAAGACTCTTCACGATTAATTTTACTACACCTTCTAACTACGTATAGGAAGAATATAGTTTGATTTGGAAGAAGCTGCACGATCAATTTTGCAGTACTGTCTGACGACGTATAGGAAGAATATAGTTTTATTTGGAAGACGCTTCACGATCAATTTTGCAGTACAGTCTGCAGTGTATAGGAAGAATATTTTTTTGATTTGGAAGACGCTTCACGATCAGTTTTACTACACCTTCTGACGACCTATAGGAAGAATATAGTTTGATCTGGAAGACGCTGCACGATTAATTTTACTACACCTTCTGACGACGTATAGAAGAATATAGTTTGATTTTGAAGACGCTGCATGATCAATTTTACTACACCTTTTGACGACGTATAGGAAGAATATAGTGTGATTTGGAAGACGCTTCACGACCAATTTTACTACACCTTCTGACGACGTATTGGAATAATATAGTTTGATTTCGAAGACGCTTCACGACCAAATTTTCAGTAATGTCTGACGACCTATAGATACATATTGGTTGTTCTGGAAGACGCTTCACGATCAATTTTACTACACCTTCTGACGACGTATAGGAAGAGTATAGTTTGATCTGGAAGACGCTGCACGATTAATTTTACTACACCTTCTGACGACCTATAGGAAGAATATAGTTTGATCTGGAAGACGCTGCACGATCAATTTTATTACACCTTCTGACGACGTATAGGAAGAATATAGTTTGATTTGGAAGACGCTTCACGACCAAATTTGCAGTACTGTCTGACGACATATAGATATATATTGGTTGTTCTGGAAGACGCTTAATGATCAATTTTACTACACCTTCTGACGACCTATAGGAAGAATATAGTTTGATCTGGAAGTCGCTGCACGATCAATTTTACTACACCTTCTGACGACGTATAGGGAGAATATAGTTTGATTTGGAAGACGCTTCACGATCAATTTTGCAGTACTGTCTCACGACGTATAGGAAGAATATAGATTGCTTTGGAAGAGGCTTCGCAATCAATTTTGCAGTACTGTCTGACGACGAATAGGAAGAAAATAGTTTGATTTGGATGATGCTTCACGATCAATTTTACTATGCCTTCTGACGACGTATAGGAAAAATATAGTTTGATCTGGAAGACGCTGCACGACCAATTTTACTACACCTTCCGACGACGTATAGGAAGAAAATAGTTCGATCTGGAAGACGCTGCACGATCAGTTTTACTACACCTTCTGACGACGTATAGGAAGAATATAGTTTGATCTGGAAGACGCTTCACGATCAATTTTACTAAACCTTCTGACGACCTATAGGAAGAATGTCATTTGATCTGGAAGATGCTGCACGATCAATTTTACTACACCTTCTGACGGCCTATAGGAAGAAAATAGTTTGATCTGGAAGACGCTTTACGATCAATTTTACTACACCTTCTGACGACGTATAGGAAGAAATCGTATGATTTGGAAGACGAAGCACGATCAATTTTACTACACCGTCTGACGACGTATAGGAAGAATATAGTGTGATTTGGAAGACGCTTCATGACCAATTTTACTACACCTTCTGACGACGTATAGGAAGAATATAGTTTGACTTGGAAGACGCTTCACGACCAAATTTGTAGTAATGTCTGACGACCTATAGATGCATATTGGTTGTTCTCGACGACGCTTCACGATCGATTTTAGTACCCCTTCTGACGACGTATAGGAAGAATATAGTTTGATCTGGAAGACGCTGCACGATCAATTTTACTACACCTTCTGACGACACATAGGAAGAAAATAGTATGATTTGGAAGACGTTTCACGATCAATTTTAGTACCCCTTCTGACGACGTATAGGAAGAATATAGTGTGATTTGGAAGACGCTGCATGATCAATTTTACTACACCTTTTGACGACGTATAGGAAGAATATAGTGTGATTTGGAAGACGCTTCACGACCAATTTTACTACACCTTCTGACGACGTATAGGAATAATATAGTTTGATTTGGAAGACGCTTCACGACCAAATTTGCAGTAATGTCTGACGACCTATAGATACATATTGGTTGTTCTGGAAGACGCTTCACGATCAATTTTACTACACCTTCTGACCACGTATAGGAAGAATATAGTTTGATCTGGAAGACGCTGCATGATTAATTTTACTACACCTTCTGACGACCTATAGGAAGAATATAGTTTGATCTGGAAGACGCTGCACGATCAATTTTATTACACCTTCTGACGACGTATAGGAAGAATATAGTTCGATTTGGAAGACGCTTCACGACCAAATTTGCAGTACTGTCTGACGACATATAGATACATATTGGTTGTTCTGGAAGACGCTTAATGATCAATTTTACTACACCTTCTGACGACCTATAGGAAGAATACAGTTTGATCTTGAAGTCGCTGCACGATCAATTTTACTATACCTTCTGACGACGTATAGGGAGAATATAGTTTGATTTGGAAGAGGCTTCACGATCAATTTTGCAGTACTGTCTGACGACGAATAGGAAGAATATAGATTGCTTTGGAAGAGGCTTCACGATCAATTTTGCAGTACTGTCTGACGACGAATAGGAAGAAAATAGTTTGATTTGGAAGATGCTTCACGATCAATTTTACTATGCCTTCTGACGACGTATAGGAAAAATATAGTTTGATCTGGAAGACGCTGCACGACCAATTTTACTACACCTTCCGACGACGTATAGGAAGAATATAGTTCGATCTGGAAGACGCTGCACGATCAGTTTTACTACACCTTCCGACGACGGATAGGAAGAATATAGTTTGATCTGGAAGACGCTTCACGATCAATTTTACTACACCTTCTGACGACGTGTAGGAAGAATATAGTTTGATCTGGAAGATGCTTCAGGATCAATTTTACTACACCTTCTGACGACGTATAGGAAGAATATAGTTTGATCTGGAAGACGCTGCACGATCAATTTTACTACACTTTCTGACGACCTATAGGAAGAATGTCATTTGATCTGGAAGATGCTGCACGATCAATTTTACTACACCTTCTGACGGCCTATAGGAAGAAAATAGTTTGATCTGGAAGACGCTTTACGATCAATTTTACTACACCTTCTAACGACGTATAGGAAGAAATCGTATGATTTGGAAGACGAAGCACGATCAATTTTACTACACCGTCTGACGACGTATAGGAAGAATATAGTGTGATTTGGAAGACGCTTCATGACCAATTTTACTACACCTTCTGACGACGTATAGGAAGAATATAGTTTGACTTGGAAGACGCTTCACGACCAAATTTGTAGTAATGTCCGACGACCTATAGATGCATATTGGTTGTTCTCGACGACGCTTCACGATCAATTTTAGTACCCCTTCTGACGACGTATAGGAAGAATATAGTTTGATCTGGAAGACGCTGCACGATCAATTTTACTACACCTTCTGACGACACATAGGAAGAAAATAGTATGATTTGGAAGACGTTTCACGATCAATTTTAGTACCCCTTCTGACGGCCTATAGGAAGAAAATAGTTTGATCTGGAAGACGCTTTACGATCAATTTTACTACACCTTCTGACGACATATAGGAAGAAATCGTATGATTTGGAAGACGAAGCACGATCAATTTTACTACACCGTCTGACGACGTATAGGAAGAATATAGTGTGATTTGGAAGACGCTGCATGAGCAATTTTACTACACCTTTTGACGACGTATAGGAAGAATATAGTGTGATTTGGAAGACGCTTCACGACCAATTTTACTACACCTTCTGACGACGTATTGGAATAATATAGTTTGATTTCGAAGACGCTTCACGACCAAATTTTCAGTAATGTCTGACGACCTATAGATACATATTGGTTGTTCTGGAAGACGCTTCACGATCAATTTTACTACACCTTCTGACGACGTATAGGAAGAGTATAGTTTGATCTGGAAGACGCTGCACGATTAATTTTACTACACCTTCTGACGACCTATAGGAAGAATATAGTTTGATCTGGAAGACGCTGCACGATTAATTTTACTACACCTTCTGACGACGTATAGAAGAATATAGTTTGATTTTGAAGACGCTGCATGATCAATTTTACTACACCTTTTGACGACGTATAGGAAGAATATAGTGTGATTTGGAAGACGCTTCACGACCAATTTTACTACACCTTCTGACGACGTATTGGAATAATATAGTTTGATTTCGAAGACGCTTCACGACCAAATTTTCAGTAATGTCTGACGACCTATAGATACATATTGGTTGTTCTGGAAGACGCTTCACGATCAATTTTACTACACCTTCTGACGACGTATAGGAAGAGTATAGTTTGATCTGGAAGACGTTGCACGATTAATTTTACTACACCTTCTGACGACCTATAGGAAGAATATAGTTTGATCTGGAAGACGCTGCACGATCAATTTTATTACACCTTCTGACGACGTATAGGAAGAATATAGTTTGATTTGGAAGACGCTTCACGACCAAATTTGCAGTACTGTCTGACGACATATAGATACATATTGGTTGTTCTGGAAGACGCTTAATGATCAATTTTACTACACCTTCTGACGACCTATAGGAAGAATATAGTTTGATCTGGAAGTCGCTGCACGATCAATTTTACTACACCTTCTGACGACGTATAGGGAGAATATAGTTTGATTTGGAAGACGCTTCATGATCAATTTTGAAGTACTGTCTCACGACGTATAGGAAGAATATAGATTGCTTTGGAAGAGGCTTCGCAATCAATTTTGCAGTACTGTCTGACGACGAATAGGAAGAAAATAGTTTGATTTGGATGATGCTTCACGATCAATTTTACTATGCCTTCTGACGACGTATAGGAAAAATATAGTTTGATCTGGAAGACGCTGCACGACCAATTTTACTACACCTTCCGACGACGTATAGGAAGAATATAGTTCGATCTGGAAGACGCTGCACGATCAGTTTTACTACACCTTCTGACGACGTATAGGAAGAATATAGTTTGATCTGGAAGACGCTTCACGATCAATTTTACTACACCTTCTGACGACCTATAGGAAGAATGTCATTTGATCTGGAAGATGCTGCACGATCAATTTTACTACACCTTCTGACGGCCTATAGGAAGAAAATAGTTTGATCTGGAAGACGCTTTACGATCAATTTTACTACACCTTCTGACGACGTATAGGAAGAAATCGTATGATTTGGAAGACGAAGCACGATCAATTTTACTACACCGTCTGACGACGTATAGGAAGAATATAGTGTGATTTGGAAGACGCTTCATGACCAATTTTACTACACCTTCTGACGACGTATAGGAAGAATATAGTTTGACTTGGAAGACGCTTCACGACCAAATTTGTAGTAATGTCTGACGACCTATAGATGCATATTGGTTGTTCTCGACGACGCTTCATAATCGATTTTAGTACCCCTTCTGACGACGTATAGGAAGAATATAGTTTGATCTGGAAGACGCTGCACGATCAATTTTACTACACCTTCTGACGACACATAGGAAGAAAATAGTATGATTTGGAAGACGTTTCACGATCAATTTTAGTACCCCTTCTGACGACGTATAGGAAGAATATAGTGTGATTTGGAAGACGCTGCATGATCAATTTTACTACACCTTTTGACGACGTATAGGAAGAATATAGTGTGATTTGGAAGACGCTTCACGACCAATTTTACTACACCTTCTGATGACGTATAGGAATAATATAGTTTGATTTGGAAGACGCTTCACGACCAAATTTGCAGTAATGTCTGACGACCTATAGATACATATTGGTTGTTCTGGAAGACGCTTCACGATCAATTTTACTACACCTTCTGACCACGTATAGGAAGAATATAGTTTGATCTGGAAGACGCTGCATGATTAATTTTACTACACCTTCTGACGACCTATAGGAAGAATATAGTTTGATCTGGAAGACGCTGCACGATCAATTTTATTACACCTTCTGACGACGTATAGGAAGAATATAGTTTGATTTGGAAGACGCTTCACGACCAAATTTGCAGTACTGTCTGACGACATATAGATACATATTGGTTGTTCTGGAAGACGCTTAATGATCAATTTTACTACACCTTCTGACGACCTATAGGAACAATACAGTTTGATCTTGAAGTCGCTGCACGGTCAATTTTACTATACCTTCTGACGACGTATAGGGAGAATATAGTTTGATTTGGAAGAGGCTTCACGATCAATTTTTCAGTACTGTCTGACGACGAATAGGAAGAATATAGATTGCTTTGGAAGAGGCTTCACGATCAATTTTGCAGTACTGTCTGACGACGAATAGGAAGAAAATAGTTTGATTTGGAAGATGCTTCACGATCAATTTTACTATGCCTTCTGACGACGTATAGGAAAAATATAGTTTGATCTGGAAGACGCTGCACGACCAATTTTACTACACCTTCCGACGACGTATAGGAAGAATATAGTTTGATCTGGAAGACGCTTCACGATCAATTTTACTACACCTTCTGACGACGTGTAGGAAGAATATAGTTTGATCTGGAAGATGCTTCAGGATCAATTTTACTACACCTTCTGACGACGTATAGGAAGAATATAGTTTGATCTGGAAGTCGCTGCACGATCAATTTTACTACACCTTCTGACGACGTATAGGGAGAATATAGTTTGATTTGGAAGACGCTTCATGATCAATTTTGCAGTACTGTCTCACGACGTATAGGAAGAATATAGATTGCTTTGGAAGAGGCTTCGCAATCAATTTTGCAGTACTGTCTGACGACGAATAGGAAGAAAATAGTTTGATTTGGATGATGCTTCACGATCAATTTTACTATGCCTTCTGACGACGTATAGGAAAAATATAGTTTGATCTGGAAGACGCTGCACGACCAATTTTACTACACCTTCCGACGACGTATAGGAAGAATATAGTTCGATCTGGAAGACGCTGCACGATCAGTTTTACTACACCTTCTGACGACGTATAGGAAGAATATAGTTTGATCTGGAAGACGCTTCACGATCAATTTTACTACACCTTCTGACGACCTATAGGAAGAATGTCATTTGATCTGGAAGATGCTGCACGATCAATTTTACTACACCTTCTGACGGCCTATAGGAAGAAAATAGTTTGATCTGGAAGACGCTTTACGATCAATTTTACTACACCTTCTGACGACGTATAGGAAGAAATCGTATGATTTGGAAGACGAAGCACGATCAATTTTACTACACCGTCTGACGACGTATAGGAAGAATATAGTGTGATTTGGAAGACGCTTCATGACCAATTTTACTACACCTTCTGACGACGTATAGGAAGAATATAGTTTGACTTGGAAGACGCTTCACGACCAAATTTGTAGTAATGTCTGACGACCTATAGATGCATATTGGTTGTTCTCGACGACGCTTCACGATCGATTTTAGTACCCCTTCTGACGACTTATAGGAAGAATATAGTTTGATCTGGAAGACGCTGCACGATCAATTTTACTACACCTTCTGACGACACATAGGAAGAAAATAGTATGATTTGGAAGACGTTTCACGATCAATTTTAGTACCCCTTCTGACGACGTATAGGAAGAATATAGTGTGATTTGGAAGACGCTGCATGATCAATTTTACTACACCTTTTGACGACGTATAGGAAGAATATAGTGTGATTTGGAAGACGCTTCACGACCAATTTTACTACACCTTCTGACGACGTATAGGAATAATATAGTTTGATTTGGAAGACGCTTCACGACCAAATTTGCAGTAATGTCTGACGACCTATAGATACATATTGGTTGTTCTGGAAGACGCTTCACGATCAATTTTACTACACCTTCTGACCACGTATAGGAAGAATATAGTTTGATCTGGAAGACGCTGCATGATTAATTTTACTACACCTTCTGACGACCTATAGGAAGAATATAGTTTGATCTGGAAGACGCTGCACGATCAATTTTATTACACCTTCTGACGACGTATAGGAAGAATATAGTTTGATTTGGAAGACGCTTCACGACCAAATTTGCAGTACTGTCTGACGACATATAGATACATATTGGTTGTTCTGGAAGACGCTTAATGATCAATTTTACTACACCTTCTGACGACCTATAGGAAGAATACAGTTTGATCTTGAAGTCGCTGCACGATCAATTTTACTATACCTTCTGACGACGTATAGGGAGAATATAGTTTGATTTGGAAGAGGCTTCACGATCAATTTTGCAGTACTGTCTGACGACGAATAGGAAGAATATAGATTGCTTTGGAAGAGGCTTCACGATCAATTTTGCAGTACTGTCTGACGACGAATAGGAAGAAAATAGTTTGATTTGGAAGATGCTTCACGATCAATTTTACTATGCCTTCTGACGACGTATAGGAAAAATATAGTTTGATCTGGAAGACGCTGCACGACCAATTTTACTACACCTTCCGACGACGTATAGGAAGAATATAGTTTGATCTGGAAGACGCTTCACGATCAATTTTACTACACCTTCTGACGACGTGTAGGAAGAATATAGTTTGATCTGGAAGATGCTTCAGGATCAATTTTACTACACCTTCTGACGACGTATAGGAAGAATATAGTTTGATCTGGAAGACGCTGCACGATCAATTTTACTACACTTTCTGACGACCTATAGGAAGAATGTCATTTGATCTGGAAGATGCTGCACGATCAATTTTACTACACCTTCTGACGGCCTATAGGAAGAAAATAGTTTGATCTGGAAGACGCTTTACGATCAATTTTACTACACCTTCTGACGACGTATAGGAAGAAATCGTATGATTTGGAAGACGAAGCACGATCAATTTTACTACACCGTCTGACGATGTATAGGAAGAATATAGTGTGATTTGGAAGACGCTTCATGACCAATTTTACTACACCTTCTGACGACGTATAGGAAGAATATAGTTTGACTTGGAAGACGCTTCACGACCAAATTTGTAGTAATGTCCGACGACCTATAGATGCATATTGGTTGTTCTCGACGACGCTTCACGATCAATTTTAGTACCCCTTCTGACGACGTATAGGAAGAATATAGTTTGATCTGGAAGACGCTGCATGATCAATTTTACTACACCTTCTGACGACACATAGGAAGAAAATAGTATGATTTGGAAGACGTTTCACGATCAATTTTAGTACCCCTTCTGACGGCCTATAGGAAGAAAATAGTTTGATCTGGAAGACGCTTTACGATCAATTTTACTACACCTTCTGACGACGTATAGGAAGAAATCGTATGATTTGGAAGACGAAGCACGATCAATTTTACTACACCGTCTGACGACGTATAGGAAGAATATAGTGTGATTTGGAAGACGCTGCATGAGCAATTTTACTACACCTTTTGACGACGTATAGGAAGAATATAGTGTGATTTGGAAGACGCTTCACGACCAATTTTACTACACCTTCTGACGACGTATAGGAATAATATAGTTTGATTTGGAAGACGCTTCTCGACCAAATTTGCAGTAATTTCTGACGACCTATAGATACATATTCGTTGTTCTGGAAGACGCTTCATGATCAATTTTACTACACCTTCTGACGACGTATAGGAAGAATATAGTTTGATCTGGAAGACGCTGCACGATTAATTTTACTACACCTTCTGACGACCTATAGGAAGAATATAGTTTGATCTGGAAGACGCTGCACGATCAGTTTTATTACACCTTCTGACGACGTATAGGAAGAATATAGTTTGATTTGGAAGACGCTTCACGACCAAATTTGCAGTACTGTCTGACGACATATAGATACATATTGGTTGTTCTGGAAGACGCTTAATGATCAATTTTACTACACCTTCTGACGACCTATAGGAAGAATATAGTTTGATCTGGAAGTCGCTGCACGATCAATTTTACTATACCTTCTGACGACGTATAGGGAGAATATAGTTTGATTTGGAAGAGGCTTCACGATCAATTTTGCATTACTGTCTGACGACGTATAGGAAGAATATAGATTGCTTTGGAAGAGGCTTCACGATCAATTTTGCAGTACTGTCTGACGACGAATAGGAAGAATATAGATTGCTTTGGAAGAGGCTTCACGATCAATTTTGCAGTACTGTCTGACGACGAATAGGAAGAATATAGTTTGCTTTGAAATACGTTTCACGATCAATTTTGCAGTACTGTCTGACGACGAAGAGGAAGAAAATAGTTTGATTTGAAAGACGCTTCACGATCAATTTTACTACACCTTCTGACGACGAATATAGTTTGATCTGGATGACGCTTCACGATCAATTTTACTACACCTTCTAAAGACCTATAGGACGATTATCGT
Source organism: Flabesymbios commensalis (assembly GCA_964017125.1). Classification (NCBI taxonomy): domain Eukaryota; kingdom Metazoa; phylum Annelida; class Polychaeta; order Terebellida; family Flabelligeridae; genus Flabesymbios; species Flabesymbios commensalis. Next base: position 84,794,638 of record OZ024906.1, read on the forward strand.
GTGATCTAGAAGCCACTTCACGATCAATTTTACTACACCTTCTGACGACGTATAGGAAGAATATAGTTTGATTTGGAAGACACTGCTCGATCAATTTTACTACACCTTCTGACGATCTATAGGAAGAATATAGTTTGATCTGGAAGACACTGCACGACCAATTTTCCTACACCTTCTGACGACCTATAGGAAGAATATAGTCTGATCTGGAAGACGCTGCACGATCAATTTTACTACACATTCTGACGACGTGTAGGAAGAATATAGTTTGATTTGGAAGACGCTTCATGACCACACTTGCAGTACTGTCTGACGACAATCGATACATATTGGTTGTTCTTGAAGACGTTTCACGATCAATTTTACTACACCTTCTGACGACGTATAGAAAGAATATAGTTCGATTTGGAAGACGCTTCACGATGAATTTTACTATACCTTCTGACGACGTATAGGAAGAATATAGTTTGACCTGGAAGACGCTGTACGATCAATTTTACTACACCTTCTGACGACGTATAGGAAGAATATAGTTTGATCTGGAAAAACGAGGCACGATCAATTTTACTACACCTTCTGACGACGTATAGGAAGAATATAGTTTGATCTTGAAGACGCTTCACGATCAATTTCACTACACCTTCTGACGACCTATAGGAAGAATATAGTTTGATCTGGAAGACGCTGCACAATCAATTTTACTACACCTTCTGACGACGTATAGGAAGAATATAGTTTGCTTTGGAAGACGCTTCATGATCAATTTTGCAGTACTGTCTGACGACGAATAAGAAGAAAATAGTTTGATTTGGAAGACGCCTTACGATCAATTTTACTATACCTTCTGACGACGTATAGGAAGGATATAGTTTGATCTGGAAGACGCTGCACGACCAATTTTACTACATTTTCTGACGACGTATAGGAAGAATATAGTTTGATCTGGAAGACGCTGCACGATCAGTTTTACTACACCTTTTGACGACGTATAGGAAGAAATCGTATGATTTGGAAGACGAAGCACGATCAATTTTACTACACCGTCTGACGACGTATAGGAAGAATATAGTGTGATTTGGAAGACGCTGCATGAGCAATTTTACTACACCTTTTGACGACGTATAGGAAGAATATAGTGTGATTTGGAAGACGCTTCACGACCAATTTTACTACACCTTCTGACGACGTATAGGAATAATATAGTTTGATTTGGAAGACGCTTCTCGACCAAATTTGCAGTAATTTCTGACGACCTATAGATACATATTCGTTGTTCTGGAAGACGCTTCACGATCAATTTTACTACACCTTCTGACGACGTATAGGAAGAATATAGTTTGATCTGGAAGACGCTGCACGATTAATTTTACTACACCTTCTGACGACCTATAGGAAGAATATAGTTTGATCTGGAAGACGCTGCACGATCAGTTTTGTTACACCTTCTGACGACGTATAGGAAGAATATAGTTTGATTTGGAAGACGCTTCACGACCAAATTTGCAGTACTGTCTGACGACATATAGATACATATTGGTTGTTCTGGAAGACGCTTAATGATCAATTTTACTACACCTTCTGACGACCTATAGGAAGAATATAGTTTGATCTGGAAGTCGCTGCACGATCAATTTTACTATACCTTCTGACGACGTATAGGGAGAATATAGTTTGATTTGGAAGAGGCTTCACGATCAATTTTGCATTACTGTCTGACGACGTATAGGAAGAATATAGATTGCTTTGGAAGAGGCTTCACGATCAATTTTGCAGTACTGTCTGACGACGAATAGGAAGAATATAGATTGCTTTGGAAGAGGCTTCACGATCAATTTTGCAGTACTGTCTGACGACGAATAGGAAGAATATAGTTTGCTTTGAAATACGTTTCACGATCAATTTTGCAGTACTGTCTGACGACGAAGAGGAAGAAAATAGTTTGATTTGAAAGACGCTTCACGATCAATTTTACTACACCTTCTGACGACGAATATAGTTTGATCTGGATGACGCTTCACGATCAATTTTACTACACCTTCTAAAGACCTATAGGACGATTATCGTGTGATCTAGAAGCCACTTCACGATCAATTTTACTACACCTTCTGACGACGTATAGGAAGAATATAGTTTGATTTGGAAGACACTGCTCGATCAATTTTACTACACCTTCTGACGATCTATAGGAAGAATATAGTTTGATCTGGAAGACACTGCACGACCAATTTTCCTACACCTTCTGACGACCTATAGGAAGAATATAGTCTGATCTGGAAGACGCTGCACGATCAATTTTACTACACATTCTGACGACGTGTAGGAAGAATATAGTTTGATTTGGAAGACGCTTCATGACCACACTTGCAGTACTGTCTGACGACAATCGATACATATTGGTTGTTCTTGAAGACGTTTCACGATCAATTTTACTACACCTTCTGACGACGTATAGAAAGAATATAGTTCGATTTGGAAGACGCTTCACGATGAATTTTACTATACCTTCTGACGACGTATAGGAAGAATATAGTTTGACCTGGAAGACGCTGTACGATCAATTTTACTACACCTTCTGACGACGTATAGGAAGAATATAGTTTGATCTGGAAAAACGAGGCACGATCAATTTTACTACACCTTCTGACGACGTATAGGAAGAATATAGTTTGATCTTGAAGACGCTTCACGATCAATTTCACTACACCTTCTGACGACCTATAGGAAGAATATAGTTTGATCTGGAAGACGCTGCACAATCAATTTTACTACACCTTCTGACGACGTATAGGAAGAATATAGTTTGCTTTGGAAGACGCTTCATGATCAATTTTGCAGTACTGTCTGACGACGAATAAGAAGAAAATAGTTTGATTTGGAAGACGCCTTACGATCAATTTTACTATACCTTCTGACGACGTATAGGAAGGATATAGTTTGATCTGGAAGACGCTGCACGACCAATTTTACTACATTTTCTGACGACGTATAGGAAGAATATAGTTTGATCTGGAAGACGCTGCACGATCAGTTTTACTACACCTTTTGACGACGTATAGGAAGAATTTAGTTTGATCTGGATGACGCTTCACGATCAATTTTACTACACCTTCTACAGACCTATAGGACGATTATCGTGTGATCTGGAAGACGCTGCACGATCAATTTTACTACACCTTTTGACTAAGTATAGGAAGAATATAGTTTGATTTGAAAGACGCTTCACGACCAAATTTGCAGTACTGTCTGACGACCTATAGATATATATTGGTTGTTCTGGAAGACGCTTAATGATCAATTTTACTACACCTTCTGACGACATATAGGAAGAATATAGTTTGATCTGGAAGACGCTGCATGATCAATCTTACTACACCTTCTGACGACGTATAGTGAGAATATAGTTTGATTTGGAAAACGCTTCACGATCAATTTTGCAGTACTGTCTGACGACGTATAGGAAGAATATAGTTTGCTTTGAAATACGTTTCACGATCAATTTTGCAGTACTGTCTGACGACGAAGAGGAAGAAAATAGTTTGATTTGAAAGACGCTTCACGATCAATTTTACTATACCTTTTGACGACGTATAGGAAGAATATAGTTTGATCTGGAAGACGCTGCACGACCAATTTTACTACACCTTCTGACGACGTATAGGTAGAATATAGTTTGATCTGGAAGACGCTGCACGATCAGTTTTACTACACCTTCTGACGACGTATAGGAAGAATATAGTGTGATTTGGAAGACGCTTCACGACCAATTTTACTACAGCTTCTGACGATGTATAGGAAGAATATAGTTTGATTCGGAAGACGCTTCATGACCAAATTTCCAGTACTGTCTGACGATCTATAGATACATATTGGTTGTTCTGGAAGACGCTTCACGATCAATTTTACTACACCTTCTGACGATCTATAGGAAAAATATAGTTTGATCTGGAAGACACTGCACGACCAATTTTGTTATACCTTATGAAGACATATAGGAAGAATATAGTGTGATTTGGAAGACGCTTCACGATCAATTTCACCATACCTTCTGACGACGTATAGGAAGAATATAGTTTGATTTGGAAGACGCTTCACGATCAATTTCACTATACCTTCTGACGACATATAGGAAGAAAATAGTTTGATTTGGAAGACGCTTCACGATTAATTTTACTACACCATCTAACGACGTATAGGAAGAATATAGTTTGCTTTGGAAGACGCTTCACGATCAATTTTGCAGTACTGCCTGACGACGAATAAGAAGAAAATAGTTTGATTTGGAAGACGCCTCACGATCAATTTTGCTATACCTTCTGACGACGTATAGGAAGAATATAGTTTGATCTGGAAGACGCTGCACGACCAATTTTACTACACTTTCTGACGACGTATAGGAAGAATATAGTTTGATCTGGAAGACGCTGCACGATCAGTTTTACTACACCTTCTGACGACGAATATAGTTTGATCTGGATGACGCTTCACGATCAATTTTACTACACCTTCTAAAGACCAATAGGACGATTATCGTGTGATCTAGAAGACACTTCACGATCAATTTTACTACACCTTCTGACGACGTATAGGAAGAATATAGTTTGATTTGGAAGACACTGCTCGATCAATTTTACTACACCTTCTGACGATCTATAGGAAGAATATAGTTTGATCTGGAAGACACTGCACGACCAATTTTCCTACACCTTCTGACGACCTATAGGAAGAATATAGTTTGATCTGGAAGACGCTGCACGATCAATTTTACTACACATTCTGACGACGTGTAGGAAGAATATAGTTTGATTTGGAAGACGCTTCATGACCACACTTGCAGTACTGTCTGACGACAATCGATACATATTGGTTGTTCTTGAAGACGTTTCACGATCAATTTTACTACACCTTCTGACGACGTATAGAAAGAATATAGTTCGATTTGGAAGACGCTTCACGATGAATTTTACTATACCTTCTGACGACGTATAGGAAGAATATAGTTTGACCTGGAAAAACGAGGCACGATCAATTTTACTACACCTTCTGACGACGTATAGGAAGAATATAGTTTGATCTGGAAAAACGAGGCACGATCAATTTTACTACACCTTCTGACGACGTATAGGAAGAATATAGTTTGATCTTGAAGACGCTTCACGATCAATTTCACTACACCTTCTGACGACCTATAGGAAGAATATAGTTTGATCTGGAAGACGCTGCACAATCAATTTTACTACACCTTCTGACGACGTATAGGAAGAATATAGTTTGCTTTGGAAGACGCTTCATGATCAATTTTGCAGTACTGTCTGACGACGAATAAGAAGAAAATAGTTTGATTTGGAAGACGCCTCACGATCAATTTTACTATACCTTCTGACGACGTATAGGAAGGATATAGTTTGATCTAGAGACGCTGCACGACCAATTTTACTACACTTTCTGACGACGTATAGGAAGAATATAGTTTGATCTGGAAGACGCTGCACGATCAGTTTTACTACACCTTTTGACGACGTATAGGAAGAATTTAGTTTGATCTGGATGACGCTTCACGATCAATTTTACTACACCTTCTACAGACCTATAGGACGATTATCGTGTGATCTGGAAGACGCTGCACGATCAATTTTACTACACCTTTTGACTAAGTATAGGAAGAATATAGTTTGATTTGAAAGACGCTTCACGACCAAATTTGCAGTACTGTCTGACGACCTATAGATATATATTGGTTGTTCTGGAAGACGCTTAATGATCAATTTTACTACACCTTCTGACGACATATAGGAAGAATATAGTTTGATCTGGAAGACGCTGCATGATCAATCTTACTACACCTTCTGACGACGTATAGGGAGAATATAGTTTGATTTGGAAAACGCTTCACGATCAATTTTGCAGTACTGTCTGACGACGTATAGGAAGAATATAGTTTGCTTTGAAATACGTTTCACGATCAATTTTGCAGTACTGTCTGACGACGAAGAGGAAGGAAATAGTTTGATTTGAAAGACGCTTCACGATCAATTTTACTATAACTTTTGACGACGTATAGGAAGAATATAGTTTGATCTGGAAGACGCTGCACGACCAATTTTACTACACCTTCTGACGACGTATAGGTAGAATATAGTTTGATCTGGAAGACGCTGCACGATCAGTTTTACTACACCTTCTGACGACGTATAGGAAGAATATAGTTTGATCTGGAAGATGCTGCACGATCAATTTTAGTACACCTTCTGACGGCCTATAGGAAGAAGATAGTTTGATCTGGAAGACGCTTCACGATCAATTTTACTACACCTTCTGACGACGTATAGGAAGAAATAGTTTGATTTGGAAGACGCTTCACGATTAATTATACTACACCTTCTAACGACGTATAGGAAGAATATAGTTTGATTTGGAAGACGCTGCACGATCAATTTTGCAGTACTGTCTGACGACCTATAGGAAGAATATAGTTTGATTTGGAAGACGTTTCACGATCAATTTTACTATACCTTATGACGACGTATATGAAGAATATAGTTTGATTTGGAAGACGCTTCACGATTAATTTTACTACACCTTCTAACGACGTATAGGAAGAATATAGTTTGATTCGGAAGACGCTGCACGATCAATTTTGCAGTACTGTCTGACGACGTATAGGAAGAATATAGTTTTATTTGGAAGACGCTTCACGATCAATTTTGCAGTACAGTCTGCAGTGTATAGGAAGAATATAGTTTGATTTGGAAGACGCTTCACGATCGATGTTGCAGTACTGTCTGACGACCTATAGGAAGAATATTTTTTGATTTGGAAGGCGCTTCACGATCAATTTTACTACACCTTCTGACGACGTATAGGAAGAATATAGTTTGATCTGAAAGACGCTGCACGATTAATTTTACTACACCTTCTGACGACCTATAGGAAGAATATAGTTTGATCTGGAAGACGCTGCACGATCAATTTTATTACACCTTCTGACGACGTATAGGAAGAATATAGTTTGATTTGGAAGACGCTTCACGACCAAATTTGCAGTACTGTCTGACGACATATAGATACATATTGGTTGTTCTGGAAGACGCTTAATGATCAATTTTACTACACCTTTTGACGACCTATAGGAAGAATATAGTTTGATCTGGAAGACGCTGCACGATCAATTTTACTACACCTTCTGACGACGTATAGGGAGAATATAGTTTGATTTGGAAGACGCTTCACGATCAATTTTGCAGTACTGTCTGACGACGTATAGGAAGAATATAGTTTGCTTTGGAAGACGCTTCACGATCAATTTTGCAGTACTGCCTGACGACGAATAAGAAGAAAATAGTTTGATTTGGAAGACGCCTCACGATCAATTTTACTATATCTTCTGACGACGTATAAAAAGAATATAGTTTGATCTGGAAGACGCTGCACGACCAATTTTACTACACTTTCTGACGACGTATAGGAAGAATATAGTTTGATCTGGAAGACGCTGCACGATCAGTTTTACTACACCTTCTGACGACGAATATAGTTTGATCTGGATGACGCTTCACGATCAATTTTACTACACCTTCTAAAGACCTATAGGACGATTATCGTGTGATCTAGAAGACGCTTCACGATCAATTTTACTACACCTTCTGACGACGTATAGGAAGAATATAGTTTGATTTGGAAGACACTGCTTGTTCAATTTTACTACACCTTCTGACGACGTATAGGAAGAATATAGTGTGATTTGGAAGACGCTTCACGACCAATTTTACTACAGCTTCTGACGATGTATAGGAAGAATATAGTTTGATTTGGAAGACGCTTCATGACCAAATTTCCAGTACTGTCTGACGACCTATAGATACATATTGGTTGTTCTGGAAGACGCTTCACGATCAATTTTACTACATCTTCTGACGATCTATAGGAAGAATATAGTTTGATCTGGAAGACACTGCACGACCAATTTTGTTATACCTTATGAAGACATATAGGAAGAATATAGTTTGATTTGGAAGACGCTTCACGATCAATTTCACTATACCTTCTGACGACGTATAGGAAGAATATAGTTTGATTTGGAAGACGTTTCACGATCAATTTTGTTATACCTTATGAAGACATATAGGAAGAATATAGTTTGATTTGGAAGACGCTTCACGATTAATTTTACTACACCATCTAACGACGTATAGGAAGAATATAGTTTGCTTTGGAAGACGCTTCACGATCAATTTTGCAGTACTGCCTGACGACGAATAAGAAGAAAATAGTTTGATTTGGAAGACGCCTCACGATCAATTTTACTACACCTTCTGACGATTTATAGGAAGAATATAGTTCGATCTGGAAGACACTGCACGACCAATTTTCCTACACCTTCTGACGACCTATAGGAAGAATATAGTTTGATCTGGAAGACGCTGCACGATCAATTTTACTACACATTCTGACGACGTGTAGGAAGAATATAGTTTGATTTGGAAGACGCTTCACGACCACACTTGCAGTACTGTCTGACGACAATCGATACATATTGGTTGTTCTTGAAGACGTTTCACGATCAATTTTACTACACCTTCTGACGACGTATAGAAAGAATATAGTTCGATTTGGAAGACGCTTCACGATGAATTTTACTATACCTTCTGACGACGTATAGGAAGAATATAGTTTGATCTGGAGAACGAGGCACGATCAATTTTACTACACCTTCTGACGACGTATAGGAAGAATATAGTTTGATCTTGAAGACGCTTCACGATCAATTTTACTACACCTTCTGACGACCTATAGGAAGAATATAGTTTGATCTGGAAGACGCTGCACAATCAATTTTACTACACCTTCTGACGACGTATAGGAAGAATATAGTTTGCTTTGGAAGACGCTTCATGATCAATTTTGCAGTACTGTCTGAAGACGAATAAGAAGAAAATAGTTTGATTTGGAAGACGCCTCACGATCAATTTTACTATACCTTCTGACGACGTATAGGAAGGATATAGTTTGATCTGGAAGACGCTGCACGACCAATTTTACTAGACTTTCTGACGACGTATAGGAAGAATATAGTTTGATCTGGAAGACGCTGCACGATCAGTTTTACTACACCTTTTGACGACGTATAGGAAGAATTTAGTTTGATCTGGATGACGCTTCACGATCAATTTTACTACACCTTCTACAGACCTATAGGACGATTATCGTGTGATCTGGAAGACGCTGCACGATCAATTTTACTACACCTTTTGACTAAGTATAGGAAGAATATAGTTTGATTTGAAAGACGCTTCACGACCAAATTTGCAGTACTGTCTGACGACCTATAGATATATATTGGTTGTTCTGGAAGACGCTTAATGATCAATTTTACTACACCTTCTGACGACATATAGGAAGAATATAGTTTGATCTGGAAGACGCTGCATGATTAATTTTACTACACCTTCTGACGACCTATAGGAAGAATATAGTTTGATCTGGAAGACGCTGCACGATCAATTTTATTACACCTTCTGACGACGTATAGGAAGAATATAGTGTGATTTGGAAGACGCTGCATGATCAATTTTACTACACCTTTTGACGACGTATAGGAAGAATATAGTGTGATTTGGAAGACGCTTCACGACCAATTTTACTACACCTTCTGACGACGTATAGGAATAATATAGTTTGATTTGGAAGACGCTTCACGACCAAATTTGCAGTAATGTCTGACGACCTATAGATACATATTGGTTGTTCTGGAAGACGCTTCACGATCAATTTTACTACACCTTCTGACCACGTATAGGAAGAATATAGTTTGATCTGGAAGACGCTGCATGATTAATTTTACTACACCTTCTGACGACCTATAGGAAGAATATAGTTTGATCTGGAAGACGCTGCACGATCAATTTTATTACACCTTCTGACGACGTATAGGAAGAATATAGTTTGATTTGGAAGACGCTTCACGACCAAATTTGCAGTACTGTCTGACGACATATAGATACATATTGGTTGTTCTGGAAGACGCTTAATGATCAATTTTACTACACCTTCTGACGACCTATAGGAAGAATACAGTTTGATCTTGAAGTCGCTGCACGGTCAATTTTACTATACCTTCTGACGACGTATAGGGAGAATATAGTTTGATTTGGAAGAGGCTTCACGATCAATTTTGCAGTACTGTCTGACGACGAATAGGAAGAATATAGATTGCTTTGGAAGAGGCTTCACGATCAATTTTGCAGTACTGTCTGACGACGAATAGGAAGAAAATAGTTTGATTTGGAAGATGCTTCACGATCAATTTTACTATGCCTTCTGACGACGTATAGGAAAAATATAGTTTGATCTGGAAGACGCTGCACGACCAATTTTACTACACCTTCCGACGACGTATAGGAAGAATATAGTTTGATCTGGAAGACGCTTCACGATCAATTTTACTACACCTTCTGACGACGTGTAGGAAGAATATAGTTTGATCTGGAAGATGCTTCAGGATCAATTTTACTACACCTTCTGACGACGTATAGGAAGAATATAGTTTGATCTGGAAGTCGCTGCACGATCAATTTTACTACACCTTCTGACGACGTATAGGGAGAATATAGTTTGATTTGGAAGACGCTTCATGATCAATTTTGCAGTACTGTCTCACGACGTATAGGAAGAATATAGACTGCTTTGGAAGAGGCTTCGCAATCAATTTTGCAGTACTGTCTGACGACGAATAGGAAGAAAATAGTTTGATTTGGATGATGCTTCACGATCAATTTTACTATGCCTTCTGACGACGTATAGGAAAAATATAGTTTGATCTGGAAGACGCTGCACGACCAATTTTACTACACCTTCCGACGACGTATAGGAAGAATATAGTTCGATCTGGAAGACGCTGCACGATCAGTTTTACTACACCTTCTGACGACGTATAGGAAGAATATAGTTTGATCTGGAAGACGCTTCACGATCAATTTTACTACACCTTCTGACGACCTATAGGAAGAATGTCATTTGATCTGGAAGATGCTGCACGATCAATTTTACTACACCTTCTGACGGCCTATAGGAAGAAAATAGTTTGATCTGGAAGACGCTTTACGATCAATTTTACTACACCTTCTGACGACGTATAGGAAGAAATCGTATGATTTGGAAGACGAAGCACGATCAATTTTACTACACCGTCTGACGACGTATAGGAAGAATATAGTGTGATTTGGAAGACGCTTCATGACCAATTTTACTACACCTTCTGACGACGTATAGGAAGAATATAGTTTGACTTGGAAGACGCTTCACGACCAAATTTGTAGTAATGTCTGACGACCTATAGATGCATATTGGTTGTTCTCGACGACGCTTCACGATCGATTTTAGTACCCCTTCTGACGACGTATAGGAAGAATATAGTTTGATCTGGAAGACGCTGCACGATCAATTTTACTACACCTTCTGACGACACATAGGAAGAAAATAGTATGATTTGGAAGACGTTTCACGATCAATTTTAGTACCCCTTCTGACGACGTATAGGAAGAATATAGTGTGATTTGGAAGACGCTGCATGATCAATTTTACTACACCTTTTGACGACGTATAGGAAGAATATAGTGTGATTTGGAAGACGCTTCACGACCAATTTTACTACACCTTCTGACGACGTATAGGAATAATATAGTTTGATTTGGAAGACGCTTCACGACCAAATTTGCAGTAATGTCTGACGACCTATAAATACATATTGGTTGTTCTGGAAGACGCTTCACGATCAATTTTACTACACCTTCTGACCACGTATAGGAAGAATATAGTTTGATCTGGAAGACGCTGCATGATTAATTTTACTACACCTTCTGACGACCTATAGGAAGAATATAGTTTGATCTGGAAGACGCTGCACGATCAATTTTATTACACCTTCTGACGACGTATAGGAAGAATATAGTTTGATTTGGAAGACGCTTCACGACCAAATTTGCAGTACTGTCTGACGACATATAGATACATATTGGTTGTTCTGGAAGACGCTTAATGATCAATTTTACTACACCTTCTGACGACCTATAGGAAGAATACAGTTTGATCTTGAAGTCGCTGCACGATCAATTTTACTATACCTTCTGACGACGTATAGGGAGAATATAGTTTGATTTGGAAGAGGCTTCACGATCAATTTTGCAGTACTGTCTGACGACGAATAGGAAGAATATAGATTGCTTTGGAAGAGGCTTCACGATCAATTTTGCAGTACTGTCTGACGACGAATAGGAAGAAAATAGTTTGATTTGGAAGATGCTTCACGATCAATTTTACTATGCCTTCTGACGACGTATAGGAAAAATATAGTTTGATCTGGAAGACGCTGCACGACCAATTTTACTACACCTTCCGACGACGTATAGGAAGAATATAGTTTGATCTGGAAGACGCTTCACGATCAATTTTACTACACCTTCTGACGACGTGTAGGAAGAATATAGTTTGATCTGGAAGATGCTTCAGGATCAATTTTACTACACCTTCTGACGACGTATAGGAAGAATATAGTTTGATCTGGAAGACGCTGCACGATCAATTTTACTACACTTTCTGACGACCTATAGGAAGAATGTCATTTGATCTGGAAGATGCTGCACGATCAATTTTACTACACCTTCTGACGGCCTATAGGAAGAAAATAGTTTGATCTGGAAGACGCTTTACGATCAATTTTACTACACCTTCTGACGACGTATAGGAAGAAATCGTATGATTTGGAAGACGAAGCACGATCAATTTTACTACACCGTCTGACGATGTATAGGAAGAATATAGTGTGATTTGGAAGACGCTTCATGACCAATTTTACTACACCTTCTGACGACGTATAGGAAGAATATAGTTTGACTTGGAAGACGCTTCACGACCAAATTTGTAGTAATGTCCGACGACCTATAGATGCATATTGGTTGTTCTCGACGACGCTTCACGATCAATTTTAGTACCCCTTCTGACGACGTATAGGAAGAATATAGTTTGATCTGGAAGACGCTGCATGATCAATTTTACTACACCTTCTGACGACACATAGGAAGAAAATAGTATGATTTGGAAGACGTTTCACGATCAATTTTAGTACCCATTCTGACGGCCTATAGGAAGAAAATAGTTTGATCTGGAAGACGCTTTACGATCAATTTTACTACACCTTCTGACGACGTATAGGAAGAAATCGTATGATTTGGAAGACGAAGCACGATCAATTTTACTACACCGTCTGACGACGTATAGGAAGAATATAGTGTGATTTGGAAGACGCTGCATGAGCAATTTTACTACACCTTTTGACGACGTATAGGAAGAATATAGTGTGATTTGGAAGACGCTTCACGACCAATTTTACTACACCTTCTGACGACGTATAGGAATAATATAGTTTGATTTGGAAGACGCTTCTCGACCAAATTTGCAGTAATTTCTGACGACCTATAGATACATATTCGTTGTTCTGGAAGACGCTTCACGATCAATTTTACTACACCTTCTGACGACGTATAGGAAGAATATAGTTTGATCTGGAAGACGCTGCACGATTAATTTTACTACACCTTCTGACGACCTATAGGAAGAATATAGTTTGATCTGGAAGACGCTGCACGATCAGTTTTATTACACCTTCTGACGACGTATAGGAAGAATATAGTTTGATTTGGAAGACGCTTCACGACCAAATTTGCAGTACTGTCTGACGACATATAGATACATATTGGTTGTTCTGGAAGACGCTTAATGATCAATTTTACTACACCTTCTGACGACCTATAGGAAGAATATAGTTTGATCTGGAAGTCGCTGCACGATCAATTTTACTATACCTTCTGACGACGTATAGGGAGAATATAGTTTGATTTGGAAGAGGCTTCACGATCAATTTTGCATTACTGTCTGACGACGTATAGGAAGAATATAGATTGCTTTGGAAGAGGCTTCACGATCAATTTTGCAGTACTGTCTGACGACGAATAGGAAGAACATAGATTGCTTTGGAAGAGGCTTCACGATCAATTTTGCAGTACTGTCTGACGACGAATAGGAAGAATATAGTTTGCTTTGAAATACGTTTCACGATCAATTTTGCAGTACTGTCTGACGACGAAGAGGAAGAAAATAGTTTGATTTGAAAGACGCTTCACGATCAATTTTACTACACCTTCTGACGACGAATATAGTTTGATCTGGATGACGCTTCACGATCAATTTTACTACACCTTCTAAAGACCTATAGGACGATTATCGTGTGATCTAGAAGACACTTCACGATCAATTTTACTACACCTTCTGACGACGTATAGGAAGAATATAGTTTGATTTGGAAGACACTGCTCGATCAATTTTACTACACCTTCTGACGATCTATAGGAAGAATATAGTTTGATCTGGAAGACACTGCACGACCAATTTTCCTACACCTTCTGACGACCTATAGGAAGAATATAGTCTGATCTGGAAGACGCTGCACGATCAATTTTACTACACATTCTGACGACGTGTAGGAAGAATATAGTTTGATTTGGAAGACGCTTCATGACCACACTTGCAGTACTGTCTGACGACAATCGATACATATTGGTTGTTCTTGAAGACGTTTCACGATCAATTTCACTACACCTTCTGACGACCTATAGGAAGAATATAGTTTGATCTGGAAGACGCTGCACAATCAATTTTACTACACCTTCTGACGACGTATAGGAAGAATATAGTTTGCTTTGGAAGACGCTTCATGATCAATTTTGCAGTACTGTCTGACGACGAATAAGAAGAAAATAGTTTGATTTGGAAGACGCCTTACGATCAATTTTACTATACCTTCTGACGACGTATAGGAAGGATATAGTTTGATCTGGAAGACGCTGCACGACCAATTTTACTACATTTTCTGACGACGTATAGGAAGAATATAGTTTGATCTGGAAGACGCTGCACGATCAGTTTTACTACACCTTTTGACGACGTATAGGAAGAATTTAGTTTGATCTGGATGACGCTTCACGATCAATTTTACTACACCTTCTACAGACCTATAGGACGATTATCGTGTGATCTGGAAGACGCTGCACGATCAATTTTACTACACCTTTTGACTAAGTATAGGAAGAATATAGTTTGATTTGAAAGACGCTTCACGACCAAATTTGCAGTACTGTCTGACGACCTATAGATATATATTGGTTGTTCTGGAAGACGCTTAATGATCAATTTTACTACACCTTCTGACGACATATAGGAAGAATATAGTTTGATCTGGAAGACGCTGCATGATCAATCTTACTACACCTTCTGACGACGTATAGTGAGAATATAGTTTGATTTGGAAAACGCTTCACGATCAATTTTGCAGTACTGTCTGACGACGTATAGGAAGAATATAGTTTGCTTTGAAATACGTTTCACGATCAATTTTGCAGTACTGTCTGACGACGAAGAGGAAGAAAATAGTTTGATTTGAAAGACGCTTCACGATCAATTTTACTATACCTTTTGACGACGTATAGGAAGAATATAGTTTGATCTGGAAGACGCTGCACGACCAATTTTACTACACCTTCTGACGACGTATAGGTAGAATATAGTTTGATCTGGAAGACGCTGCACGATCAGTTTTACTACACCTTCTGACGACGTATAGGAAGAATATAGTGTGATTTGGAAGACGCTTCACGACCAATTTTACTACAGCTTCTGACGATGTATAGGAAGAATATAGTTTGATTTGGAAGACGCTTCATGACCAAATTTCCAGTACTGTCTGACGATCTATAGATACATATTGGTTGTTCTGGAAGACGCTTCACGATCAATTTTACTACACCTTCTGACGATCTATAGGAAAAATATAGTTTGATCTGGAAGACACTGCACGACCAATTTTGTTATACCTTATGAAGACATATAGGAAGAATATAGTGTGATTTGGAAGACGCTTCACGATCAATTTCACTATACCTTCTGACGACGTATAGGAAGAATATAGTTTGATTTGGAAGACGCTTCACGATCAATTTCACTATACCTTCTGACGACATATAGGAAGAAAATAGTTTGATTTGGAAGACGCTTCACGATTAATTTTACTACACCATCTAACGACGTATAGGAAGAATATAGTTTGCTTTGGAAGACGCTTCACGATCAATTTTGCAGTACTGCCTGACGACGAATAAGAAGAAAATAGTTTGATTTGGAAGACGCCTCACGATCAATTTTGCTATACCTTCTGACGACGTATAGGAAGAATATAGTTTGATCTGGAAGACGCTGCACGACCAATTTTACTACACTTTCTGACGACGTATAGGAAGAATATAGTTTGATCTGGAAGACGCTGCACGATCAGTTTTACTACACCTTCTGACGACGAATATAGTTTGATCTGGATGACGCTTCACGATCAATTTTACTACACCTTCTAAAGACCAATAGGACGATTATCGTGTGATCTAGAAGACACTTCACGATCAATTTTACTACACCTTCTGACGACGTATAGGAAGAATATAGTTTGATTTGGAAGACACTGCTCGATCAATTTTACTACACCTTCTGACGATCTATAGGAAGAATATAGTTTGATCTGGAAGACACTGCACGACCAATTTTCCTACACCTTCTGACGACCTATAGGAAGAATATAGTTTGATCTGGAAGACGCTGCACGATCAATTTTACTACACATTCTGACGACGTGTAGGAAGAATATAGTTTGATTTGGAAGACGCTTCATGACCACACTTGCAGTACTGTCTGACGACAATCGATACATATTGGTTGTTCTTGAAGACGTTTCACGATCAATTTTACTACACCTTCTGACGACGTATAGAAAGAATATAGTTCGATTTGGAAGACGCTTCACGATGAATTTTACTATACCTTCTGACGACGTATAGGAAGAATATAGTTTGACCTGGAAGACGCTGTACGATCAATTTTACTACACCTTCTGACGACGTATAGGAAGAATATAGTTTGATCTGGAAAAACGAGGCACGATCAATTTTACTACACCTTCTGACGACGTATAGGAAGAATATAGTTTGATCTTGAAGACGCTTCACGATCAATTTCACTACACCTTCTGACGACCTATAGGAAGAATATAGTTTGATCTGGAAGACGCTGCACAATCAATTTTACTACACCTTCTGACGACGTATAGGAAGAATATAGTTTGCTTTGGAAGACGCTTCATGATCAATTTTGCAGTACTGTCTGACGACGAATAAGAAGAAAATAGTTTGATTTGGAAGACGCCTCACGATCAATTTTACTATACCTTCTGACGACGTATAGGAAGGATATAGTTTGATCTAGAGACGCTGCACGACCAATTTTACTACACTTTCTGACGACGTATAGGAAGAATATAGTTTGATCTGGAAGACGCTGCACGATCAGTTTTACTACACCTTTTGACGACGTATAGGAAGAATTTAGTTTGATCTGGATGACGCTTCACGATCAATTTTACTACACCTTCTACAGACCTATAGGACGATTATCGTGTGATCTGGAAGACGCTGCACGATCAATTTTACTACACCTTTTGACTAAGTATAGGAAGAATATAGTTTGATTTGAAAGACGCTTCACGACCAAATTTGCAGTACTGTCTGACGACCTATAGATATATATTGGTTGTTCTGGAAGACGCTTAATGATCAATTTTACTACACCTTCTGACGACATATAGGAAGAATATAGTTTGATCTGGAAGACGCTGCATGATCAATCTTACTACACCTTCTGACGACGTATAGGGAGAATATAGTTTGATTTGGAAAACGCTTCACGATCAATTTTGCAGTACTGTCTGACGACGTATAGGAAGAATATAGTTTGCTTTGAAATACGTTTCACGATCAATTTTGCAGTACTGTCTGACGACGAAGAGGAAGAAAATAGTTTGATTTGAAAGACGCTTCACGATCAATTTTACTATAACTTTTGACGACGTATAGGAAGAATATAGTTTGATCTGGAAGACGCTGCACGACCAATTTTACTACACCTTCTGACGACGTATAGGTAGAATATAGTTTGATCTGGAAGACGCTGCACGATCAGTTTTACTACACCTTCTGACGACGTATAGGAAGAATATAGTTTGATCTGGAAGATGCTGCACGATCAATTTTAGTACACCTTCTGACGGCCTATAGGAAGAAGATAGTTTGATCTGGAAGACGCTTCACGATCAATTTTACTACACCTTCTGACGACGTATAGGAAGAAATAGTTTGATTTGGAAGACGCTTCACGATTAATTATACTACACCTTCTAACGACGTATAGGAAGAATATAGTTTGATTTGGAAGACGCTGCACGATCAATTTTGCAGTACTGTCTGACGACCTATAGGAAGAATATAGTTTGATTTGGAAGACGTTTCACGATCAATTTTACTATACCTTATGACGACGTATATGAAGAATATAGTTTGATTTGGAAGACGCTTCACGATTAATTTTACTACACCTTCTAACGACGTATAGGAAGAATATAGTTTGATTTGGAAGACGCTGCACGATCAATTTTGCAGTACTGTCTGACGACGTATAGGAAGAATATAGTTTTATTTGGAAGACGCTTCACGATCAATTTTGCAGTACAGTCTGCAGTGTATAGGAAGAATATAGTTTGATTTGGAAGACGCTTCACGATCGATGTTGCAGTACTGTCTGACGACCTATAGGAAGAATATTTTTTGATTTGGAAGGCGCTTCACGATCAATTTTACTACACCTTCTGACGACGTATAGGAAGAATATAGTTTGATCTGAAAGACGCTGCACGATTAATTTTACTACACCTTCTGACGACCTATAGGAAGAATATAGTTTGATCTGGAAGACGCTGCACGATCAATTTTATTACACCTTCTGACGACGTATAGGAAGAATATAGTTTGATTTGGAAGACGCTTCACGACCAAATTTGCAGTACTGTCTGACGACATATAGATACATATTGGTTGTTCTGGAAGACGCTTAATGATCAATTTTACTACACCTTTTGACGACCTATAGGAAGAATATAGTTTGATCTGGAAGACGCTGCACGATCAATTTTACTACACCTTCTGACGACGTATAGGGAGAATATAGTTTGATTTGGAAGACGCTTCACGATCAATTTTGCAGTACTGTCTGACGACGTATAGGAAGAATATAGTTTGCTTTGGAAGACACTGCTCGATCAATTTTACTACACCTTCTGACGACGTATAGGAAGAATATAGTGTGATTTGGAAGACGCTTCACGACCAATTTTACTACAGCTTCTGACGATGTGTAGGAAGAATATAGTTTGATTTGGAAGACGCTTCATGACCACACTTGCAGTACTGTCTGACGACAATCGATACATATTGGTTGTTCTTGAAGACGTTTCACGATCAATTTTACTACACCTTCTGACGACGTATAGGAAGAATATAGTTTGCTTTGGAAGACGCTTCATGATCAATTTTGCAGTACTGTCTGAAGACGAATAAGAAGAAAATAGTTTGATTTGGAAGACGCCTCACGATCAATTTTACTATACCTTCTGACGACGTATAGGAAGGATATAGTTTGATCTGGAAGACGCTGCACGATCAGTTTTACTACACCTTTTGACGACGTATAGGAAGAATTTAGTTTGATCTGGATGACGCTTCACGATCAATTTTACTACACCTTCTACAGACCTATAGGACGATTATCGTGTGATCTGGAAGACGCTGCACGATCAATTTTACTACACCTTTTGACTAAGTATAGGAAGAATATAGTTTGATTTGAAAGACGCTTCACGACCAAATTTGCAGTACTGTCTGACGACCTATAGATATATATTGGTTGTTCTGGAAGACGCTTAATGATCAATTTTACTACACCTTCTGACGACATATAGGAAGAATATAGTTTGCTCTGGAAGACGCTGCATGATCAATTTTACTACACCTTCTGACGACGTATAGGGAGAATATAGTTTGATTTGGAAGACGCTTCACGATCAATTTTGCAGTACTATCTGACGACGTATAGGAAGAATATAGTTTGCTTTGAAATACGTTTCACGATCAATTTTGCAGTACTGTCTGACGACGAATAGGAAGAAAATAGTTTGATTTGAAAGACGCTTCACGATCAATTTTACTATACCTTTTGACGACGTATAGGAAGAATATAGTTTGATCTGGAAGACGCTGCACGACCAATTTTACTACACCTTCTGACGACGTATAGGTAGAATATAGTTTGATCTGGAAGACGCTGCACGATCAGTTTTACTACACCTTCTGACGACGTATAGGAAGAATATAGTTTGATCTGGAAGACGCTTCACGATCAATTTTACTACACTTTCTGACGACCTATAGGAAGAGTGTCGTTTGATCTGGAAGATGCTGCACGATCAATTTTAGTACACCTTCTGACGGCCTATAGGAAGAAGATAGTTTGATCTGGAAGACGCTTCACGATCAATTTTACTACACCTTCTGACGACGTATAGGAAGAAATAGTTTGATTTGGAAGACGCTTCACGATTAATTATACTACACCTTCTAACGACGTATAGGAAGAATATAGTTTGATTTGGAAGACGCTGCACGATCAATTTTGCAGTACTGTCTGACGACCTATAGAAAGAATATAGTTTGATTTGGAAGACGTTTCACGATCAATTTTACTATACCTTATGACGACGTATATGAAGAATATAGTTTGATTTGGAAGACGCTTCACGATTAATTTTACTACACCTTCTAACGACGTATAGGAAGAATATAGTTTGATTTGGAAGACGCTACACGATCAATTTTGCAGTACTGTCTGACGACGTATAGGAAGAATATAGTTTTATTTGGAAGACGCTTCACGATCAATTTTGCAGTACAGTCTGCAGTGTATAGGAAGAATATAGTTTGATTTGGAAGACGCTTCACGATCGATGTTGCAGTACTGTCTGACGACCTATAGGAAGAATATTTTTTGATTTGGAAGGCGCTTCACGATCAATTTTACTACACCTTCTGACGACGTATAGGAAGAATATAGTTTGATCTGAAAGACGCTGCACGATTAATTCTACTACACCTTCTGACGACCTATAGGAAGAATATAGTTTGATCTGGAAGACGCTGCACGATCAATTTTATTACACCTTCTGACGACGTATAGGAAGAATATAGTTTGATTTGGAAGACGCTTCACGACCAAATTTGCAGTACTGTCTGACGACATATAGATACATATTGGTTGTTCTGGAAGACGCTTAATGATCAATTTTACTACACCTTCTGACGACCTATAGGAAGAATATAGTTTGATCTGGAAGACGCTGCACGATCAATTTTACTACACCTTCTGACGACGTAT
This sequence comes from Flabesymbios commensalis, assembly GCA_964017125.1. Taxonomy (NCBI): domain Eukaryota; kingdom Metazoa; phylum Annelida; class Polychaeta; order Terebellida; family Flabelligeridae; genus Flabesymbios; species Flabesymbios commensalis. Next base: position 84,816,043 of record OZ024906.1, read on the forward strand.
AGGGAGAATATAGTTTGATTTGGAAGACGCTTCACGATCAATTTTGCAGTACTGTCTGACGACGTATAGTAGGAATATAGTTTGCTTTGGAAGAGGCTTCACGATCGATTTTGCAGTACTGTCTGACGACGAATAGGAAGAAAATAGTTTGATTTGGAAGATGCTTCACGATCAATTTCACTATACCTTCTGACGACGTATAGGAAGAATATAGTTTGATCTGGAAGACGCTGCACGACCAATTTTACTACGCCTTCTGACGACGTATAGGAAGAATATAGTTTGATCTGGAAGACGCTGCACGATCAGTTTTACTACACCTTCTGACGACGTATAGGAAGAATATAGTTTGATCTGGAAGACGCTTCACGATCAATTTTTTACTACACCTTCTGACGACCTATAGGAAGAATGTTATTTGATCTGGAAGATGCTGCACGATCAATTTTACTACACCTTCTGACGGCCTATAGGAAGAAGATAGTTTGATCTGGAAGACGCTTTACGATCAATTTTACTACACCTTCTGACGACGTATAGGAAGAAATAGTTTGATTTGGAAGACGAAGCACGATCAATTTTACTACACCGTCTGACGATGTGTAGGAAGAATATAGTTTGATTTGGAAGACGCTTCATGACCACACTTGCAGTACTGTCTGACGACAATCGATACATATTGGTTGTTCTTGAAGACGTTTCACGATCAATTTTACTACACCTTCTGACGACGTATAGGAAGAATATAGTTTGCTTTGGAAGACGCTTCATGATCAATTTTGCAGTACTGTCTGAAGACGAATAAGAAGAAAATAGTTTGATTTGGAAGACGCCTCACGATCAATTTTACTATACCTTCTGACGACGTATAGGAAGGATATAGTTTGATCTGGAAGACGCTGCACGATCAGTTTTACTACACCTTTTGACGACGTATAGGAAGAATTTAGTTTGATCTGGATGACGCTTCACGATCAATTTTACTACTCCTTCTACAGACCTATAGGACGATTATCGTGTGATCTGGAAGACGCTGCACGATCAATTTTACTACACCTTTTGACTAAGTATAGGAAGAATATAGTTTGATTTGAAAGACGCTTCACGACCAAATTTGCAGTACTGTCTGACGACCTATAGATATATATTGGTTGTTCTGGAAGACGCTTAATGATCAATTTTACTACACCTTCTGACGACATATAGGAAGAATATAGTTTGCTCTGGAAGACGCTGCATGATCAATTTTACTACACCTTCTGACGACGTATAGGGAGAATATAGTTTGATTTGGAAGACGCTTCACGATCAATTTTGCAGTACTATCTGACGACGTATAGGAAGAATATAGTTTGCTTTGAAATACGTTTCACGATCAATTTTGCAGTACTGTCTGACGACGAATAGGAAGAAAATAGTTTGATTTGAAAGACGCTTCACGATCAATTTTACTATACCTTTTGACGACGTATAGGAAGAATATAGTTTGATCTGGAAGACGCTGCACGACCAATTTTACTACACCTTCTGACGACGTATAGGTAGAATATAGTTTGATCTGGAAGACGCTGCACGATCAGTTTTACTACACCTTCTGACGACGTATAGGAAGAATATAGTTTGATCTGGAAGACGCTTCACGATCAATTTTACTACACTTTCTGACGACCTATAGGAAGAGTGTCGTTTGATCTGGAAGATGCTGCACGATCAATTTTAGTACACCTTCTGACGACCTATAGGAAGAAGATAGTTTGATCTGGAAGACGCTTCACGATCAATTTTACTACACCTTCTGACGACGTATAGGAAGAAATAGTTTGATTTGGAAGACGCTTCACGATTAATTATACTACACCTTCTAACGACGTATAGGAAGAATATAGTTTGATTTGGAAGACGCTGCACGATCAATTTTGCAGTACTGTCTGACGACCTATAGGAAGAATATAGTTTGATTTGGAAGACGTTTCACGATCAATTTTACTATACCTTATGACGACGTATATGAAGAATATAGTTTGATTTGGAAGACGCTTCACGATTAATTTTACTACACCTTCTAACGACGTATAGGAAGAATATAGTTTGATTTGGAAGACGCTACACGATCAATTTTGCAGTACTGTCTGACGACGTATAGGAAGAATATAGTTTTATTTGGAAGACGCTTCACGATCAATTTTGCAGTACAGTCTGCAGTGTATAGGAAGAATATAGTTTGATTTGGAAGACGCTTCACGATCGATGTTGCAGTACTGTCTGACGACCTATAGGAAGAATATTTTTTGATTTGGAAGGCGCTTCACGATCAATTTTACTACACCTTCTGACGACGTATAGGAAGAATATAGTTTGATCTGAAAGACGCTGCACGATTAATTCTACTACACCTTCTGACGACCTATAGGAAGAATATAGTTTGATCTGGAAGACGCTGCACGATCAATTTTATTACACCTTCTGACGACGTATAGGAAGAATATAGTTTGATTTGGAAGACGCTTCACGACCAAATTTGCAGTACTGTCTGACGACATATAGATACATATTGGTTGTTCTGGAAGACGCTTAATGATCAATTTTACTACACCTTCTGACGACCTATAGGAAGAATATAGTTTGATCTGGAAGACGCTGCACGATCAATTTTACTACACCTTCTGACGACGTATAGGGAGAATATAGTTTGATTTGGAAGACGCTTCACGATCAATTTTGCAGTACTGTCTGACGACGTATAGTAGGAATATAGTTTGCTTTGGAAGAGGCTTCACGATCGATTTTGCAGTACTGTCTGACGACGAATAGGAAGAAAATAGTTTGATTTGGAAGATGCTTCACGATCAATTTCACTATACCTTCTGACGACGTATAGGAAGAATATAGTTTGATCTGGAAGACGCTGCACGACCAATTTTACTACGCCTTCTGACGACGTATAGGAAGAATATAGTTTGATCTGGAAGACGCTGCACGATCAGTTTTACTACACCTTCTGACGACGTATAGGAAGAATATAGTTTGATCTGGAAGACGCTTCACGATCAATTTTTTACTACACCTTCTGACGACCTATAGGAAGAATGTTATTTGATCTGGAAGATGCTGCACGATCAATTTTACTACACCTTCTGACGGCCTATAGGAAGAAGATAGTTTGATCTGGAAGACGCTTTACGATCAATTTTACTACACCTTCTGACGACGTATAGGAAGAAATAGTTTGATTTGGAAGACGAAGCACGATCAATTTTACTACACCGTCTGACGACGTATAGGAAGAATATAGTGTGATTTGGAAGACGCTTCACGACCAATTTTACTACACCTTCTGACGACGTATAGGAAGAATATAGTTTGACTTGGAAGACGCTTCACGACCAAATTTGTAGTAATGTCTGACGACCTATAGATGTATATTGGTTGTTCTCGACGACGCTTCACTATCAATTTTACTACCCCTTCTGACGACGTATAGGAAGAATATAGTTTGATCTGGAAGACGCTGCACGATCAATTTTACTACACCTTCTGACGACACATAGGAAGAAAATAGTATGATTTGGAAGACGCTTCACGATCAATTTCACTATACCTTCTGACGACGTATAGGAAGAATATAGTTTGATTTGGAAGACGTTTCACGATCAATTTTACTATACCTTATGACGACATATAGGAAGAATATAGTTTGATTTGGAAGACGCTTCACGATTAATTTTACTACACCATCTAACGACGCATAGGAAGAATATAGTTTGATTTGGAAGACGCTGCACGATCAATTTTGCAGTACTGGTTGACGACCTATAGGAAGAATATAGTTTGATTTGGAAGACGTTTCACGATCAATTTTGCAGTACAGTCTGCAGTGTATAGGAAGAATATAGTTTGATTTGGATAAGGCTTCACGATCGATGTTGCAGTACTGTCTGACGACCTATAGGAAGAATATTTTTTGATTTGGAAGGCGCTTCACGATCAATTTTACTACACCTTCTGACGACGTATAGGAAGAATATAGTTTGATCTGAAAGACGCTGCACGATTAATTTTACTACACCTTCTGACGACCTATAGGAAGAATATAGTTTGATCTGGAAGACGCTGCACGATCAATTTTATTACACCTTCTGACGACGTATAGGAAGAATATAGTGTAATTTGGAAGACGCTTCACGACCAAATTTGCAGTACTGTCTGACGACATATAGATACATATTGGTTGTTCTGGAAGACGCTTAATGATCAATTTTACTACACCTTCTGACGACCTATAGGAAGAATATAGTTTGATCTGGAAGACGCTGCACGATCAATTTTACTACACCTTCTGACGACGTATAGGGAGAATATAGTTTGATTTGGAAGACGCTTCACAATCAATTTTGCAGTACTGTCTGACGACGTATAGGAAGAATATAGTTTGCTTTGGAAGAGGCTTCACGATCGATTTTGCAGTACTGTCTGACGACGAATAGGAAGAAAATAGTTTGATTTGGAAGATGCTTCACGATCAATTTCACTATACCTTCTGACGACGTATAGGAAGAATATAGTTTGATCTGGAAGACGCTGCACGACCAATTTTACTACGCCTTCTGACGACGTATAGGAAGAATATAGTTTGATCTGGAAGACGCTGCACGATCAGTTTTACTACACCTTCTGACGACATATAGGAAGAATATAGTTTGATCTGGAAGACGCTTCACGATCAATTTTACTACACCTTCTGACGACCTATAGGAAGAATGTCATTTGATCTGGAAGATGCTGCACGATCAATTTTACTACACCTTCTGACGGCCTATAGGAAGAAGATAGTTTGATCTGGAAGACGCTTTACGATCAATTTTACTACACCTTCTGACGACGTATAGGAAGAAATAGTTTGATTTGGAAGACGAAGCACGATCAATTTTACTACACCGTCTGACGACGTATAGGAAGAATATAGTGTGATTTGGAAGACGCTTCACGACCAATTTTACTACACCTTCTGACGACGTATAGGAAGAATATAGTTTGACTTGGAAGACGCTTCACGACCAAATTTGTAGTAATGTCTGACGACCTATAGATGTATATTGGTTGTTCTCGACGACGCTTCACTATCAATTTTACTACCCCTTCTGACGACGTATAGGAAGAATATAGTTTGATCTGGAAGACGCTGCACGATCAATTTTACTACACCTTCTGACGACACATAGGAAGAAAATAGTATGATTTGGAAGACGCTTCACGATCAATTTCACTATACCTTCTGACGACGTATAGGAAGAATATAGTTTGATTTGGAAGACGTTTCACGATCAATTTTACTATACCTTATGACGACATATAGGAAGAATATAGTTTGATTTGGAAGACGCTTCACGATTAATTTTACTACACCATCTAACGACGTATAGGAAGAATATAGTTTGATTTGGAAGACGCTGCACGATCAATTTTGCAGTACTGGTTGACGACCTATAGGAAGAATATAGTTTGATTTGGAAGACGTTTCACGATCAATTTTGCAGTACAGTCTGCAGTGTATAGGAAGAATATAGTTTGATTTGGAAGAGGCTTCACGATCGATGTTGCAGTACTGTCTGACGACCTATAGGAAGAATATTTTTTGATTTGGAAGGCGCTTCACGATCAATTTTACTACACCTTCTGACGACGTATAGGAAGAATATAGTTTGATCTGAAAGACGCTGCACGATTAATTTTACTACACCTTCTGACGACCTATAGGAAGAATATAGTTTGATCTGGAAGACGCTGCACGATCAATTTTATTACACCTTCTGACGACGTATAGGAAGAATATAGTGTAATTTGGAAGACGCTTCACGACCAAATTTGCAGTACTGTCTGACGACATATAGATACATATTGGTTGTTCTGGAAGACGCTTAATGATCAATTTTACTACACCTTCTGACGACCTATAGGAAGAATATAGTTTGATCTGGAAGACGCTGCACGATCAATTTTACTACACCTTCTGACGACGTATAGGGAGAATATAGTTTGATTTGGAAGACGCTTCACAATCAATTTTGCAGTACTGTCTGACGACGTATAGGAAGAATATAGTTTGCTTTGGAAGAGGCTTCACGATCGATTTTGCAGTACTGTCTGACGACGAATAGGAAGAAAATAGTTTGATTTGGAAGATGCTTCACGATCAATTTCACTATACCTTCTGACGACGTATAGGAAGAATATAGTTTGATCTGGAAGACGCTGCACGACCAATTTTACTACGCCTTCTGACGACGTATAGGAAGAACATAGTTTGATCTGGAAGACGCTGCACGATCAGTTTTACTACACCTTCTGACGACATATAGGAAGAATATAGTTTGATCTGGAAGACGCTTCACGATCAATTTTACTACACCTTCTGACGACCTATAGGAAGAATGTCATTTGATCTGGAAGATGCTGCACGATCAATTTTACTACACCTTCTGACGGCCTATAGGAAGAAGATAGTTTGATCTGGAAGACGCTTTACGATCAATTTTACTACACCTTCTGACGACGTATAGGAAGAAATAGTTTGATTTGGAAGACGAAGCACGATCAATTTTACTACACCGTCTGACGACGTATAGGAAGAATATAGTGTGATTTGGAAGACGCTTCACGACCAATTTTACTACACCTTCTGACGACGTATAGGAAGAATATAGTTTGACTTGGAAGACGCTTCACGACCAAATTTGTAGTAATGTCTGACGACCTATAGATGTATATTGGTTGTTCTCGACGACGCTTCACTATCAATTTTACTACCCCTTCTGACGACGTATAGGAAGAATATAGTTTGATCTGGAAGACGCTGCACGATCAATTTTACTACACCTTCTGACGACACATAGGAAGAAAATAGTATGATTTGGAAGACGCTTCACGATCAATTTCACTATACCTTCTGACGACGTATAGGAAGAATATAGTTTGATTTGGAAGACGTTTCACGATCAATTTTACTATACCTTATGACGACATATAGGAAGAATATAGTTTGATTTGGAAGACGCTTCACGATTAATTTTACTACACCATCTAACGACGTATAGGAAGAATATAGTTTGATTTGGAAGACGCTGCACGATCAATTTTGCAGTACTGGTTGACGACCTATAGGAAGAATATAGTTTGATTTGGAAGACGTTTCACGATCAATTTTGCAGTACAGTCTGCAGTGTATAGGAAGAATATAGTTTGATTTGGAAGACGCTTCAAGATCGATGTTGCAGTACTGTCTGACGACCTATAGGAAGAATATTTTTTGATTTGGAAGGCGCTTCACGATCAATTTTACTACACCTTCTGACGACGTATAGGAAGAATATAGTTTGATCTGAAAGACGCTGCACGATTAATTTTACTACACCTTCTGACGACCTATAGGAAGAATATAGTTTGATCTGGAAGACGCTGCACGATCAATTTTATTACACCTTCTGACGACGTATAGGAAGAATATAGTTTAATTTGGAAGACGCTTCACGACCAAATTTGCAGTACTGTCTGACGACATATAGATACATATTGGTTGTTCTGGAAGACGCTTAATGATCAATTTTACTACACCTTCTGACGACCTATAGGAATAATATAGTTTGATCTGGAAGATGCTGCACGATCAATTTTACTACACCTTCTGACGACGTATAGGGAGAATATAGTTTGATTTGGAAGACGCTTCACGATCAATTTTGCAGTACTGTCTGACGACGTATAGGAAGAATATAGTTTGCTTTGGAAGAGGCTTCACGATCAATTTTGCAGTACTGTCTGACGACGAATAGGAAGAAAATAGTTTGATTTGGAAGATGCTTCACGATCAATTTCACTATACCTTCTGACGACGTATAGGAAGAATATAGTTTGATCTGGAAGACGCTGCACGACCAATTTTACTACGCCTTCTGACGACGTATAGGAAGAATATAGTTTGATCTGGAAGACGCTGCACGATCAGTTTTACTACACCTTCTGACGACATATAGGAAGAATATAGTTTGATCTGGAAGACGCTTCACGATCAATTTTACTACACCTTCTGACGACCTATAGGAAGAATGTCATTTGATCTGGAAGATGCTGCACGATCAATTTTACTACACCTTCTGACGGCCTATAGGAAGAAGATAGTTTGATCTGGAAGACGCTTTACGATCAATTTTACTACACCTTCTGACGACGTATAGGAAGAAATAGTTTGATTTGGAAGACGAAGCACGATCAATTTTACTACACCGTCTGACGACGTATAGGAAGAATATAGTGTGATTTGGAAGACGCTTCACGACCAATTTCACTACACCTTCTAACGACGTATAGGAAGAATATAGTTTGACTTGGAAGACGCTTCACGACCAAATTTGTAGTAATGTCTGACGACCTATAGATGTATATTGGTTGTTCTCGACGACGCTTCACTATCAATTTTACTACCCCTTCTGACGACGTATAGGAAGAATATAGTTTGATCTGGAAGACGCTGCACGATCAATTTTGCTACACCTTCTGACGACACATAGGAAGAAAATAGTATGATTTGGAAGACGCTTCACGATCAATTTCACTATACCTTCTGACGACGTATAGGAAGAATATAGTTTGATTTGGAAGACGTTTCACGATCAATTTTACTATTCCTTATGACGACATATAGGAAGAATATAGTTTGATTTGGAAGACGCTTCACGATTAATTTTACTACACCATCTAACGACGTATAGGAAGAATATAGTTTGATTTGGAAGACGCTGCACGATCAATTTTGCAGTACTGGTTGACGACCTATAGGAAGAATATAGTTTGATTTGGAAGACGTTTCACAATCAATTTTACTATACCTTATGACGACGTATATGAAGAATATAGTTTGATTTGGAAGACGCTTCACGATTAATTTTACTACACCTTCTAACGACGTATAGGAAGAATATAGTTTGATTTGGAAGACGCTTCACGATCAATTTTGCAGTACAGTCTGCAGTGTATAGGAAGAATATAGTTTGATTTGGAAGACGCTTCACGATCGATTTTGCAGTACTGTCTGACGACCTATAGGAAGAATATTTTTTGATTTGGAAGAAGCTTCACGATGAATTTTACTACACCTTCTGACGACCTATAGGAAAAATATAGTTTGTTCTGGAAGACGCTGCACGATCAATTTTACTACACCTTCTGACGGCCTATAGGAAGAATATAGTTTGATCTGGAAGACGCTGCACGATTAATTTTACTATTCCTTCTGACGACGTATAGGAAGAATATAGTTTGATTTGGAAGACGCTGCATGATCAATTTTACTACACCTTCTGACGACGTATAGGAAGAATATAGTGTGATTTGGAAGACGCTTCACGACCAATTTTACTACACCTTCTGACGACGTATAGGAAGAATATAGTTTGATTTGGAAGACGCTGCATGATCAATTTTACTACACCTTCTGACGACGTATAGGAAGAATATAGTGTGATTTGGAAGACGCTTCACGACCAATTTTACTACACCTTCTGACGACGTATAGGAAGAATATAGTTTGATTTAGGAGACGCTTCACGACCAAATTTGCAGTAATGTCTGACGACCTATAGATACATACTGGTTGTTCTGGACGACGCTTCACGATCAATTTTACTACCCCTTCTGACGACGTATTGGAAGAATATAGTTTGATCTGGAAGACGCTGCACGATCAATTTTACTACACCTTCCGACGACCTATAGGAAGAATATAGTTTGATCTGGAAGACGCTGCACGATTAATTTTACTACACCTTCTGACGACGTATAGGAAGAATATAGCTTGATTTGGAAGACGAAGCACGATCAATTTTACTACACCGTCTGACGACGTATAGGAAGAATATAGTGTGATTTGGAAGACGCTTCACGACCAATTTCACTACACCTTCTAACGACGTATAGGAAGAATATAGTTTGACTTGGAAGACGCTTCACGACCAAATTTGTAGTAATGTCTGACGACCTATAGATGTATATTGGTTGTTCTCGACGACGCTTCACTATCAATTTTACTACCCCTTCTGACGACGTATAGGAAGAATATAGTTTGATCTGGAAGACGCTGCACGATCAATTTTACTACACCTTCTGACGACACATAGGAAGAAAATAGTATGATTTGGAAGACGCTTCACGATCAATTTCACTATACCTTCTGACGACGTATAGGAAGAATATAGTTTGATTTGGAAGACGTTTCACGATCAATTTTACTATACCTTATGACGACATATAGGAAGAATATAGTTTGATTTGGAAGACGCTTCACGATTAATTTTACTACACCATCTAACGACGTATAGGAAGAATATAGTTTGATTTGGAAGACGCTGCACGATCAATTTTGCAGTACTGGTTGACGACCTATAGGAAGAATATAGTTTGATTTGGAAGACGTTTCACAATCAATTTTACTATACCTTATGACGACGTATATGAAGAATATAGTTTGATTTGGAAGACGCTTCACGATTAATTTTACTACACCTTCTAACGACGTATAGAAAGAATATAGTTTGATTTGGAAGACGCTGCACGATCAATTTTGCTGTACTGTCTGATGACGTATAGGAAGAATATAGTTTTATTTGGAAGACGCTTCACGATCAATTTTGCAGTACAGTCTGCAGTGTATAGGAAGAATATAGTTTGATTTGGAAGACGCTTCACGATCGATTTTGCAGTACTGTCTGACGACCTATAGGAAGAATATTTTTTGATTTGGAAGAAGCTTCACGATCAATTTTACTACACCTTCTGACGACCTATAGGAAAAATATAGTTTGTTCTGGAAGACGCTGCACGATCAATTTTACTACACCTTCTGACGGCCTATAGGAAGAATATAGTTTGATCTGGAAGACGCTGCACGATTAATTTTACTATTCCTTCTGACGACGTATAGGAAGAATATAGTTTGATTTGGAAGACGCTGCATGATCAATTTTACTACACCTTCTGACGACGTATAGGAAGAATATAGTGTGATTTGGAAGACGCTTCACGACCAATTTTACTACACCTTCTGACGACGTATAGGAAGAATATAGTTTGATTTGGAAGACGCTGCATGATCAATTTTACTACACCTTCTGACGACGTATAGGAAGAATATAGTGTGATTTGGAAGACGCTTCACGACCAATTTTACTACACCTTCTGACGACGTATAGGAAGAATATAGTTTGATTTAGGAGACGCTTCACGACCAAATTTGCAGTAATGTCTGACGACCTATAGATACATACTGGTTGTTCTGGACGACGCTTCACGATCAATTTTACTACCCCTTCTGACGACGTATTGGAAGAATATAGTTTGATCTGGAAGACGCTGCACGATCAATTTTACTACACCTTCCGACGACCTATAGGAAGAATATAGTTTGATCTGGAAGACGCTGCACGATTAATTTTACTACACCTTCTGACGACGTATAGGAAGAATATAGCTTGATTTGGAAGACGAAGCACGATCAATTTTACTACACCGTCTGACGACGTATAGGAAGAATATAGTGTGATTTGGAAGACGCTTCACGACCAATTTCACTACACCTTCTAACGACGTATAGGAAGAATATAGTTTGACTTGGAAGACGCTTCACGACCAAATTTGTAGTAATGTCTGACGACCTATAGATGTATATTGGTTGTTCTCGACGACGCTTCACTATCAATTTTACTACCCCTTCTGACGACGTATAGGAAGAATATAGTTTGATCTGGAAGACGCTGCACGATCAATTTTACTACACCTTCTGACGACACATAGGAAGAAAATAGTATGATTTGGAAGACGCTTCACGATCAATTTCACTATACCTTCTGACGACGTATAGGAAGAATATAGTTTGATTTGGAAGACGTTTCACGATCAATTTTACTATACCTTATGACGACATATAGGAAGAATATAGTTTGATTTGGAAGACGCTTCACGATTAATTTTACTACACCATCTAACGACGTATAGGAAGAATATAGTTTGATTTGGAAGACGCTGCACGATCAATTTTGCAGTACTGGTTGACGACCTATAGGAAGAATATAGTTTGATTTGGAAGACGTTTCACAATCAATTTTACTATACCTTATGACGACGTATATGAAGAATATAGTTTGATTTGGAAGACGCTTCACGATTAATTTTACTACACCTTCTAACGACGTATAGAAAGAATATAGTTTGATTTGGAAGACGCTGCACGATCAATTTTGCAGTACTGTCTGATGACGTATAGGAAGAATATAGTTTTATTTGGAAGACGCTTCACGATCAATTTTGCAGTACAGTCTGCAGTGTATAGGAAGAATATAGTTTGATTTGGAAGACGCTTCACGATCGATTTTGCAGTACTGTCTGACGACCTATAGGAAGAATATTTTTTGATTTGGAAGAAGCTTCACGATCAATTTTACTACACCTTCTGACGACATATAGGAAGAATATAGTTTGCTCTGGAAGACGCTGCATGATCAATTTTACTACACCTTCTGACGACGTATAGGGAGAATATAGTTTGATTTGGAAGACGCTTCACGATCAATTTTGCAGTACTATCTGACGACGTATAGGAAGAATATAGTTTGCTTTGAAATACGTTTCACGATCAATTTTGCAGTACTGTCTGACGACGAATAGGAAGAAAATAGTTTGATTTGAAAGACGCTTCACGATCAATTTTACTATACCTTTTGACGACGTATAGGAAGAATATAGTTTGATCTGGAAGACGCTGCACGACCAATTTTACTACACCTTCTGACGACGTATAGGTAGAATATAGTTTGATCTGGAAGACGCTGCACGATCAGTTTTACTACACCTTCTGACGACGTATAGGAAGAATATAGTTTGATCTGGAAGACGCTTCACGATCAATTTTACTACACTTTCTGACGACCTATAGGAAGAGTGTCGTTTGATCTGGAAGATGCTGCACGATCAATTTTAGTACACCTTCTGACGGCCTATAGGAAGAAGATAGTTTGATCTGGAAGACGCTTCACGATCAATTTTACTACACCTTCTGACGACGTATAGGAAGAAATAGTTTGATTTGGAAGACGCTTCACGATTAATTATACTACACCTTCTAACGACGAATAGGAAGAATATAGTTTGATTTGGAAGACGCTGCACGATCAATTTTGCAGTACTGTCTGACGACCTATAGGAAGAATATAGTTTGATTTGGAAGACGTTTCACGATCAATTTTACTATACCTTATGACGACGTATATGAAGAATATAGTTTGATTTGGAAGACGCTTCACGATTAATTTTACTACACCTTCTAACGACGTATAGGAAGAATATAGTTTGATTTGGAAGACGCTACACGATCAATTTTGCAGTACTGTCTGACGACGTATAGGAAGAATATAGTTTTATTTGGAAGACGCTTCACGATCAATTTTGCAGTACAGTCTGCAGTGTATAGGAAGAATATAGTTTGATTTGGAAGACGCTTCACGATCGATGTTGCAGTACTGTCTGACGACCTATAGGAAAAATATTTTTTGATTTGGAAGGCGCTTCACGATCAATTTTACTACACCTTCTGACGACGTATAGGAAGAATATAGTTTGATCTGAAAGACGCTGCACGATTAATTTTACTACACCTTCTGACGACCTATAGGAAGAATATAGTTTGATCTGGAAGACGCTGCACGATCAATTTTATTACACCTTCTGACGACGTATAGGAAGAATATAGTTTGATTTGGAAGACGCTTCACGACCAAATTTGCAGTACTGTCTGACGACATATAGATACATATTGGTTGTTCTGGAAGACGCTTAATGATCAATTTTACTACACCTTCTGACGACCTATAGGAAGAATATAGTTTGATCTGGAAGACGCTGCACGATCAATTTTACTACACCTTCTGACGACGTATAGGGAGAATATAGTTTGATTTGGAAGACGCTTCACGATCAATTTTGCAGTACTGTCTGACGACGTATAGTAGGAATATAGTTTGCTTTGGAAGAGGCTTCACGATCGATTTTGCAGTACTGTCTGACGACGAATAGGAAGAAAATAGTTTGATTTGGAAGATGCTTCACGATCAATTTCACTATACCTTCTGACGACGTATAGGAAGAATATAGTTTGATCTGGAAGACGCTGCACGACCAATTTTACTACGCCTTCTGACGACGTATAGGAAGAATATAGTTTGATCTGGAAGACGCTGCACGATCAGTTTTACTACACCTTCTGACGACGTATAGGAAGAATATAGTTTGATCTGGAAGACGCTTCACGATCAATTTTTTACTACACCTTCTGACGACCTATAGGAAGAATGTTATTTGATCTGGAAGATGCTGCACGATCAATTTTACTACACCTTCTGACGGCCTATAGGAAGAAGATAGTTTGATCTGGAAGACGCTTTACGATCAATTTTACTACACCTTCTGACGACGTATAGGAAGAAATAGTTTGATTTGGAAGACGAAGCACGATCAATTTTACTACACCGTCTGACGACGTATAGGAAGAATATAGTGTGATTTGGAAGACGCTTCACGACCAATTTTACTACACCTTCTGACGACGTATAGGAAGAATATAGTTTGACTTGGAAGACGCTTCACGACCAAATTTGTAGTAATGTCTGACGACCTATAGATGTATATTGGTTGTTCTCGACGACGCTTCACTATCAATTTTACTACCCCTTCTGACGACGTATAGGAAGAATATAGTTTGATCTGGAAGACGCTGCACGATCAATTTTACTACACCTTCTGACGACACATAGGAAGAAAATAGTATGATTTGGAAGACGCTTCGCGATCAATTTCACTATACCTTCTGACGACGTATAGGAAGAATATAGTTTGATTTGGAAGACGTTTCACGATCAATTTTACTATACCTTATGACGACATATAGGAAGAATATAGTTTGATTTGGAAGACGCTTCACGATTAATTTTACTACACCATCTAACGACGCATAGGAAGAATATAGTTTGATTTGGAAGACGCTGCACGATCAATTTTGCAGTACTGGTTGACGACCTATAGGAAGAATATAGTTTGATTTGGAAGACGTTTCACGATCAATTTTGCAGTACAGTCTGCAGTGTATAGGAAGAATATAGTTTGATTTGGAAGAGGCTTCACGATCGATGTTGCAGTACTGTCTGACGACCTATAGGAAGAATATTTTTTGATTTGGAAGGCGCTTCACGATCAATTTTACTACACCTTCTGACGACGTATAGGAAGAATATAGTTTGATCTGAAAGACGCTGCACGATTAATTTTACTACACCTCTGACGACCTATAGGAAGAATATAGTTTGATCTGGAAGACGCTGCACGATCAATTTTATTACACCTTCTGACGACGTATAGGAAGAATATAGTTTAATTTGGAAGACGCTTCACGACCAAATTTGCAGTACTGTCTGACGACATATAGATACATATTGGTTGTTCTGGAAGACGCTTAATGATCAATTTTACTACACCTTCTGACGACCTATAGGAAGAATATAGTTTGATCTGGAAGACGCTGCACGATCAATTTTACTACACCTTCTGACGACGTATAGGGAGAATATAGTTTGATTTGGAAGACGCTTCACAATCAATTTTGCAGTACTGTCTGACGACGTATAGGAAGAATATAGTTTGCTTTGGAAGAGGCTTCACGATCGATTTTGCAGTACTGTCTGACGACGAATAGGAAGAAAATAGTTTGATTTGGAAGATGCTTCACGATCAATTTCACTATACCTTCTGACGACGTATAGGAAGAATATAGTTTGATCTGGAAGACGCTGCACGACCAATTTTACTACGCCTTCTGACGACGTATAGGAAGAATATAGTTTGATCTGGAAGACGCTGCACGATCAGTTTTACTACACCTTCTGACGACATATAGGAAGAATATAGTTTGATCTGGAAGACGCTTCACGATCAATTTTACTACACCTTCTGACGACCTATAGGAAGAATGTCATTTGATCTGGAAGATGCTGCACGATCAATTTTACTACACCTTCTGACGGCCTATAGGAAGAAGATAGTTTGATCTGGAAGACGCTTTACGATCAATTTTACTACACCTTCTGACGACGTATAGAAAGAAATAGTTTGATTTGGAAGACGAAGCACGATCAATTTTACTACACCGTCTGACGACGTATAGGAAGAATATAGTGTGATTTGGAAGACGCTTCACGACCAATTTTACTACACCTTCTGACGACGTATAGGAAGAATATAGTTTGACTTGGAAGACGCTTCACGACCAAATTTGTAGTAATGTCTGACGACCTATAGATGTATATTGGTTGTTCTCGACGACGCTTCACTATCAATTTTACTACCCCTTCTGACGACGTATAGGAAGAATATAGTTTGATCTGGAAGACGCTGCACGATCAATTTTACTACACCTTCTGACGACACATAGGAAGAAAATAGTATGATTTGGAAGACGCTTCACGATCAATTTCACTATACCTTCTGACGACGTATAGGAAGAATATAGTTTGATTTGGAAGACGTTTCACGATCAATTTTACTATACCTTATGACGACATATAGGAAGAATATAGTTTGATTTGGAAGACGCTTCACGATTAATTTTACTACACCATCTAACGACGCATAGGAAGAATATAGTTTGATTTGGAAGACGCTGCACGATCAATTTTGCAGTACTGGTTGACGACCTATAGGAAGAATATAGTTTGATTTGGAAGACGTTTCACGATCAATTTTGCAGTACAGTCTGCAGTGTATAGGAAGAATATAGTTTGATTTGGAAGAGGCTTCACGATCGATGTTGCAGTACTGTCTGACGACCTATAGGAAGAATATTTTTTGATTTGGAAGGCGCTTCACGATCAATTTTACTACACCTTCTGACGACGTATAGGAAGAATATAGTTTGATCTGAAAGACGCTGCACGATTAATTTTACTACACCTCTGACGACCTATAGGAAGAATATAGTTTGATCTGGAAGACGCTGCACGATCAATTTTATTACACCTTCTGACGACGTATAGGAAGAATATAGTTTAATTTGGAAGACGCTTCACGACCAAATTTGCAGTACTGTCTGACGACATATAGATACATATTGGTTGTTCTGGAAGACGCTTAATGATCAATTTTACTACACCTTCTGACGACCTATAGGAAGAATATAGTTTGATCTGGAAGACGCTGCACGATCAATTTTACTACACCTTCTGACGACGTATAGGGAGAATATAGTTTGATTTGGAAGACGCTTCACAATCAATTTTGCAGTACTGTCTGACGACGTATAGGAAGAATATAGTTTGCTTTGGAAGAGGCTTCACGATCGATTTTGCAGTACTGTCTGACGACGAATAGGAAGAAAATAGTTTGATTTGGAAGATGCTTCACGATCAATTTCACTATACCTTCTGACGACGTATAGGAAGAATATAGTTTGATCTGGAAGACGCTGCACGACCAATTTTACTACGCCTTCTGACGACGTATAGGAAGAATATAGTTTGATCTGGAAGACGCTGCACGATCAGTTTTACTACACCTTCTGACGACATATAGGAAGAATATAGTTTGATCTGGAAGACGCTTCACGATCAATTTTACTACACCTTCTGACGACCTATAGGAAGAATGTCATTTGATCTGGAAGATGTTGCACGATCAATTTTACTACACCTTCTGACGGCCTATAGGAAGAAGATAGTTTTGATCTGGAAGACGCTTTACGATCAATTTTACTACACCTTCTGACGACGTATAGGAAGAAATAGTTTGATTTGGAAGACGAAGCACGATCAATTTTACTACACCGTCTGACGACGTATAGGAAGAATATAGTGTGATTTGGAAGACGCTTCACGACCAATTTTACTACACCTTCTGACGACGTATAGGAAGAATATAGTTTGACTTGGAAGACGCTTCACGACCAAATTTGTAGTAATGTCTGACGACCTATAGATGTATATTGGTTGTTCTCGACGACGCTTCACTATCAATTTTACTACCCCTTCTGACGACGTATAGGAAGAATATAGTTTGATCTGGAAGACGCTGCACGATCAATTTTTACTACACCTTCTGACGACACATAGGAAGAAAATAGTATGATTTGAGACGCTTCACGATCAATTTCACTATACCTTCTGACGACGTATAGGAAGAATATAGTTTGATTTGGAAGACGTTTCACGATCAATTTTACTATACCTTATGACGACATATAGGAAGAATATAGTTTGATTTGGAAGACGCTTCACGATTAATTTTACTACACCATCTAACGACGTATAGGAAGAATATAGTTTGATTTGGAAGACGCTGCACGATCAATTTTGCAGTACTGGTTGACGACCTATAGGAAGAATATAGTTTGATTTGGAAGACGTTTCACGATCAATTTTGCAGTACAGTCTGCAGTGTATAGGAAGAATATAGTTTGATTTGGAAGACGCTTCACGATCGATGTTGCAGTACTGTCTGACGACCTATAGGAAGAATATTTTTTGATTTGGAAGGCGCTTCACGATCAATTTTACTACACCTTCTGACGACGTATAGGAAGAATATAGTTTGATCTGAAAGACGCTGCACGATTAATTTTACTACACCTTCTGACGACCTATAGGAAGAATATAGTTTGATCTGGAAGACGCTGCACGATCAATTTTATTACACCTTCTGACGACGTATAGGAAGAATATAGTTTAATTTGGAAGACGCTTCACGACCAAATTTGCAGTACTGTCTGACGACATATAGATACATATTGGTTGTTCTGGAAGACGCTTAATGATCAATTTTACTACACCTTCTGACGACCTATAGGAATAATATAGTTTGATCTGGAAGACGCTGCCCGATCAATTTTACTACACCTTCTGACGACGTATAGGGAGAATATAGTTTGATTTGGAAGACGCTTCACGATCAATTTTGCAGTACTGTCTGACGACGTATAGGAAGAATATAGTTTGCTTTGGAAGAGGCTTCACGATCAATTTTGCAGTACTGTCTGACGACGAATAGGAAGAAAATAGTTTGATTTGGAAGATGCTTCACGATCAATTTCACTATACCTTCTGACGACGTATAGGAAGAATATAGTTTGATCTGGAAGACGCTGCACGACCAATTTTACTACGCCTTCTGACGACGTATAGGAAGAATATAGTTTGATCTGGAAGACGCTGCACGATCAGTTTTACTACACCTTCTGACGACATATAGGAAGAATATAGTTTGATCTGGAAGACGCTTCACGATCAATTTTACTACACCTTCTGACGACCTATAGGAAGAATGTCATTTGATCTGGAAGATGCTGCACGATCAATTTTACTACACCTTCTGACGGCCTATAGGAAGAAGATAGTTTGATCTGGAAGACGCTTTACGATCAATTTTACTACACCTTCTGACGACGTATAGGAAGAAATAGTTTGATTTGGAAGACGAAGCACGATCAATTTTACTACACCGTCTGACGACGTATAGGAAGAATATAGTGTGATTTGGAAGACGCTTCACGACCAATTTCACTACACCTTCTAACGACGTATAGGAAGAATATAGTTTGACTTGGAAGACGCTTCACGACCAAATTTGTAGTAATGTCTGACGACCTATAGATGTATATTGGTTGTTCTCGACGACGCTTCACTATCAATTTTACTACCCCTTCTGACGACGTATAGGAAGAATATAGTTTGATCTGGAAGACGCTGCACGATCAATTTTGCTACACCTTCTGACGACACATAGGAAGAAAATAGTATGATTTGGAAGACGCTTCACGATCAATTTCACTATACCTTCTGACGACGTATAGGAAGAATATAGTTTGATTTGGAAGACGTTTCACGATCAATTTTACTATTCCTTATGACGACATATAGGAAGAATATAGTTTGATTTGGAAGACGCTTCACGATTAATTTTACTACACCATCTAACGACGTATAGGAAGAATATAGTTTGATTTGGAAGACGCTGCACGATCAATTTTGCAGTACTGGTTGACGACCTATAGGAAGAATATAGTTTGATTTCGAAGACGTTTCACAATCAATTTTACTATACCTTATGACGACGTATATGAAGAATATAGTTTGATTTGGAAGACGCTTCACGATTAATTTTACTACACCTTCTAACGACGTATAGGAAGAATATAGTTTGATTTGGAAGACGCTGCACGATCAATTTTGCAGTACTGTCTGATGACGTATAGGAAGAATATAGTTTTATTTGGAAGACGCTTCACGATCAATTTTGCAGTACAGTCTGCAGTGTATAGGAAGAATATAGTTCGATTTTGAAGACGCTTCACGATCGATTTTGCAGTACTGTCTGACGACCTATAGGAAGAATATTTTTTGATTTGGAAGAAGCTTCACGATCAATTTTACTACACCTTCTGACGACCTATAGGAAAAATATAGTTTGTTCTGGAAGACGCTGCACGATCAATTTTACTACACCTTCTGACGGCCTATAGGAAGAATATAGTTTGATCTGGAAGACGCTGCACGATTAATTTTACTACTCCTTCTGACGACGTATAGGAAGAATCTAGTTTGATTTGGAAGACGCTGCATGATCAATTTTACTACACCTTCTGACGACGTATAGGAAGAATATAGTGTGATTTGGAAGACGCTTCACGACCAATTTTACTACACCTTCTGACGACGTATAGGAAGAATATAGTTTGATTTAGGAGACGCTTCACGACCAAATTTGCAGTAATGTCTGACGACCTATAGATACATACTGGTTGTTCTGGACGACGCTTCACGATCAATTTTACTACCCCTTCTGACGACGTATTGGAAGAATATAGTTTGATCTGGAAGACGCTGCACGATCAATTTTACTACACCTTCCGACGACCTATAGGAAGAATATAGTTTGATCTGGAAGACGCTGCACGATTAATTTTACTACACCTTCTGACGACGTATAGGAAGAATATAGCTTGATTTGGAAGACGAAGCACGATCAATTTTACTACACCGTCTGACGACGTATAGGAAGAATATAGTGTGATTTGGAAGACGCTTCACGACCAATTTCACTACACCTTCTAACGACGTATAGGAAGAATATAGTTTGACTTGGAAGACGCTTCACGACCAAATTTGTAGTAATGTCTGACGACCTATAGATGTATATTGGTTGTTCTCGACGACGCTTCACTATCAATTTTACTACCCCTTCTGACGACGTATAGGAAGAATATAGTTTGATCTGGAAGACGCTGCACGATCAATTTTACTACACCTTCTGACGACACATAGGAAGAAAATAGTATGATTTGGAAGACGCTTCACGATCAATTTCACTATACCTTCTGACGACGTATAGGAAGAATATAGTTTGATTTGGAAGACGTTTCACGATCAATTTTACTATACCTTATGACGACATATAGGAAGAATATAGTTTGATTTGGAAGACGCTTCACGATTAATTTTACTACACCATCTAACGACGTATAGGAAGAATATAGTTTGATTTGGAAGACGCTGCACGATCAATTTTGCAGTACTGGTTGACGACCCATAGGAAGAATATAGTTTGATTTGGAAGACGTTTCACAATCAATTTTACTATACCTTATGACGACGTATATGAAGAATATAGTTTGATTTGGAAGACGCTTCACGATTAATTTTACTACACCTTCTAACGACGTATAGAAAGAATATAGTTTTATTTGGAAGACGCTTCACGATCAATTTTGCAGTACAGTCTGCAGTGTATAGGAAGAATATAGTTTGATTTGGAAGACGCTTCACGATCGATTTTGCAGTACTGTCTGACGACCTATAGGAAGAATATTTTTTGATTTGGAAGAAGCTTCACGATCAATTTTACTACACCTTCTGACGACCTATAGGAAAAATATAGTTTGTTCTGGAAGACGCTGCACGATCAATTTTACTACACCTTCTGACGGCCTATAGGAAGAATATAGTTTGATCTGGAAGACGCTGCACGATTAATTTTACTATTCCTTCTGACGACGTATAGGAAGAATATAGTTTGATTTGGAAGACGCTGCATGATCAATTTTACTACACCTTCTGACGACGTATAGGAAGAATATAGTGTGATTTGGAAGACGCTTCACGACCAATTTTACTACACCTTCTGACGACGTATAGGAAGAATATAGTTTGATTTGGAAGACGCTGCATGATCAATTTTACTACACCTTCTGACGACGTATAGGAAGAATATAGTGTGATTTGGAAGACGCTTCACGACCAATTTTACTACACCTTCTGACGACGTATAGGAAGAATATAGTTTGATTTAGGAGACGCTTCACGACCAAATTTGCAGTAATGTCTGACGACCTATAGATACATACTGGTTGTTCTGGACGACGCTTCACGATCAATTTTACTACCCCTTCTGACGACGTATTGGAAGAATATAGTTTGATCTGGAAGACGCTGCACGATCAATTTTACTACACCTTCCGACGACCTATAGGAAGAATATAGTTTGATCTGGAAGACGTTGCACGATTAATTTTACTACACCTTCTGACGACGTATAGGAAGAATATAGCTTGATTTGGAAGACGAAGCACGATCAATTTTACTACACCGTCTGACGACGTATAGGAAGAATATAGTGTGATTTGGAAGACGCTTCACGACCAATTTCACTACACCTTCTAACGACGTATAGGAAGAATATAGTTTGACTTGGAAGACGCTTCACGACCAAATTTGTAGTAATGTCTGACGACCTATAGATGTATATTGGTTGTTCTCGACGACGCTTCACTATCAATTTTACTACCCCTTCTGACGACGTATAGGAAGAATATAGTTTGATCTGGAAGACGCTGCACGATCAATTTTACTACACCTTCTGACGACACATAGGAAGAAAATAGTATGATTTGGAAGACGCTTCACGATCAATTTCACTATACCTTCTGACGACGTATAGGAAGAATATAGTTTGATTTGGAAGACGTTTCACGATCAATTTTACTATACCTTATGACGACATATAGGAAGAATATAGTTTGATTTGGAAGACGCTTCACGATTAATTTTACTACACCATCTAACGACGTATAGGAAGAATATAGTTTGATTTGGAAGACGCTGCACGATCAATTTTGCAGTACTGGTTGACGACCTATAGGAAGAATATAGTTTGATTTGGAAGACGTTTCACAATCAATTTTACTATACCTTATGACGACGTATATGAAGAATATAGTTTGATTTGGAAGACGCTTCACGATTAATTTTACTACACCTTCTAACGACGTATAGAAAGAATATAGTTTGATTTGGAAGACGCTGCACGATCAATTTTGCAGTACTGTCTGATGACGTATAGGAAGAATATAGTTTTATTTGGAAGACGCTTCACGATCAATTTTGCAGTACAGTCTGCAGTGTATAGGAAGAATATAGTTTGATTTGGAAGACGCTTCACGATCGATTTTGCAGTACTGTCTGACGACCTATAGGAAGAATATTTTTTGATTTGGAAGAAGCTTCACGATCAATTTTACTACACCTTCTGACGACCTATAGGAAAAATATAGTTTGTTCTGGAAGACGCTGCACGATCAATTTTACTACACCTTCTGACGGCCTATAGGAAGAATATAGTTTGATCTGGAAGACGCTGCATGATTAATTTTACTATTCCTTCTGACGACGTATAGGAAGAATATAGTTTGATTTGGAAGACGCTGCATGATCAATTTTACTACACCTTCTGACGACGTATAGGAAGAATATAGTGTGATTTGGAAGACGCTTCACGACCAATTTTACTACACCTTCTGACGACGTATAGGAAGAATATAGTTTGATTTAGGAGACGCTTCACGACCAAATTTGCAGTAATGTCTGACGACCTATAGATACATATTGGTTGTTCTGGACGACGCTTCACGATCAATTTTACTACCCCTTCTGACGACGTATTGGAAGAATATAGTTTGATCTGGAAGACGCTGCACGATCAATTTTACTACACCTTCCGACGACCTATAGGAAGAATATAGTTTGATCTGGAAGACGCTGCACGATTAATTTTACTACACCTTCTGACGACGTATAGGAAGAATATAGCTTGATTTGGAAGACTCTTCACGACCAAATTTGCAGTACTGTCTGACGACATATAGATACATATTGGTTGTTCTGGATGACGCTTAACAATCAATTTTACTACACCTTCTGACGACCTATAGGAAGAATATAATTTGATTTGGAAGACGCTTCACGATCAATTTCACTATACCTTCTAACGACGTATAGGAAGAATATAGTTTGATTTGGAAGACGCTGCACGATCAATTTTGCAGTACTGTCTGACGACGTATAGGAAGAATATAGATTTATTTGGATGACGCTTCACGATCAATTTTGCAGTACAGTCTGCAGTGTATAGGAAGAATATAGTTTGATTTGGAAGACGCTTCACGATCGATTTTGCAGTACTGTCTGACGACCTATAGGAAGAATATTTTTTGATTCGGAAGACGCATCACGATCAATTTTACTACACCTTCTGACGACTTATAGGAAGAATATAATTTGATTTGGAAGACGCTTCACGATCAATTTTACTATACCTTCTGACGACGTATAGGAAGCATATAGTTTGATTTGGAAGACGCTGCACGATCAATTTTGCAGTACTGTCTGACGACGTATAGGAAGAATATAGTTTTATTTGGAAGACGCTTCACGATCGATTTTGCAGTACAGTCTGCAGTGTATAGGAAGAATATAGTTTGATTTGGAAGACGCTTCACGATCGATTTTGCAGTACTGTCTGACGACCTATAGGAAGAATATTTTTTGATTTGGAAGAAGCTTCACGATCAATTTTACTACACCTTCTGACGACCTATAGGAAAAATATAGTTTGTTCTGGAAGACGCTGCACGATCAATTTTATTACACCTTCTGACGACGTATAGGAAGAATATAGTTTGATTTGGAAGACGCTTCACGACCAAATTTGCAGTACTGTCTGACGACATATAGATACATATTGGTTGTTCTGGAAGACGCTTAATGATCAATTTTACTACACCTTCTGACGACGTATAGGAAGAAATAGTTTGATCTGGAAGACGCTGCACGATCAATTTTATTACACCTTCTGACGACGTATAGGAAGAATATAGTTTGATTTGGAAGACGCTTCACGACCAAATTTGCAGTACTGTCTGACGACATATAGATACATATTGGTTGTTCTGGAAGACGCTTAATGATCAATTTTACTACACCTTCTGACGACGTATAGGAAGAAATAGTTTGATCTGGAAGACGCTGCACGATCAATTTTATTACACCTTCTGACGACGTATAGGAAGAATATAGTTTGATTTGGAAGACGCTTCACGACCAAATTTGCAGTACTGTCTGACGACATATAGATACATATTGGTTGTTCTGGAAGACGCTTAATGATCAATTTAACTACACCTTCTGACGACCTATAGGAAGAATATAGTTTGATCTGGAAGACGCTGCACGATCAATTTTACTACACCTTCTGACGACGTATAGGGAGAATATAGTTTGATTTGGAAGACGCTTCACGATCAATTTTGCAGTACTGTCTGACGACGTATAGGAAGAATATAGTTTGCTTTGGAAGAGGCTTCACGATCAATTTTGCAGTACTGTCTGACGACGAATAGGAAGAAAATAGTTTGATTTGGAAGATGCTTCACGATCAATTTCACTATACCTTCTTACGACGTATAGGAAGAATATAGTTTGATCTGGAAGACGTTGCACGACCAATTTTACTACGCCTTCTGACGACGTATAGGAAGAATATAGTTTGATCTGGAAGACGCTGCACGATCAGTTTTACTACACCTTCTGACGACATATAGGAAGAATATTGTTTGATCTGGAAGACGCTTCACGATCAATTTTACTACACCTTCTGACGACCTATAGGAAGAATGTCATTTGATCTGGAAGATGCTGCACGATCAATTTTACTACACCTTCTGACGGCCTATAGGAAGAAGATAGTTTGATCTGGAAGACGCTTTACGATCAATTTTACTACACCTTCTGACGACGTATAGGAAGAAATAGTTTGATTTGGAAGACGAAGCATGATCAATTTTACTACACCGTCTGACGACGTATAGGAAGAATATAGTTTGACTTGGAAGACGCTTCACGACCAAATTTGTAGTAATGTCTGACGACCTATAGATGTATATTGGTTGTTCTCGACGACGCTTCACTATCAATTTTACTACCCCTTCTGACGACGTATAGGAAGAATATAGTTTGATCTGGAAGACGCTGCACGATCAATTTTACTACACCTTCTGACGACACATAGGAGAAAATAGTATGATTTGGAAGACGCTTCACGATCAATTTCACTATACCTTCTGACGACGTATAGGAAGAATATAGTTTGATTTGGAAGACGTTTCACGATCAATTTTACTATACCTTATGACGACATATAGGAAGAATATAGTTTGATTTGGAAGACGCTTCACGATTAATTTTACTACACAATCTAACGACGTATAGGAAGAATATAGTTTGATTTGGAAGACGCTGCAAGATCAATTTTGCAGTACTGGTTGACGACCTATAGGAAGAATATAGTTTGATTTGGAAGACGTTTCACAATCAATTTTACTATACCTTATGACGACGTATATGAAGAATATAGTTTGATTTGGAAGACGCTTCACGATTAATTTTACTACACCTTCTAACGACGTATAGGAAGAATATAGTTTGATTTGGAAGACGCTGCACGATCAATTTTGCAGTACTGTCTGATGACGTA
Source organism: Flabesymbios commensalis (assembly GCA_964017125.1). NCBI lineage: Eukaryota > Metazoa > Annelida > Polychaeta > Terebellida > Flabelligeridae > Flabesymbios > Flabesymbios commensalis. Next base: position 84,842,983 of record OZ024906.1, read on the forward strand.
TAGGAAGAATATAGTTTTATTTGGAAGACGCTTCACGATCAATTTTGCAGTACAGTCTGCAGTGTATAGGAAGAATATAGTTCGATTTTGAAGACGCTTCACGATCGATTTTGCAGTACTGTCTGACGACCTATAGGAAGAATATTTTTTGATTTGGAAGAAGCTTCACGATCAATTTTACTACACCTTCTGACGACCTATAGGAAAAATATAGTTTGTTCTGGAAGACGCTGCACGATCAATTTTACTACACCTTCTGACGGCCTATAGGAAGAATATAGTTTGATCTGGAAGACGCTGCACGATTAATTTTACTACTCCTTCTGACGACGTATAGGAAGAATCTAGTTTGATTTGGAAGACGCTGCATGATCAATTTTACTACACCTTCTGACGACGTATAGGAAGAATATAGTGTGATTTGGAAGACGCTTCACGACCAATTTTACTACACCTTCTGACGACGTATAGGAAGAATATAGTTTGATTTAGGAGACGCTTCACGACCAAATTTGCAGTAATGTCTGACGACCTATAGATACATACTGGTTGTTCTGGACGACGCTTCACGATCAATTTTACTACCCCTTCTGACGACGTATTGGAAGAATATAGTTTGATCTGGAAGACGCTGCACGATCAATTTTACTACACCTTCCGACGACCTATAGGAAGAATATAGTTTGATCTGGAAGACGTTGCACGATTAATTTTACTACACCTTCTGACGACGTATAGGAAGAATATAGCTTGATTTGGAAGACGAAGCACGATCAATTTTACTACACCGTCTGACGACGTATAGGAAGAATATAGTGTGATTTGGAAGACGCTTCACGACCAATTTCACTACACCTTCTAACGACGTATAGGAAGAATATAGTTTGACTTGGAAGACGCTTCACGACCAAATTTGTAGTAATGTCTGACGACCTATAGATGTATATTGGTTGTTCTCGACGACGCTTCACTATCAATTTTACTACCCCTTCTGACGACGTATAGGAAGAATATAGTTTGATCTGGAAGACGCTGCACGATCAATTTTACTACACCTTCTGACGACACATAGGAAGAAAATAGTATGATTTGGAAGACGCTTCACGATCAATTTCACTATACCTTCTGACGACGTATAGGAAGAATATAGTTTGATTTGGAAGACGTTTCACGATCAATTTTACTATACCTTATGACGACATATAGGAAGAATATAGTTTGATTTGGAAGACGCTTCACGATTAATTTTACTACACCATCTAACGACGTATAGGAAGAATATAGTTTGATTTGGAAGACGCTGCACGATCAATTTTGCAGTACTGGTTGACGACCTATAGGAAGAATATAGTTTGATTTGGAAGACGTTTCACAATCAATTTTACTATACCTTATGACGACGTATATGAAGAATATAGTTTGATTTGGAAGACGCTTCACGATTAATTTTACTACACCTTCTAACGACGTATAGAAAGAATATAGTTTGATTTGGAAGACGCTGCACGATCAATTTTGCAGTACTGTCTGATGACGTATAGGAAGAATATAGTTTTATTTGGAAGACGCTTCACGATCAATTTTGCAGTACAGTCTGCAGTGTATAGGAAGAATATAGTTTGATTTGGAAGACGCTTCACGATCGATTTTGCAGTACTGTCTGACGACCTATAGGAAGAATATTTTTTGATTTGGAAGAAGCTTCACGATCAATTTTACTACACCTTCTGACGACCTATAGGAAAAATATAGTTTGTTCTGGAAGACGCTGCACGATCAATTTTACTACACCTTCTGACGGCCTATAGGAAGAATATAGTTTGATCTGGAAGACGCTGCATGATTAATTTTACTATTCCTTCTGACGACGTATAGGAAGAATATAGTTTGATTTGGAAGACGCTGCATGATCAATTTTACTACACCTTCTGACGACGTATAGGAAGAATATAGTGTGATTTGGAAGACGCTTCACGACCAATTTTACTACACCTTCTGACGACGTATAGGAAGAATATAGTTTGATTTAGGAGACGCTTCACGACCAAATTTGCAGTAATGTCTGACGACCTATAGATACATATTGGTTGTTCTGGACGACGCTTCACGATCAATTTTACTACCCCTTCTGACGACGTATTGGAAGAATATAGTTTGATCTGGAAGACGCTGCACGATCAATTTTACTACACCTTCCGACGACCTATAGGAAGAATATAGTTTGATCTGGAAGACGCTGCACGATTAATTTTACTACACCTTCTGACGACGTATAGGAAGAATATAGCTTGATTTGGAAGACTCTTCACGACCAAATTTGCAGTACTGTCTGACGACATATAGATACATATTGGTTGTTCTGGATGACGCTTAACAATCAATTTTACTACACCTTCTGACGACCTATAGGAAGAATATAATTTGATTTGGAAGACGCTTCACGATCAATTTCACTATACCTTCTAACGACGTATAGGAAGAATATAGTTTGATTTGGAAGACGCTGCACGATCAATTTTGCAGTACTGTCTGACGACGTATAGGAAGAATATAGATTTATTTGGATGACGCTTCACGATCAATTTTGCAGTACAGTCTGCAGTGTATAGGAAGAATATAGTTTGATTTGGAAGACGCTTCACGATCGATTTTGCAGTACTGTCTGACGACCTATAGGAAGAATATTTTTTGATTCGGAAGACGCATCACGATCAATTTTACTACACCTTCTGACGACTTATAGGAAGAATATAATTTGATTTGGAAGACGCTTCACGATCAATTTTACTATACCTTCTGACGACGTATAGGAAGCATATAGTTTGATTTGGAAGACGCTGCACGATCAATTTTGCAGTACTGTCTGACGACGTATAGGAAGAATATAGTTTTATTTGGAAGACGCTTCACGATCGATTTTGCAGTACAGTCTGCAGTGTATAGGAAGAATATAGTTTGATTTGGAAGACGCTTCACGATCGATTTTGCAGTACTGTCTGACGACCTATAGGAAGAATATTTTTTGATTTGGAAGAAGCTTCACGATCAATTTTACTACACCTTCTGACGACCTATAGGAAAAATATAGTTTGTTCTGGAAGACGCTGCACGATCAATTTTATTACACCTTCTGACGACGTATAGGAAGAATATAGTTTGATTTGGAAGACGCTTCACGACCAAATTTGCAGTACTGTCTGACGACATATAGATACATATTGGTTGTTCTGGAAGACGCTTAATGATCAATTTTACTACACCTTCTGACGACGTATAGGAAGAAATAGTTTGATCTGGAAGACGCTGCACGATCAATTTTATTACACCTTCTGACGACGTATAGGAAGAATATAGTTTGATTTGGAAGACGCTTCACGACCAAATTTGCAGTACTGTCTGACGACATATAGATACATATTGGTTGTTCTGGAAGACGCTTAATGATCAATTTTACTACACCTTCTGACGACGTATAGGAAGAAATAGTTTGATCTGGAAGACGCTGCACGATCAATTTTATTACACCTTCTGACGACGTATAGGAAGAATATAGTTTGATTTGGAAGACGCTTCACGACCAAATTTGCAGTACTGTCTGACGACATATAGATACATATTGGTTGTTCTGGAAGACGCTTAATGATCAATTTAACTACACCTTCTGACGACCTATAGGAAGAATATAGTTTGATCTGGAAGACGCTGCACGATCAATTTTACTACACCTTCTGACGACGTATAGGGAGAATATAGTTTGATTTGGAAGACGCTTCACGATCAATTTTGCAGTACTGTCTGACGACGTATAGGAAGAATATAGTTTGCTTTGGAAGAGGCTTCACGATCAATTTTGCAGTACTGTCTGACGACGAATAGGAAGAAAATAGTTTGATTTGGAAGATGCTTCACGATCAATTTCACTATACCTTCTTACGACGTATAGGAAGAATATAGTTTGATCTGGAAGACGTTGCACGACCAATTTTACTACGCCTTCTGACGACGTATAGGAAGAATATAGTTTGATCTGGAAGCACTGCACGATCAGTTTTACTACACCTTCTGACGACATATAGGAAGAATATTGTTTGATCTGGAAGACGCTTCACGATCAATTTTACTACACCTTCTGACGACCTATAGGAAGAATGTCATTTGATCTGGAAGATGCTGCACGATCAATTTTACTACACCTTCTGACGGCCTATAGGAAGAAGATAGTTTGATCTGGAAGACGCTTTACGATCAATTTTACTACACCTTCTGACGACGTATAGGAAGAAATAGTTTGATTTGGAAGACGAAGCATGATCAATTTTACTACACCGTCTGACGACGTATAGGAAGAATATAGTTTGACTTGGAAGACGCTTCACGACCAAATTTGTAGTAATGTCTGACGACCTATAGATGTATATTGGTTGTTCTCGACGACGCTTCACTATCAATTTTACTACCCCTTCTGACGACGTATAGGAAGAATATAGTTTGATCTGGAAGACGCTGCACGATCAATTTTACTACACCTTCTGACGACACATAGGAGAAAATAGTATGATTTGGAAGACGCTTCACGATCAATTTCACTATACCTTCTGACGACGTATAGGAAGAATATAGTTTGATTTGGAAGACGTTTCACGATCAATTTTACTATACCTTATGACGACATATAGGAAGAATATAGTTTGATTTGGAAGACGCTTCACGATTAATTTTACTACACAATCTAACGACGTATAGGAAGAATATAGTTTGATTTGGAAGACGCTGCAAGATCAATTTTGCAGTACTGGTTGACGACCTATAGGAAGAATATAGTTTGATTTGGAAGACGTTTCACAATCAATTTTACTATACCTTATGACGACGTATATGAAGAATATAGTTTGATTTGGAAGACGCTTCACGATTAATTTTACTACACCTTCTAACGACGTATAGGAAGAATATAGTTTGATTTGGAAGACGCTGCACGATCAATTTTGCAGTACTGTCTGATGACGTATAGGAAGAATATAGTTTTATTTGGAAGACGCTTCACGATCAATTTTGCAGTACAGTCTGCAGTGTATAGGAAGAATATAGTTCGATTTGGAAGACGCTTCACGATCGATTTTGCAGTACTGTCTGACGACCTATAGGAAGAATATTTTTCGATTTGGAAGAAGCTTCACGATCAATTTTACTACACCTTCTGACGACCTATAGGAAGAATATAGTTTGATCTGGAAGACGCTGCACGATTAATTTTACTACTCCTTCTGACGACGTATAGGAAGAATATAGTTTGATTTGGAAGACGCTGCATGATCAATTTTACTACACCTTCTGACGACGTATAGGAAGAATATAGTGTGATTTGGAAGACACTTCACGACCAATTTTACTACACCTTCTGACGACGTATAGGAAGAATATAGTTTGATTTAGGAGACGCTTCACGACCAAATTTGCAGTAATGTCTGACGACCTATAGATACATATTGGTTGTTCTGGACGACGCTTCACGATCAATTTTACTACCCCTTCTGACGACGTATTGGAAGAATATAGTTTGATCTGGAAGACGCTGCACCATCAATTTTACTACACCTTCCGACGACCTATAGGAAGAATATAGTTTGATCTGGAAGCCGCTGCACGATTAATTTTACTACACCTTCTGACGACGTATAGGAAGAATATGGTTTGATTTGGAAGACTCTTCACGACCAAATTTGCAGTACTGTCTGACGACATATAGATACATATTGGTTGTTCTGGAAGACGCTTAACGATCAATTTTACTACACCTTCTGACGACCTATAGGAAGAATATAATTTGATTTGGAAGAAGCTTCACGATCAATTTCACTATACCTTCTGACGACGTATAGGAAGAAGATAGTTTGATTTGGAAGACGTTTCACGATTAATTTTACTATACCTTATGACGACGTATATGAAGAATATAGTTTAATTTGGAAGACGCTTCACGATTAATTTTATTACACTTTCTAACGACGTATAGGAAGAATATAGTTTGATTTGGAAGACGCTGCACGATCAATTTTGCAGTACTGTCTGACGACGTATAGGAAGAATATAGATTTATTTGGAAGATGCTTCACGATCAATTTTGCAGTACTGTCTGAAGACCTATGGGAAGAATATTTTTTGATTCGGAAGACGCATCACGATCAATTTTACTACACCTTCTGACGACTTATAGGAAGAATATAATTTGATTTGGAAGACGCTTCACGATCAATTTTACTATACCTTCTGACGACGTATAGGAAGAATATAGTTTGATTTGGAAGACGCTGCACGATCAATTTTGCAGTACTGTCTGACGACGTATAGGAAGAATATAGTTTTATTTGGAAGACGCTTCACGATCGATTTTGCAGTACAGTCTGCAGTGTATAGGAAGAATATAGTTTGATTTGGAAGACGCTTCACGATCGATTTTGCAGTACTGTCTGACGACCTATAGGAAGAATATTTTTTGATTTGGAAGAAGCTTCACGATCAATTTTACTACACCTTCTGACGACCTATAGGAAAAATATAGTTTGTTGTGGAAGATGCTGCACGATCAATTTTATTACACCTTCTGACGACGTATAGGAAGAATATAGTTTGATTTGGAAGACGCTTCACGACCAAATTTGCAGTACTGTCTGACGACATATAGATACATATTGGTTGTTCTGGAAGACGCTTAATGATCAATTTTACTACACCTTCTGACGACCTATAGGAAGAATATAGTTTGATCTGGAAGACGCTGCACGATCAATTTTACTACACCTTCTGACGACGTATAGGGAGAATATAGTTTGATTTGGAAGACGCTTCACGATCAATTTTGCAGTACTGTCTGACGACGTATAGGAAGAATATAGTTTGCTTTGGAAGAGGCTTCACGATCAATTTTGCAGTACTGTCTGACGACGAATAGGAAGAAAATAGTTTGATTTGGAAGATGCTTCACGATCAATTTCACTATACCTTCTGACGACCTATAGGAAGAATATAGTTTGATCTGGAAGACGCTGCACGACCAATTTTACTACGCCTTCTGACGACGTATAGGAAGAATATAGTTTGATCTGGAAGACGCTGCACGATCAGTTTTACTACACCTTCTGACGACATATAGGAAGAATATAGTTTGATCTGGAAGACGCTTCACGATCAATTTTACTACACCTTCTGACGACCTATAGGAAGAATGTCATTTGATCTGGAAGATGCTGCACGATCAATTTTACTACACCTTCTGACGGCCTATAGGAAGAAGATAGTTTGATCTGAAAGACGCTTTACGATCAATTTTACTACACCTTCTGACGACGTATAGGAAGAAATAGTTTGATTTGGAAGACGAAGCACGATCAATTTTACTACACCGTCTGACGACGTATAGGAAGAATATAGTGTGATTTGGAAGACGCTGCACGATCAATTTTACTACACCTTCTGACGGCCTATAGGAAGAATATAGTTTGATCTGGAAGACGCTGCACGATTAATTTTACTACTCCTTCTGACGACGTATAGGAAGAATATAGTTTGATTTGGAAGACGCTGCATGATCAATTTTACTACACCTTCTGACGACGCATAGGAAGAATATAGTGTGATTTGGAAGAAGATTCACGACCAATTTTACTACACCTTCTGACGACGCATAGGAAGAATATAGTTTGCTTTAGAAGACGCTTCACGACCAAATTTGCAGTAATGTCTGACGACCTATAGATACATATTGGTTGTTCTGGACGACGCTTCACGATCAATTTTACTACCCCTTCTGACGACGTATTGGAAGAATATAGTTTGATCTGGAAGACGCTGCACGATCAATTTTACTACACCTTCCAACGACCTATAGGAAGAATATAGTTTGATCTGGAAGACGCTGCACGATTAATTTTACTACACCTTCTGACGACGTATGGGAAGAATATAGTTTGATTTGGAAGACTCTTCACGACCAAATTTGCAGTACTGTCTGACGACATATAGATACATATTGGTTGTTCTGGAAGACGCTTAATGATCAATTTTACTACACCTTCTGACGACCTATAGGAAGAATATAATTTGATTTGGAAGACGCTTCACGATCAATTTTACTATACCTTCTGACGACGTATAGGAAGAATATAGTTTAATTTGGAAGACGCTTCAAGATCAATTTTGCAGTACTGTCTGACGACCTATAGGAAAAATATAGTTTGATTTGGAAGACGTTTCACGATCAATTTTACTATACCTTATGACGACGTATAGGAAGAATAAAGTTTGATTTGGAAGACGCTTCACGATTAATATTACTACACCTTCTAACGACGTCTAGGAAGAATATAGTTTGATTTGGAAGACGCTGCACGATCAATTTTGCAGTACTGTCTGACGACGTATAGGAAGAATATAGTTTTATTTGGAAGACGCTTCACGATCAATTTTGCAGTAAAGTCTGCAGTGTATAGGAAGAATATAGTTTGATTTGGAAGACGCTTCACGATCGATTTTGCAGTACTGTCTGACGACCTATAGGAAGAATATTTTTTGATTTGGAAGAAGCTTCACGATCAATTTTACTACACCTTCTGACGACCTATAGGAAAAATATAGTTTGTTCTGGAAGACGCTGCACGATCAATTTTACTACACCTTCTGACGGCCTATAGGAAGAATATAGTTTGATCTGGAAGACGCTGCACGATTAATTTTACTACTCCTTCTGACGACGTATAGGAAGAATATAGTTTTATTTGGAAGACGCTGCATGATCAATTTTACTACACCTTCTGACGACGTATAGGAAGAATATAGTGTGATTTGGAAGACGCTTCACGACCAATTTTACTACACCTTCTGACGACGCATAGGAAGAATATAGTTTGATTTAGAAGACGCTTCACGACCAAATTTGCAGTAATGTCTGACGACCTATAGATACATATTGGTTGTTCTGGACGACGCTTCACGATCAATTTTACTACCCCTTCTGACGACGTATTGGAAGAATATATTTTGATCTGGAAGACGCTGCACGATCAATTTTACTACACCTTCCGACGACCTATAGGAAGAATATAGTTTGATCTGGAAGACGCTGCACGATTAATTTTACTACACCTTCTGACGACGTATAGGAAGAATATAGTTTGATTTGGAAGACTCTTCACGACCAAATTTGCAGTACTGTCTGACGACATATAGATACATATTGGTTGTTCTGGAAGACGCTTAATGATCAATTTTACTACACCTTCTGACGACCTATAGGAAGAATATAATTTGATTTGGAAGACGCTTCACGAATCTCCGTGATGTAAACAATCAAACACACGTGGGTTTCGCCGGGGGACAAATACCATCAAAACTGTGGTAAAATCAGCAGTCGGTGATTTAAAAACATTATCAAAAGTTGTATTAACATCTATAGACACTTTTGATATATATTATCAACAATGAGCACCGAAAATAATAACAGCATGGACTGCGAGAACACGGGACTGTCCCACGCCAGCATTGAAACAAACACCAACATGGCGACGGCGCATGGCAACCAGCCAGCAACAATAAACAGTGGTGGAAAAACATCAATTATCACGCTGGAAGTTATCTGGGAGAAGCTGGAGCGGATTGAAGGGAAGCTCGACAACATAAACCTGCGAGTGGAGGCCCTGGAAGAGAGGATCGGAAGTGTGGAGAATGACCAGGAGCATTGTTTCGGTGATGTGGACGTGCTAAAGGCCGAGATAGCTGACATGAAAAAGAAGATTGATAAACTTGACAGCACCGCCAGCAGGCAAAAACAACAGCCAGGCCCAAGCAATACGATGATGCAAGTGACCCTTGACAAACGACTCGAAGTGATGGAAAATGAGCAGAGGTCAAGTAATTTCAAAAATATAAATTTACCTGAAGAATTAAATGAAGATCTACCTCTAAAAGTTGAAAACATTTTAAACTTTCTCGGACAAAACCTCCCCAATGCCCAGGCCCAGGATGTGCAAGCAGTGTGTACAGTTTTAACAGTACAGCGATTGGGCAGGCAGGAGGGGGCGGAGCCTCATATCAAAAACAGACAGGCTGATGGACAAACAGGTGGAGCGCGTGCACGTCCTGTGCTGGTCAAGTGTACCGACAACAACACCGTGAAATCCCTGCTGAAATACGCTAACAAGGCATTGAAAAACCGGCCGTTCAACAATACCCGTGCACGGCTGGTTGACGATGTCTGTGTTTACACGCAACAACAAAGACGTGCTCTGCTCCCTAAAATGCATTCATTGCGACAGGACGGTCTGCTTGCCCTCATCCCGTTCACAAACACAGCCAAACTAATTTACAAACAAGGCAATACCTGGAACACTATCCTTCCTCAGAATGTGTAATGTGAACTGAACTCCGAACATCATGATCTTGACGAAGACCCAGTGACCTGGTGACAGTGCATGCAGTTGTGAACTTGTGTATGTGATAAATGTCACTGTGGCTCAAGCTGACTGTGTATATGAACTAGGCTAAGTGTGACAGATGACAGACTCGGTCTGATGTAGGCTACCGGCCAGTGCCCATGATATCATTCAACCCGGCTGGCAGTGCATCAGTAGACTATCTTCCAGTGGCACGTTTTGCATCGCCAGAGAAGTGGTGACTGGTGTCAAAATTTGAAGACAAAGTGTCATCATGATGCAATCCATGTTAAGTAGCCTCGTAGGCCCACTTGGTCGTAATAGGCCTAGGCTACTACTAGTACTAGTTAGTCTATAGTTCAATCTAAAACAAAAATAAATAGTATCTTTTTTTTTTGCTATCTAGACTAGGCTAGATGAGGATTAGGCCTACATTTGATTTCTAAATCATTAATCCTAATAAAATGTCCAAGTCTGAAAGTCATTTATATATCATACCCTTTTTGATAACTCTGCAACTTAACCTTTTAGACTATAGACCACTTTCTAGATTATAGGATATTATTATCACGCCTATAGCCCAGGTAGATATATAACTACAAAAAAACTGGTTTTAGATTACAACATTTCGAGACCTGACTGCAAAATATCCTAATCTATCTGAAAATATATTAATGCCGAACATAGGCCTACTAGTGTATAAACATTAGTCATGTAGAAAATAGAGCCATATATCACTCTTTGTAGGCCTAAATAAATAAATATTTATTTTAAATTAGAGTCTAAATGAAAAAAAAGCCAATGTTCATAATGATTAGCCGTTATTGGCATTAGGTATTAGGACAATCATAATGTCTATTTATTATTACTAGACTACTAAATCAACTTTAAAAATGGCTTTGGCAGAATCTATAGAGTGAGATCCAGGGTTTTATTCTAGAATAGTCTATTCACATCTAAATTATAATTTAGTACGCATAATTTGTTTATAGTCTACGTATGAGATTTCATCACAATCATGTATATTTTTGTTATTTTCTGTAAATCCACATTTACATAACTGTAATTTTCTTATTACCTGGCCTACCCCGGCCCCATGTCAACATTCCCAGTAATTTCTGTTTTCCTTTAATTATATTATTCATGACAGTGGGAATGTATAATTTTTTACGCTTTTATGCAAAGTATGGTACACGGTTTATCGTTGTATCGACTGTACACATTTTTCTTGATTATCTACACATTGTAGTGACAGTATGCACTGCAAGGCGATGTGTATTTTTTAGTTATCTTTATCATACAATATTATTTTATTTGTATACCTTTCTAAGATACAAGCACATCAAACCACATACTCTAAAAGAAATAGTAACATGTCCAAAGAACAAACTTTATTTTATCTTCAAAACATGCTGTCGTAAAACTTTCAGTGTAGAAAAAACAAAAAATAATGTATCTTGATGAGGATATGCTGAAGAACTTTGGAGGGGTTGATGTAAATTCTTTGAACTATATAACTGGTGCTGAAAATGATAATGAGCATGAAATTTCTTAACCGTTTCCAGAAAACTCACTCCAATCAAACTATTTTAACCAGGAACATTTAGTCTCCATGTTTAAAAAACAAAAAAGAACTTTCTCAATACTAAGTGTAAATATTCAATCATTGAATGCTAAAATAAATCAGTTAAGAATAATTCTTGCAGACCTCGACCAACAAGGTTATCAATTTAGCGCGATATGTTTGCAAGAAAGCTGGCTGTCGCATGACTCTGATACAGCTTTACCACAATTAGATGGATACACACTAATATCTCAGGGCAAAATATGTTCAGCACACGGAGGTCTTCTAATTTACTTGAAGAAAGAGTATACTTATAAGATTTTATCATTGTACAAAGATTCTGATATTTGGGAGGGTCAATTTTTAGAAATTAGCGGGAACACTTTGAAAGGAAAAATAATTATCGGAAATATTTACCGCCCACCTAGAGACATTAATCAAAATTATATTAGGTTTCTAACTGAACTTGAACCAGTTCTACAAACTTTAAACAACAGGCGTGGCGAATTAATCCTCACAGGTGATTTCAACATAGACCTGTTAAAAGTAAATGATAAACAAATGTACAGTGATTTTTTTGATCTAGTCACATCTCATCATTTCATCCCACGTATAACGTTCCCTACAAGATTTTCTGAACACACAGCCACATTAATTGATAATTTCTTCTGCAAACTAACAGCTAAATGTGCAAATTCCCAAACAGGAATCTTTGTAACACAACTATCTGATCATCTTCCATACTTCATTTTCTTAAACACAGAAACAACAAAAATAACACCACCCAAATACATTGAAATAAATACAAATGACACAAACTCTATCGCACTTTTGAGGCAGAGTTTAGCAGCTGCAGATATATTTAGCTCACTAAATACAAATCAACTGTGTGATCCAAACGAAAACTATAATCGTTTAAATAATTTAATTATGAAACTGCAGTCTAAACATTTGCCTGTTAAATCAATGAAGTTCAATAAGCACAAACACAAACACTCAAAATGGATTACACACGGTATTATCAGGTCAATAAGATTTAGAGATAAACAATATGCAACACTGAAAAAAACCAATGTAGCTGATGCAAAATATCAAACATTAAAAAGTAATCTCGCTTCTTATAACAAAATACTAAAAAGAAGTATTTACAATGCAAAGAAATCGTATTACTGTCAACAATTTCATAAATATAAGCATGACATAAAAAACACATGGGCGAGTATCAAACAAGTACTAAATAGAGACCAGAAACAAAATACATTCCCAGAAGTATTCTATCTAAAAGGCAAAGAAATAAAAAACAAACAAGATATAGCAGATACGTTTAATAACTACTTTACAAACATTGGGTCAAATCTCGCCTCCGAGATTCATGCGCCTGAAGATGCGTCTTTCAAAGATTATCTGAAAAATCCAGCAAAGTGTACTTTTCATTTTGAACCTGTAACTGAAGCATCCGTAATGAAAATAATAAAACAATTAAAGTCTAAAAGTAGTTTTGGCTATGATGGATTATCCACCCGGCTACTAAAAGAAATTCTTCCTGAAGTAATAAAGTCAATAGCTTTGATAATTAATCAATGTATGAACACTGGTGTTTTTCCTGACAATATGAAAGTAGCGAAGGTTATTCCTCTTCACAAAAAAGACGACAACAATATTATTATAAATTATAGGCCCATTTCATTGCTTCCTGCTATGTCTAAGGTACTAGAAAAAGTCATTTGCAATCAAATAAATGACTATTTCACATTAAATGGCTTATTTTGTAAGAACCAATACGGTTTTAGACCCAAACACTCAACCGAATTAGCTGCTTTGCATTTAGTTGACGATATAGCTCTTCAAATGGATAATGGAAGTATCCCTATCAATGTTTATTTAGACTTTTCGAAAGCTTTTGATACCCTAGATCATGAAATTCTTCTTGACAAATTAAAGTATTATGGTATACGTGGAACTGAAATAAAACTATTTAAAGATTATTTGTCAAACAGGAAACAGTACGTTCAGGTTGGAAATACAAATTCAGACTTTAAACATATCGTAACAGGAGTACCGCAAGGATCAATTTTGGGTCCACTGTTTTTCCTCATCTACATAAATGATATTGAACTTGCAAGTACTTATTTTAACATCCTTATATATGCGGATGATACAACACTATCAAGAAGTCTAACTGTTGATGATTTCAAGAATATTGTTCTGCTGAATTTAACTCTAAATGCTGAACTTGGAAAAATAAGCACATGGCTGAAGGTGAACAAGCTGTCACTAAATGCTAAGAAATCACAATTTATGCTTTTTCGTAGGTCCACCCGTAAATTTGACATACCTCAAATTAAAATAGATAATACACCTTTAAAAAATATAGATAGTTTTAACTTCCTTGGTATAACTCTACAAAAAGATTTAAAATGGGAAACCCATATAAACAATATATCTTGCAAAATTGCCAAAACATTGGGAATAATGAACAAATTGAAACACTATGTGCCCAAACATATATTGCTGACTATATATTCCAGTCTCGTTCTGCCTTATATACACTATGGCATTTTACTCTGGGGTTACAACAAAAACAGAATTTTCAAGTTACAGAAACGAGCAGTTAGAATAATAACTCTAAGCAACTATATTTCACACTCGGAACCAATATTCAAGACCTTAAATCTACTTAACATAGATGACATACACAAAATGAATCAATACAAATTTATTCATAAGCTATATAACAGCTCACTACCAGCATATTTTAATTCTTTACCATTAACCTCTCTGAGTGATATTCATCAGCACACTACAAGAAATAAATGTTCTCTTCTAGTCCCTAAAGTAAAACACGAATTTGCCAAAATGACAATTCGTTACGACATACCACATCTCATGAATAAAAGCCCGTCACTGATCCTTGATAAAATACACACACATTGTCTCGGTGGGTTTAGCTCTTACATAAAGAAATGTATGATAAACAATTACTCTGATACTTGTTCCCTATCAAATTGCTATGTTTGCCAAAGATTACATTAAATCACATTAAATTGCATTAGCCCCCAGAGTTCTTCCATAACCTCAGCTTTAACATCTTATATGACAAGTTTTTCAGTAAATAATAATCAGAGTTCAAAAATACTGTTACGAAAATGTCTGGTTATTTTCAAATCTATTCATTGTCATTTGAGTATGTATGAATGTATTTCTGTATGTATGTATCCCGGTGGCCCCCGTGATAGCGGTACAAATATTGTACCTTAACGGGGGTCTCCTGACACATTACAACAAACATGTACAACTCCTATAATTCTGATGTATAATTTGATGTCAAATAAAACTTTTGATTGATTGATTGATTGATTGATCAATTTCACTATACCTTCTGACGACGTATAGGAAGAATATAGTTTGATTTGGAAGACGTTTCACGAATAATTTTACTATACCTTATGACGACGTATATGAAGAATATAGTTTGATTTGGAAGACGCTTCACGATCAATTTTGCAGTACAGTCTGCAGTGTATAGGAAGAATATAGTTTGATTTGGAAGACGCTTCACGATCGATTTTGCAGTACTGTCTGACGACCTATAGGAAGAATATTTTTTGATTCGGAAGATGCATCACGATCAATTTTACTACACCTTCTGACGACCTATAGGAAGAATATAATTTGATTTGGAAGACGCTTCACGATCAATTTTACTATACCTTCTGACGACGTATAGGAAGAATATAGTTTAATTTGGAAGACGCTTCAAGATCAATTTTGCAGTACTGTCTGACGACCTATAGGAAGAATATAGTTTGATTTGGAAGACGTTTCACGATCAATTTTACTATACCTTATGACGACGTATAGGAAGAATAAAGTTTGATTTGGAAGACGCTTCACGATTAATATTACTACACCTTCTAACGACGTCTAGGAAGAATATAGTTTGATTTGGAAGACGCTGCACGATCAATTTTGCAGTACTGTCTGCCGACGTATAGGAAGAATATAGTTTTATTTGGAAGACGCTTCACGATCAATTTTGCAGTACAGTCTGCAGTGTATAGGAAGATTATAGTTTGATTTGGAAGACGCTTCACGATCGATTTTGCAGTACTGTCTGACGACCTATAGGAAGAATATTTTTTGATTTGGAAGAAGCTTCACGATCAATTTTACTACACCTTCTGACGACCTATAGGAAAAATATTTTTTGATTTGGAAGACGCTTCACGATCAATTTTACTACACCTTCTGACGACCTATAGGAAGAATATAATTTGATTTGGAAGACGCTTCAAGATCAATTTTACTATACCTTCTGACGACGTATAGGAAGAATATAGTTTAATTTGGAAGACGCTGCATGATCAATTTTACTACACCTTCTGACGACGTATAGGAAGAATATAGTGTGATTTGGAAGACGCTTCACGACCAATTTCACTACACCTTCTGACGACGCATAGGAAGAATATAGTTTGATTTAGAAGACGCTTCACGACCAAATTTGCAGTAATGTCTGACGACCTATAGATACATATTGGTTGTTCTGGACGACGCTTCACGATCAATTTTACTACCCCTTCTGACGACGTATTGGAAGAATATAGTTTGATCTGGAAGACGCTGCACGATCAATTTTACTACACCTTCCGACGACCTATAGGAAGAATATAGTTTGATCTGGAAGACGCTGCACGATTAATTTTACTACACCTTCTGAGGACGTATAGGAAGAATATAGTTTGATTTGGAAGACTCTTCACGACCAAATTTGCAGTAGTGTCTGACGACATATAGATACATATTGGTTGTTCTGGAAGACGCTTAATGATCAATTTTACTACACCTTCTGACGACCTATAGGAAGAATATAATTTGATTTGGAAGACGCTTCACGATCAATTTCACTATACCTTCTGACGACGTATAGGAAGAATATAGTTTGATTTGGAAGACGTTTCACGATTAATTTTACTATACCTTATGACGACGTATATGAAGAATATAGTTTGATTTGGAAGACGCTTCACGATTAATTTTACTACACTTTCTAACGACGTATAGGAAGAATATAGTTTGATTTGGAAGACGCTGCACGATCAATTTTGCAGTACTGTCTGACGACGTATAGGAAGAATATAGATTTATTTGGAAGACGCTTCACGATCAATTTTGCAGTACAGTCTGCAGTGTATAGGAAGAATATAGTTTGATTTGGAAGACGCTTCACGATCGATTTTGCAGTACTGTCTGACGACCTATAGGAAGAATATAGTTTGATTTGGAAGACGTTTCACGATCAATTTTACTATACCTTATGACGACGTATAGGAAGAATAAAGTTTGATTTGGAAGACGCTTCACGATTAATATTACTACACCTTCTAACGACGTCTAGGAAGAATATAGTTTGATTTGGAAGACGCTGCACGATCAATTTTGCAGTACTGTCTGACGACGTATAGGAAGAATATAGTTTTATTTGGAAGACGCTTCACGATCAATTTTGCAGTACAGTCTGCAGTGTATAGGAAGAATATAGTTTGATTTGGAAGACGCTTCACGATCGATTTTGCAGTACTGTCTGACGACCTATAGGAAGAATATTTTTTGATTTGGAAGAAGCTTCACGATCAATTTTACTACACCTTCTGACGACCTATAGGAAAAATATTTTTTGATTTGGAAGACGCTTCACGATCAATTTTACTACACCTTCTGACGACCTATAGGAAGAATATAATTTGATTTGGAAGACGCTTCACGATCAATTTTACTATACCTTCTGACGACGTATAGGAAGAATATAGTTTAATTTGGAAGACGCTGCATGATCAATTTTACTACACCTTCTGACGACGTATAGGAAGAATATAGTGTGATTTGGAAGACGCTTCACGACCAATTTCACTACACCTTCTGACGACGCATAGGAAGAATATAGTTTGATTTAGAAGACGCTTCACGACCAAATTTGCAGTAATGTCTGACGACCTATAGATACATATTGGTTGTTTTGGACGACGCTTCACGATCAATTTTACTACCCCTTCTGACGACGTATTGGAAGAATATAGTTTGATCTGGAAGACGCTGCACGATCAATTTTACTACACCTTCCGACGACCTATAGGAAGAATATAGTTTGATCTGGAAGACGCTGCACGATTAATTTTACTACACCTTCTGAGGACGTATAGGAAGAATATAGTTTGATTTGGAAGACTCTTCACGACCAAATTTGCAGTAGTGTCTGACGACATATAGATACATATTGGTTGTTCTGGAAGACGCTTAATGATCAATTTTACTACACCTTCTGACGACCTATAGGAAGAATATAATTTGATTTGGAAGACGCTTCACGATCAATTTCACTATACCTTCTGACGACGTATAGGAAGAATATAGTTTGATTTGGAAGACGTTTCACGATTAATTTTACTATACCTTATGACGACGTATATGAAGAATATAGTTTGATTTGGAAGACGCTTCACGATTAATTTTACTACACTTTCTAACGACGTATAGGAAGAATATAGTTTGATTTGGAAGACGCTGCACGATCAATTTTGCAGTACTGTCTGACGACGTATAGGAAGAATATAGATTTATTTGGAAGACGCTTCACGATCAATTTTGCAGTACAGTCTGCAGTGTATAGGAAGAATATAGTTTGCTTTGGAAGACGCTTCACGATCGATTTTGCAGTACTGTCTGACGACCTATAGGAAGAATATAGTTTGATTTGGAAGACGTTTCACGATCAATTTTACTATACCTTATGACGACGTATAGGAAGAATAAAGTTTGATATGGAAGACGCTTCACGATCAATTTTACTACACCTTCTGACGACGTATAGGAAGAATATAGTTTAATTTGGAAGACGCTTCAAGATCAATTTTGCAGTACTGTCTGACGACCTATAGGAAGAATATAGTTTGATTTGGAAGACGTTTCACGATCAATTTTACTATACCTTATGACGACGTATAGGAAGAATGAAGTTTGATTTGGAAGACGCTTCACGATTAATATTACTACACCTTCTAACGACGTCTAGGAAGAATATAGTTTGATTTGGAAGACGCTGCACGATCAATTTTGCAGTACTGTCTGACGACGTATAGGAAGAATATAGTTTTATTTGGAAGACGCTTCACGATCAATTTTGCAGTACAGTCTGCAGTGTATAGGAAGAATATAGTTTGATTTGGAAGACGCTTCAAGATCGATTTTGCAGTACTGTCTGACGACCTATAGGAAGAATATTTTTTGATTTGGAAGACGCTTCACGATCAATTTTACTACACCTTCTGACGACCTATAGGAAAAATATAGTTTGATCTGGAAGACGCTGCACGATCAATTTTACTACACCTTCTGGCGGCCTATAGGAAGAATATAGTTTGATCTGGAAGACGCTGCACGATTAATTTTACTACTCCTTCTGACGACGTATAGGAAGAATATAGTTTGATTTGGAAGACGCTTCACGATCAATTTTGCAGTACAGTCTGCAGTGTATAGGAAGAATATAGTTTGATTTGGAAGACGCTTCACGATCGATTTTGCAGTACTGTCTGACGACCTATAGGAAGAATATTTTTTGATTCGGAAGACGCATCACGATCAATTTTACTACACCTTCTGACGACCTATAGGAAGAATATAATTTGATTTGGAAGACGCTTCACGATCAATTTTACTATACCTTCTGACGACGTATAGGAAGAATATAGTTTAATTTGGAAGACGCTTCAAGATCAATTTTGCAGTACTGTCTGACGACCTATAGGAAGAATATAGTTTGATTTGGAAGACGTTTCACGATCAATTTTACTATACCTTATGACGACGTATAGGAAGAATGAAGTTTGATTTGGAAGACGCTTCACGATTAATATTACTACACCTTCTAACGACGTCTAGGAAGAATATAGTTTGATTTGGAAGACGCTGCACGATCAATTTTGCAGTACTGTCTGACGACGTATAGGAAGAATATAGTTTTATTTGGAAGACGCTTCACGATCAATTTTGCAGTACAGTCTGCAGTGTATAGGAAGAATATAGTTTGATTTGGAAGACGCTTCAAGATCGATTTTGCAGTACTGTCTGACGACCTATAGGAAGAATATTTTTTGATTTGGAAGACGCTTCACGATCAATTTTACTACACCTTCTGACGACCTATAGGAAAAATATAGTTTGATCTGGAAGACGCTGCACGATCAATTTTACTACACCTTCTGGCGGCCTATAGGAAGAATATAGTTTGATCTGGAAGACGCTGCACGATTAATTTTACTACTCCTTCTGACGACGTATAGGAAGAATATAGTTTGATTTGGAAGACGCTGCATGATCAATTTCACTACACCTTCTGACGACGTATAGGAAGAATATAGTGTGATTTGGAAGACGCTTCACGACCAATTTTACTACACCTTCTGACGACGTATAGGAAGAATATAGTTTGATTGAGAAGACGCTTCACGACCAAATTTTCAGTAATGTCTGACGACCTATAGATACATATTGGCTGTTCTGGACGACGCTTCACGATCAATTTTACTACCCCTTCTGACGACGTATTGGAAGAATATAGTTTGATCTGGAAGACGCTGCACGATCAATTTTACTACACCTTCCGACGACCTATAGGAAGAATATAGTTTGATCTGGAAGACGCTGCACGATTAATTTTACTACACCTTCTGACGACGTATAGGAAGAATATAGTTTGATTTGGAAGACGCTTCACGACCAAATTTGCAGTACTGTCTGACGACATATAGATACATATTGGTTGTTCTGGAAGACGCTTAACGATCAATTTTACTACACCTTCTGACGACCTATAGGAAGAATATAATTTGATTTGGAAGACGCTTCACGATCAATTTCACTATACCTTCTGACGACATATAGGAAGAATATAGCTTGATTTGGAAGACGTTTCACGATTAATTTTACTATACCTTATGACGACGTATATGAAGAATATAGTTTGATTTGGAAGACGCTTCACGATTAATTTTACGACACTTTCTAACGACGTATAGGAAGAATATAGTTTTATTTGGAAGACGCTGCACGATCAATTTTGCAGTACTGTCTGACGACGTATAGGAAGAATATAGATTTATTTGGAAGACGCTTCACGATCAATTTTGCAGTACAGTCTGCAGTGTATAGGAAGAATATAGTTTGATTTGGAAGACGCTTCACAATCGATTTTGCAGTACTGTCTGACGACCTATAGGAAGAATAGTTTTTGATTCGGAAGACGCTTCACGATCAATTTTACTACACCTTCTGACGACCTATAGGAAGAATATAATTTGAGTTGGATGACGCTTCACAATTAATTTTACTATACCTTCTGACGACGTATAGGAAGAATATAGTTTAATATGGAAGACGCTTCAAGATCAATTTTGCAGTACTGTCTGACGACCTATGGGAAGAATATAGTTTGATTTGGAAGACGCTTCACGAACAAATTTGCAGTACTGTCTGACGACATATAGATACATATTGGTTGTTCTGGAAGACGCTTAATGATCAATTTTACTGCACCTTCTGACGACCTATAGGAAGAATATAATTTGAATCGGAAGACGCTTCACGATCAATTTTACTATACCTTCTGACGACGTATAGGAAGAATATAGTTTGATTTGGAAGACGCTTCAAGATCAATTTTGCAGTACTGTCTGACGACCTATAGGAAGAATATAGTTTGATTTGGAAGACGTTTCACGATCAATTTTACTATACCTTATGACGACGTATAGGAAGAATAAAGTTTGATTTGGAAGACGCTTCACGGTTAATTTTACTACACCTTCTAACGACGTCTAGGAAGAATATAGTTTGATTTGGAAGACGCTGCACGATCAATTTTGCAGTACTGTCTGACGACGTATAGGAAGAATATAGTTTTATTTGGAAGACGCTTCACGATCAATTTTACTATACCTTCTGACGACGTATAGGAAGAATATAGTTTGATTTGGAAGACGCTTCACGATCAGTTTTACTATACCTTCTGACGACGCATAGGAAGAATATAGTTTGATCTGGAAGACGCTGCACGATCAATTTTACTACACCTTCTGTAGACGTATAGGAAGAATATAGTTTGATCTGGAAAACGAGGCACGATCAATTTTACTACACCTTCTGACAACGTATAGGAAGAATATAGTTTGATCTGGAAGACGCCTTACGATCAATTTTACTACACCTTCTGAGGACGCATAGGAAGAATATAGTTTGATTTGGAAGACGCTTCACGATCAATTTTACTATATCTTCTGACGACGTATGGGAAGAATATAGTTTAATTTGGAAGACGCTTCACGATCAATTTTGCAGTTCTGTCTGACGGCCTATAGGAAGAATATAGTTTGATTTAGAAGACGCTTCACAATCAATTTTACTATACCTTCTGACGACGTATAGGAAGAATATAGTTTGATTTGGAAGACGCTTCACGATTAATTTTACTACACCTTCTGACAACGTATAGGAAGAATATAGTTTGATTTGGAAGACGCTTCACGATCAATTTTGCAGTACTGTCTGACGACGTATAGGAAGAATATAGTTTGATTTGGAAGACGCTTCACTATCAATTTTACTATATCTTCTGACGACGTATGGGAAGAATATAGTTTAATTTGGAAGACGCTTCACGAGCCATTTTGCAGTTCTGTCTGACGACCTATAGGACGAATATAGTTTGATTTAGAAGACGCTTCACGATCAATTTTACTATACCTTCTGACGACGTATAGGAAGAATATAGTTTGATTTGGAAGAGGCTTCACGATCAATTTTACTACACCTTCTGACGACGTATATGAAGAATATAGTTTGATCTGGAAGACGAAACACGATTATTTTTACTACACCTTCTGACGACGTATAGGAAGAATATAGTTTGATTTGGAAGACGCTTCACAATTAATTTTACTATACCTTCTGACGACGTATAGGAAGAATATAGTTTAATATGGAAGACGCTTCAAGATCAATTTTGCAGTACTGTCTGACGACCTATGGGAAGAATATAGTTTGATTTGGAAGACGCTTCACGAACAAATTTGCAGTACTGTCCGACGACATATAGATACATATTGGTTGTTCTGGAAGACGCCTAATGATCAATTTTACTGCACCTTCTGACGACCTATAGGAAGAATATAATTTGAATCGGAAGACGCTTCACGATCAATTTTACTATACCTTCTGACGACGCATAGGAAGAATATAGTTTGATTTGGAAGACGCTTCAAGATCAATTTTGCAGTACTGTCTGACGACCTATAGGAAGAATATAGTTTGATTTGGAAGACGTTTCACGATCAATTTTACTATACCTTATGACGACGTATAGGAAGAATAAAGTTTGATTTGGAAGACGCTTCACGGTTAATTTTACTACACCTTCTAACGACGTCTAGGAAGAATATAGTTTGATTTGGAAGACGCTGCACGATCAATTTTGCAGTACTGTCTGACGACGTATAGGAAGAATATAGTTTTATTCGGTAGACGCTTCACGATCAATTTTGCAGTACAGTCTGCAGTGTATAGGAAGCATATAGTTTGAATTGGAAGACGCTTCACGATCGATTATGCAGTACTGTCTGACCACATATAGGAAGAATATTTTTTGATTTGGAAGACGCTGCACGATCAATTTTACTACACCTTCTGACGACGTATAGGAAGAATATAGTTTGATTTGGAAGACGTTTCACGATCAATTTTACTATACCTTATGACGACGTATAGGAAGAATAAAGTTTGATTTGGAAGACGCTTCACGGTTAATTTTACTACACCTTCTAACGACGTCTAGGAAGAATATAGTTTGATTTGGAAGACGCTGCACGATCAATTTTGCAGTACTGTCTGACGACGTATAGGAAGAATATAGTTTTATTCGGTAGACGCTTCACGATCAATTTTGCAGTACTGTCTGCAGTGTATAGGAAGAATATAGTTTGAATTGGAAGACGCTTCACGATCGATTTTGCAGTACTGTCTGACCACATATAGGAAGAATATATTTTGATCTGGAAGACGCTGCACGATCAATTTTACTACACCTTCTGACGACGTATAGGAAGAATATAGTTTGATTTGGAAGACGCTTCACGATCAATTTTGCAGTACTGTCCGACGACGTATAGGAAGAATATAGTTTGATTTGGAAGACGCTTCACGATCAGTTTTACTATACCTTCTGACGACGCATAGGAAGAATATAGTTTGATCTGGAAGACGCTGCACGATCAATTTTACTACACCTTCTGTAGACGTATAGGAAGAATATAGTTTGATCTGGAAAACGAGGCACGAGCAATTTTACTACACCTTCTGACAACGTATAGGAAGAATATAGTTTGATCTGGAAGACGCCTTACGATCAATTTTACTACACCTTCTGAGGACGCATAGGAAGAATATAGTTTGATTTGGAAGACGCTTCACGATCAATTTTACTATATCTTCTGACGACGTATGGGAAGAATATAGTTTAATTTGGAAGACGCTTCACGATCAATTTTGCAGTTCTGTCTGACGACCTATAGGAAGAATATAGTTTGATTTAGAAGACGCTTCACAATCAATTTTACTATACCTTCTGACGACGTATAGGAAGAATATAGTTTGATTTGGAAGACGCTTCACGATTAATTTTACTACACCTTCTGACAACGTATAGGAAGAATATAGTTTGATTTGGAAGACGCTTCACGATCAATTTTGCAGTACTTTCTGACGACGTATAGGAAGAATATAGTTTGATTTGGAAGACGCTTCACGAGCAATTTTGCAGTTCTGTCTGACGACCTTACTATACCTTCTGACGACGTATAGGAAGAATATAGTTTGATTTGGAAGAGGCTTCACGATCAATTTTACTACACCTTCTGACGACGTATATGAAGAATATAGTTTGATCTGGAAGACGAAACACGATTATTTTTACTACACCTTCTGACGACGTATAGGAAGAATATAGTTTGATTTGGAAGACGCTTCACGATCAATTTTGCAGTACTGTCTGACGACGTATAGGAAGAATATAGTTTGATTTGGAAGACGCTTCACGATCAATTTTACTATACCTTCTGACGACGTATAGGAAGAATATAGTTTGATCTGGAAGACGCTGCACGATCAATTTTACTACACCTTCTGACGACGTATAGGAAGAATATAGTTTGATCTGGAAGACGCTGCACGATTAATTTTACTACACCTTCTGACGACGTCTAGGAAGAATATAGTTTGATTTGGAAGACGCTGCACGATCAATTTTGCAGTACTGTCTGACGACGTATAGGAAGAATATAATTTTATTTGAAAGACGCTTCACGATCAATTTTGCAGTACTGTCTGCAGTGTATAGGAAGAATATAGTTTGATTTGGAAGATGCTTCTCGATCAATTTTGCAGTACTGTCTGACGACGTATAGGAAGAATATTTTTTGATTTGGAAGACGCTTCACGATCAATTTTACTACACCTTCTGACGTCCTATAGAAAGAATATAGTTTGATCTGGAAGACGCTGCACGATCAATTTTACTACACCTTCTGACGGCCTACAGGAAGAATATATTTTGATCTGGAAGACGCTGCACGATTAATTTTACTACACCTTCTGACGACGTATAGGAAGAATATAGTTTGATTTGGAAGACGCTTCACGATCAATTTTACTATACCTTCTGACGACGTTTAGGAAGAATATAGTTTGATCTGGAAGACGCTGCACGATCAATTTTACTACACCTTCTGTAGACGTATAGGAAGAATATAGTTTGATCTGGAAAACGAGGCACGATCAATTTTACTACACCTTCTGACGACGTATAGGAAGAATATAGTTTGATCTGGAAGACGCTTCACGATCAATTTTACTACACCTTCTGACGACCTATAGGAAGAATACAGTTTGATCTGGAAGACGCTTCACGATCAATTTTACTATATCTTCTGACAAGGTATGGGAAGAATATAGTTCAATTTGGAAGACGCTTCACGATCAATTTTGCAGTTCTGTCTGACGACCTATAGGAAGAATATAGTTTGATTTGGAAGACGCTTCACGATCAATTTTACTATACCTTCTGACGACGTATAGGAAGAATATAGCTTGATTTGGAAGACGCTTCACGATTAATTTTACTACACTTTCTGACGACGTATAGGAAAAATATAGTTTGATTTGGAAGACGCTTCACGATCAATTTTGCAGTACTGTCTGACGACGCATAGGAAGAATATAGTTTGATTTGAAAGACGCTTCACGATCAATTTTACTATACCTTCTGACGACGTATAGGGAGAATATAGTTTGATTTGGAAGACGCTTCACGATCAATTTTGCAGTACTGTCCGACGACGTATAGGAATAATATAGTTTGAGTTGGAAGACGCTTCACGACCAAATTTGCAGTACTGTCTGGCGACCTATCGATACATATTGGTTGTTCTGGAAAAAGCTTCACGATCAATTTTACTACACCTTCTGACGACCTATTGGAAGAATATAGTTTGATCTGGAAGACGCTGCACGATCAATTTTCCTACACCTTCTGACGACGTATAGGAAGAATATAGTTTGATTTGGAAGACGCTTCACGATCAATTTTGCAGTACTGTCCGACGACGTATAGGAAGAATATAGTTTGATTTGGAAGACGCTTCTCGATCAATTTTACTATACCTTCTGACGACGTATAGGAAGAATATAGTTTGATCTGGAAGACGCTGCTCGATCAATTTTACTACACCTTCAGACGACGTATAGGAAGAATATAGTTTGAATTGGAAGACGCTTCACGATCAAATTTGCAGTACTGTCTGACGACGTATAGGAAGAATATAGTTTGATCTGGAAGACGCTTCGCGATCAATTTTTCAATACTGTCTGACGACGTATAGGAAGAATATAGTTTGAATTGAAAGACGCTTCACGATCAAATTTGCAGTACTGTCTGACGACGTATAGAATGAATATAGTTTGATTTGGAAGACGCTTCACGACCAGTTTTGCAGCACTGTCTGACGACGTATAGGAAGAATATAGTTTGATTTGGTAGACGCTTCACGAAAAATTTTGCAGTACTGTCTGACGACGCATAGGAAGAATATAGTTTGATTTAGAAGATGCTTCTCGATCAATTTTGCAGTACTGTCTGACGACGTATAGGAAGAATATAGTTTGATATGGAAGACGCTTCACGATCAATTTTACAGTTCTGTCTGATGACGTATAGGAAGAATATAGTTTGATTTGGAAGACGCTTCACGATCAATTTTACTATACCTTCTGACGACGTATAGGAAGAATATAGTTTGATCTGGAAGACGCTTCACGACCAATTTTACTACGCCTTCTGACGACGTATAGGAAGAAAATAGTTTGATTTGGAAGACGCTTTACGACCAAATTTGCAGTACTGTATGACGACCTATAGATACATATTGCTTGTTCTGGAAGACGCTTCACGATCAATTTTACTACACATTCTGACGACCTATAGGAAGAATATTGTTTGATCTGGAAGACGCTGCACGATCAATTTTACTACACCTTCTGACGACGTATAGGAAAAATATAGTTTGATCTGGACGACGCTTCACGATCAATTTTTAAGTACTGTCTGACGACTGTAGGTAGAATATAGTTTGAATTGGAAGACGCTGCACGATCAGTTTTACTACACCTTCTGAAGACGTATAGGAAGAATATAATTTGATCTGGAAGACGCTTCACTATCATTTTTACTACACATTCTGACGACCTATAGGACGAATATCGTTTGATCTGGAAGACGCTGCACAATCAATTTTACTACACCTTCTGACGACGTATAGGAAGAATATAGTTTGATTTGGAAGACGCTTCACGATAAATTTTACTATATCTTCTGACGACGTATGGGAAGAATATAGTTTAATTTGGAAGAAGCTTCACGATCAATTTTGCAGTTCTGTCTGACGACCTATAGGAAGAATATAGTTTGATTTGGAAGACGCTTCACGATCAATTTTACTATACCTTCTGACGACGTATAGGAAGAATATAGTTTGATTTGGAAGATGCTTCACGATTAATTTTACTACACTTTCTGACGACGTATAGGAAGAATATAGTTTGATTTGGAAGACGCTTCACGATCAATTTTGCAGTACTGTCTGACGACGTATAGGAAGAATATAATTTGATTTGGAAGTTGCTTCACGATCAATTTTACTATACCTTCTGACAACGTATAGGAAGAATATAGTTTGATTTGGAAGACGCTTCACGATCAATTTTGCAGTACTGTCTGACGACGTATAGGAATAATATAGTTTGATTTGGAAGACGCTTCACGACCAAATTTGCAGTACTGTCTGGCGACATATAGATACATATTGGTTGTTCTGGAAGAAGCTTCACGATCAATTTTACTACACCTTCTGACGACCTATTGGAAGAATATAGTTTGATCTGGAAGACGCTGCACGATCAATTTTCCTACACCTTCTGACGACGCATAGGAAGAATATAGTTTGATTTGGAAGACGCTTCACGATCAATTTTGCAGTACTGTCCGACGACGTATAGGAAGAATATAGTTTGATTTGGAAGACGCTACTCGATCAATTTTACTATACCTTCTGACGACGTATAGGAAGAATATAGTTTGATCTGGAAGACGCTGCACGATCAATTTTACTACACCTTCTGACGACGTTTAGGAAGAATATAGTTTGATCTGGAAGAGGAGGCACGATCAATTTTACTACACCTTCTGACGACGTATAGGAAGAACATAGTTTGATCTGAAAGACGCTTCACGATCAATTTTACTACACCTTCAGACGACGTATAGGAAGAATATAGTTTGATCTGGAAGACGCTTCACGATCAATTTTACTACACCTTCTCACGACCTATAGGAAGAATGTCATTTGATCTGAAAGATGCTGCACGATCAATTTTACTACACCTTCTGATGGCCTGTAGGAAGAAGATAGTTTGATCTGGAAGACGCTTTACGATTAATTTTACTACACCTTCTGACGACGTATAGAAAGAAATAGTTTGATTTGGAAGACGAAGCACGATCAATTTTACTATACCTTATGACGACATATAGGAAGAATATAGTTTGATTTGGAAGACGCTTCACGATTAATTTTACTACACCATCTAACGACGTATAGGAAGAATATAGTTTGATTTGGAAGACGCTTCACGATTAATTTTGCAGTACTGCCTGACGACGAATAAGAAGAAAATAGTTTGATTTGGAAGACGCCTCACGATCAATTTTACTATACCTTCTGACGACGTATAGGAACAATATAGTTTGATCTGGAAGACGCTGCACGACCAATTTCACTACACTTTCTGACGACGTATAGGAACAATAAAGTTTGATCTGGAAGACGCTGCACGATCAGTTTTACTACACCTTCTGACGACGTATAGGAAGAATATAGTTTGATTTGGAAGACACTGCTCGATCAATTTTACTACATCTTCTGACGACGTATAGGAAGAATATAGTGTGATTTGGAAGACGCTTCACGACCAATTTTACTACAGCTTCTGACGATGTATAGGAAGAATATAGTTTGATTTGGAAGACGCTTCATGCCCAAATTTCCAGTACTGTCTGACGACCTATATATACATATTGGTTGTTCTGGAAGACGCTTCACGATCAATTTTACTACACCTTCTGACGATCTATAGGAAGAATATAGTTTGATCTGGAAGACGCTGCACGACCAATTTTCCTACACTTTCTGACGACCTATAGGAAGAATATAGTTTGATCTGGAAGACGCTGCACGATCAATTTCACTACACATTCTGACGACGCTTAGGAAGAATATAGTTTGATTTGGAAGACGCTTCACGACCACACTTGCAGTACTGTCTGACGACCAATAGATACATATTGGTTGTTCTGGAAGACGTTTCACGATCAATTTTACTACACCTTCTGACGACGTATAGGAAGAATATAGTTTGATCTGGATGACGCTTCACGATCAATTTTACTACACCTTCTAAAGACCTATAGGACGATTATCGTGTGATCTAGAAGACGCTTCACGATCAATTTTACTACACCTTCTGACGACGTATAGGAAGAATATAGTTTGATTTGGAAGACACTGCTCGATCAATTTTACTACACCTTCTGACGACGTATAGGAAGAATATGGTGTGATTTGGAAGACGCTTCACGACCAATTTTACTACAACTTCTGACGATGTATAGGAAGAATATAGTTTGATTTGGAAGACGCTTCATGCCCAAATTTCCAGTACTGTCTGACGACCTATAGATACATATTGGTTGTTCTGGGAGACGCTTCACGATCAATTTTACTACACCTTCTGACGATCTATAGGAAGAATATAGTTTGATCTGGAAGACGCTGCACGACCAATTTTCCTACACTTTCTGACGACCTATAGGAAGAATATAGTTTGATTTGGAAGACGCTTCACGACCACACTTGCAGTACTGTCTGACGACCAATAGATACATATTGGTTGTTCTGGAAGACGTTTCACGATCAATTTTACTACACCTTCTGACGACGTATAGGAAGAATATAGTTTGATTTGGAAGACGCTTCACGATGAATTTTACTATACCTTCTGACGACGTATAGGAAGAATATAGTTTGATCTGGAAAACGAGGCACGATCAATTTTACTACACCTTCTGACGACGCATAGGAAGAATATAGTTTGATCTTGAAGACGCTTCACGATCAATTTTACTACACCTTCTGACGACCTATAGGAAGAATATAGTTTGATCTGGAAGACGCTGCACAATCAATTTTACTACACCTTCTGACGACGTATAGGAAGAATATAGTTTGATTTGGAAGACACTTCACGATCAATTTTGCAGTACTGTCTGACGACGTATAGGAAGAATATAGTTTGCTTTGGAAGACGCTTCACGATCAATTTTGCAGTACTGTCTGACGACGAATAAGAAGAAAAAAGTTTGATTTGGAAGACGCCTCACGATCAATTTTACTATACCTTCTGACGACGTATAGGAAGAATATAGTTTGATCTGGAAGATGCTGCACGACGAATTTTACTACACTTTCTGACGACGTATAGGAAGAATATAGTTTGATCTGGAAGACGCTGCACGATCAGTTTTACTACACCTTTTGACGACGTATAGGAAGAATATAGTTTGATCTGGATGACGCTTCACGATCAATTTTACTACACCTTCTAAAGACCTATAGGACGATTATCGTGTGATCTGGAAGACGCTGCACGATCAATTTTACTACACCTTCTGACGGCCTATAGGAAGAAGATAGTTTGATCTGGAAGACGCTTCACGATCAATTTTACTACACCTTCTGACGAAGTATAGGAAGAATATAGTTTGATTTGGAAGACGCTTCACGACCAAATTTGCAGTACTGTCTGACGACCTATAGATACATATTGGTTGTTCTGGAAGACGCTTAATGATCAATTTTACTACACCTTGTGACGACATATAGGAAGAATATAGTTTGATCTGGAAGGCGCTGCACGATCAATTTTAATACACATTCTGACGACATATAGGAAGAATATAGTTTGATCTGGAAGACGCTGCATGATCAATTTTACTACACCTTCTGACGACGAATAGGGAGAATATAGTTTGATTTGGAAGACGCTTCACGATCAATTTTGCAGTACTGTCTGACGACGAATAGGAAGAATATAGTTTGATTTGAAAGACGCTTCACGATCAATTTTACTATACCTTCTGACGACGTATAGGAAGAATATAGTTTGAACTGGAAGACGCTGCACGACCAATTTTACTACACCTTCTGACGACGTATAGGAAGAATATAGTTTGATCTGGAAGAGGAGGCACGATCAATTTTACTACACCTTCTGACGACGTATAGGAAGAATATAGATTGATCTGGAAGACGCTGCACGATCAATTTTACTACACTTTCTGACGGCCTATAGGAAGAATATAGTTTGATCTGGAAGACGCTGCACAATTAATTTTACTACACCTTCTGACGACGTATAGAAGAATATAGTTTGATTTTGAAGACGCTGCATGATCAATTTCACTACACCTTCTGACGACGTATAGGAAGAATATAGTGTGATTTGGAAGACGCTTCACGACCAATTTTACTACACCTTCTGACGACGTATAGGAATAATATAGTTTGATTTGGAAGACGCATCACGACCAAATTTGCAGTAATGTCTGACGACCTATAGATACATATTGGTTGTTCTGGACGACGCTTCACGATCAATTTTACTACCCCTTCTGACGACGTATAGGAAGAATATAGTTTGATCTGGAAGACGCTGCACGATTAATTTTACTACACCTTCTGACGACCTATAGGAAGAATATAGTTTGATCTGGAAGACGCTGCACGATCAATTTTATTACACCTTTTGACGACGTATAGGAAGAATATAGTTTGATTTGGAAGACGCTTCACGACCAAATTTGCTGTACTGTCTGACGACATATATATACATATTGGTTGTTCTGGAAGACGCCTAATGATCAATTTTACTACACCTTCTGACGACCTATAGGAAGAATATAGTTTGATCTGGAAGACGCTGCACGATCAATTTTACTACACCTTCTGACGACGTATAGGGAGAATATAGTTTGATTTGGAAGAGGCTTCACGATCAATTTTGCAGTACTGTCTGACGACGAATAGGAAGAATATAGTTTGATCTGGAAGACGCTGCACGACCACATTTGTAGTAATGTCTGAAGACCTATAGATGCATATTGGTTGTTCTCGACGACGCTTCACGATCAATTTTACTACCCCTTCTGACGACGTATAGGAAGAATATAGTTTGATCTGGAAGACGCTGCACGATCAATTTTACTACACCTTCTGACGACACATAGGAAGAATATAGTATGATTTGGAAGACGCTTCACGATCAATTTCACTATACCTTCTGACGACGTATAGGAAGAACATAGTTTGATTTGGATGACGTTTCACGATCAATTTTACTATACCTTATGACGACATATAGGAAGAATATAGTTTGATCTGGAAGACGCTGCACAATCAATTTTACTACACCTTCTGACGACGTATAGGAAGAATATAGTTTGATTTGGAAGACACTTCACGATCAATTTTGCAGTACTGTCTGTCGACGTATAGGAAGAATATAGTTTGCTTTGGAAGACGCTTCACGATCAATTTTGCAGTACTGTCTGACGACGAATAAGAAGAAAAAAGTTTGATTTGGAAGACGCCTCACGATCAATTTTACTATACCTTCTGACGACGTATAGGAAGAATATAGTTTGATCTGGAAAGATGCTGCACGACGAATTTTACTACACTTTCTGACGACGTATAGGAAGAATATAGTTTGATCTGGAAGACGCTGCACGATCAGTTTTACTACACCTTTTGACGACGTATAGGAAGAATATAGTTTGATCTGGATGACGCTTCATGATCAATTTTACTACACCTTCTAAAGACCTATAGGACGATTATCGTGTGATCTGGAAGACGCTGCACGATCAATTTTACTACACCTTCTGACGGCCTATAGGAAGAAGATAGTTAGATCTGGAAGACGCTTCACGACCAATTTTACTACACCTTCTGACGAAGTATAGGAAGAATATAGTTTGATTTGGAAGACGCTTCACGACCAAATTTGCAGTACTGTCTGACGACCTATAGATACATATTGGTTGTTCTGGAAGACGCTTAATGATCAATTTTACTACACCTTGTGACGACATATAGGAAGAATATAGTTTGATCTGGAAGGCGCTGCACGATCAATTTTACTACACATTCTGACGACATATAGGAAGAATATAGTTTGATCTGGAAGACGCTGCATGATCAATTTTACTACACCTTCTGACGACGTATAGGGAGAATATAGTTTGATTTGGAAGACGCTTCACGATCAATTTTGCAGTACTGTCTGACGACGAATAGGAAGAATATAGTTTGATTTGGAAGACGCTTCACGATCAATTTTACTATACCTTCTGACGACGTATAGGAAGAATATAGTTTGATCTGGAAGACGCTGCACGACCAATTTTACTACACCTTCTGACGACGTATAGGAAGAATATAGTTTGATCTGGAAGAGGAGGCACGATCAATTTTACTACACCTTCTGACGACGTATAGGAAGAATATAGTTTGATCTGGAAGACGCTGCACGATCAATTTTACTACACTTTCTGACGGCCTATAGGAAGAATATAGTTTGATCTGGAAGACGCTGCACAATTAATTTTACTACACCTTCTGACGACGTATAGAAGAATATAGTTTGATTTTGAAGACGTTGCATGATCAATTTTACTACACCTTCTGACGACGTATAGGAAGAATATAGTGTGATTTGGAAGACGCTTCACGACCAATTTTACTACACCTTCTGACGACGTATAGGAATAATATAGTTTGATTTGGAAGACGCTTCACGACCAAATTTGCAGTAATGTCTGACGACCTATAGATACATATTGGTTGTTCTGGACGACGCTTCACGATCAATTTTACTACCCCTTCTGACGACGTATAGGAAGAATATAGTTTGATCTGGAAGACGCTGCACGATTAATTTTACTACACCTTCTGACGACCTATAGGAAGAATATAGTTTGATCTGGAAGACGCTGCACGATCAATTCTATTACACCTTTTGACGACGTATAGGAAGAATATAGTTTGATTTGGAAGACGCTTCACGACCAAATTTGCTGTACTGTCTGACGACATATATATACATATTGGTTGTTCTGGAAGACGCCTAATGATCAATTTTACTACACCTTCTGACGACCTATAGGAAGAATATAGTTTGATCTGGAAGACGCTGCACGATCAATTCTACTACACCTTCTGACGACGTATAGGGAGAATATAGTTTGATTTGGAAGACACTTCACGATCAATTTTGCAGTACTGTCTGACGACGTATAGGAAGAATATAGTTTGCTTTGGAAGACGCTTCACGATCAATTTTACTATACCTTATGACGACATATAGGAAGAATATAGTTTGATCTGGAAGACGCTGCACAATCAATTTTACTACACCTTCTGACGACGTATAGGAAGAATATAGTTTGATTTGGAAGACACTTCACGATCAATTTTGCAGTACTGTCTGACGACGTATAGGAAGAATATAGTTTGCTTTGGAAGACGCTTCACGATCAATTTTGCAGTACTGTCTGACGACGAATAAGAAGAAAAAAGTTTGATTTGGAAGACGCCTCACGATCAATTTTACTATACCTTCTGACCACGTATAGGAAGAATATAGTTTGATCTGGAAGATGCTGCACGACGAATTTTACTACACTTTCTGACGACGTATAGGAAGAATATAGTTTGATCTGGAAGACGCTGCACGATCTGTTTTACTACACCTTTTGACGACGTATAGGAAGAATATAGTTTGATCTGGATGACGCTTCACGATCAATTTTACTACACCTTCTAAAGACCTATAGGACGATTATCGTGTGATCTGGAAGACGCTGCACGATCAATTTTACTATACCTTCTGACGGCCTATAGGAAGAAGATAGTTTGATCTGGAAGACGCTTCACGATCAATTTTACTACACCTTCTGACGAAGTATAGGAAGAATATAGTTTGATTTGGAAGACGCTTCACGACCAAATTTGCAGTACTGTCTGACGACCTATAGATACATATTGGTTGTTCTGGAAGACGCTTAATGATCAATTTTACTACACCTTGTGACGACATATAGGAAGAATATAGTTTGATCTGGAAGGCGCTGCACGATCAATTTTACTACACATTCTGACGACATATAGGAAGAATATAGTTTGATCTGGAAGACGCTGCATGATCAATTTTACTACACCTTCTGACGACGTATAGGGAGAATATAGTTTGATTTGGAAGACGCTTCACGATCAATTTTGCAGTACTGTCTGACGACGAATAGGAAGAATATAGTTTGATTTGGAAGACGCTTCACGATCAATTTTACTATACCTTCTGACGACGTATAGGAAGAATATAGTTTGATCTGGAAGACGCTGCACGACCAATTTTACTACACCTTCTGACGACGTATAGGAAGAATATAGTTTGATCTGGAAGAGGAGGCACGATCAATTTTACTACACCTTCTGACGACGTATAGGAAGAATATAGTTTGATCTGGAAGACGCTGCACGATCAATTTTACTACACTTTCTGACGGCCTATAGGAAGAATATAGTTTGATCTGGAAGACGCTGCACAATTAATTTTACTACACCTTCTGACGACGTATAGAAGAATATAGTTTGATTTTGAAGACGCTGCATGATCAATTTTACTACACCTTCTGACGACGTATAGGAAGAATATAGTGTGATTTGGAAGACGCTTCACGACCAATTTTACTACACCTTCTGACGACGTATAGGAATAATATAGTTTGATTTGGAAGACGCTTCACGACCAAATTTGCAG
Organism: Flabesymbios commensalis; assembly: GCA_964017125.1. Taxonomy (NCBI): domain Eukaryota; kingdom Metazoa; phylum Annelida; class Polychaeta; order Terebellida; family Flabelligeridae; genus Flabesymbios; species Flabesymbios commensalis. The sequence goes on from OZ024906.1 coordinate 84,879,565, forward strand.
TAATGTCTGACGACCTATAGATACATATTGGTTGTTCTGGACGACGCTTCGCGATCAATTTTACTACCCCTTCTGACGACGTATAGGAAGAATATAGTTTGATCTGGAAGACGCTGCACGATTAATTTTACTACACCTTCTGACGACCTATAGGAAGAATATAGTTTGATCTGGAAGACGCTGCACGATCAATTTTATTACACCTTTTGACGACGTATAGGAAGAATATAGTTTGATTTGGAAGACGCTTCACGACCAAATTTGCTGTACTGTCTGACGACATATATATACATATTGGTTGTTCTGGAAGACGCCTAATGATCAATTTTACTACACCTTCTGACGACCTATAGGAAGAATATAGTTTGATCTGGAAGACGCTGCACGATCAATTTTACTACACCTTCTGACGACACATAGGAAGAATATAGTATGATTTGGAAGACGCTTCACGATCAATTTCACTATACCTTCTGACGACGTATAGGAAGAACATAGTTTGATTTGGAAGACGTTTCACGATCAATTTTACTATACCTTATGACGACATATAGGAAGAATATAGTTTAATTTGGAAGACGCTTCACGATTAATTTTACTACACCATCTAACGACGTATAGGAAGAATATAGTTTGATTTGGAAGACGCTTCACGATCAATTTTGCAGTACTGCCTGACGACGAATAAGAAGAAAATAGTTTGATTTGGAAGACGCCTCACGATCAATTTTACTATACCTTCTGACGACGTATAGGAACAATATAGTTTGATCTGGAAGACGCTGCACGACCAATTTTACTACACTTTCTGACGACGTATAGGAACAATAAAGTTTGATCTGGAAGACGCTGCACGATCAATTTTACTACACCTTCTGACGACGTATAGGAAGAATATAGTTTGATCTGGATGACGCTTCACGATCAATTTTACTACACCTTCTAAAGACCTATAGGGCGATTATCGTGTGATCTAGAAGACGCTTCACGATCAATTTTACTACACCTTCTGACGACGTATAGGAAGAATATAGTTTGATTTGGAAGACACTGCTCGATCAATTTTACTACACCTTCTGACGACGTATAGGAAGAATATAGTGTGATTTGGAAGACGCTTCACGACCAATTTTACTACAGCTTCTGACGATGCATAGGAAGAATATAGTTTGATTTGGAAGACGCTTCATGCCCAAATTTCCAGTACTGTCTGACGACCTATAGATACATATTGGTTGTTCTGGAAGAAGCTTCACGATCAATTTTACTACACCTTCTGACGATCTATAGGAAAAATATAGTTTGATCTGGAAGACGCTGCACGACCAATTTTCCTACACCTTCTGACGACCTATAGGAAGAATATAGTTTGATCTGGAAGACGCTGCACGATCAATTTTACTACAGATTCTGACGACGCGTAGGAAGAATATAGTTTGATTTGGAAGACGCTTCACGACCACACTTGCAGTACTGTCTGACGACCAATAGATACATATTGGTTGTTCTGGAAGACGTTTCAGGATCAATTTTACTACACCTTCTGACGACGTATAGGAAGAATATAGTTTGATTTGGAAGACGCTTCACGATGAATTTTACTATACCTTCTGACGACCTATAGGAAGAATATAGTTTGATCTGGAAGACGCTGCACGATCAATTTTATTACACCTTTTGACGACGTATAGGAAGAATATAGTTTGATTTGGAAGACGCTTCACGACCAAATTTGCTGTACTGTCTGACGACATATAGATACATATTGGTTGTTTAGAAGACGCCTAATGATCCATTTTACTACACCTTCTGACGACCTATAGGAAGAATATTGTTTGATCTGGAAGACGCTGCACGATCCATTTTACTACACCTTCTGACGACGTATAGGGAGAATATAGTTTGATTTGGAAGAGTCTTCACGATCAATTTTACAGTACTGTCTGACGACGAATAGGAAGAATATAGTTTGATCTGGAAGACGCTGCACGACCACATTTGTAGTAATGTCTGAAGACCTATAGATGCATATTGGTTGTTCTCGACGACGCTTCACGATCAATTTTACTACCCCTTCTGACGACGTATAGGAAGAATATAGTTTGATCTGGAAGACGCTGCACGATCAATTTTACTACACCTTCTGACGACACATAGGAAGAATATAGTATGATTTGGAAGACGCTTCACGATTAATTTCACTATACCTTCTGACGACGTATAGGAAGAACATAGTTTGATTTGGAAGACGTTTCACGATCAATTTTACTATACCTTATGACGACATATAGGAAGAATGTAGTTTGATTTGGAAGACGCTTCACGATTAATTTTACTACACCATCTAACGACGTATAGGAAGAATATAGTTTGATTTGGAAGATGCTTCACGATCAATTTTGCAGTACTGCCTGACGACGAATAAGAAGAAAATAGTTTGATTTGGAAGACGCCTCACGATCAATTTTACTATACCTTCTGACGACGTATAGGAACAATATAGTTTGATCTGGAAGACGCTGCACGACCAATTTTACTACACTTTCTGACGACGTATAGGAACAATAAAGTTTGATCTGGAAGACGCCGCACGATCAGTTTTACTACACCTTCTGACGACGTATAGGAAGAATATAGTTTGACTTGGAAGACGCTTCACGACCAAATTTGTAGTAATGTCTGACGACATATAGATGCATATTGGTTGTTCTCGACGACGCTTCACGATCAATTTTACTACCCCTTCTGACGACGTATAGGAAGAATATAGTTTGATCTGGAAGACGCTGCACGATCAATTTTACTACACCTTCTGACGACATATAGGAAGAATATAGTATGATTTGGAAGACGCTTCACGACCAAATTTGCAGTACTGTCTGACGACATATAGATACATATTGGTTGTTCTGGAAGACGCTTAACGATCAATTTTACTACACCTTCTGACGACCTATAGGAAGAATATAATTTGATTTGGAAGACGCTTCACAATCAATTTCACTATACCTTCTGACGACGTATAGGAAGAATATAGTTTGATTTGGAAGACGTTTCACGATCAATTTTACTATACCTTATGACGACATATAGGAAGAATATAGTTTGATTTGGAAGACGCTTCACGATTAATTTTACTACACCATCTAACGACGTATAGGAAGAATATAGTTTGCCTTGGAAGACGTTTCACGATCAATTTTGCAGTACTGCCTGACGACGAATAAGAAGAAAATAGTTTGATTTGGAAGACGCCTCACGATCAATTTTACTATACCTTCTGACGACGTATAGGAAGAATATAGTTTGATCTGGAAGACGCTGCACGACCAATTTTACTACACTTTCTGACGACGTATAGGAAGAATAAAGTTTGATCTGGAAGACGCTGCACGATCAGTTTTACTACACTTTCTGACGACGTATAGGAAGAATATAGTTTGATCTGGATGACGCTTCACGATCAATTTTACTACACCTTCTAAAGACCTATAGGACGATTATCGTGTGATCTAGAAGACGCTTCACGCTCAATTTTACTACACCTTCTGACGACGTATAGGAAGAATATAGTTTGATTTGGAAGACACTGCTCGATCAATTTTACTACACCTTCTGACGACGTATAGGAAGAATTTTCCTACACCTTCTGACGACCTATAGGAAGAATATAGTTTGATCTGGAAGACGCTGCACGATCAATTTTACTACACATTCTGACGACGTGTAGGAAGAATATAGTTTGATTTGGAAGACGCTTCACGACCACACTTGCAGTACTGTCTGACGACCAATAGATACATATTAGTTGTTCTGGAAGACGTTTCACGATCAATTTTACTACACCTTCTGACGACGTATAGAAAGAATATAGTTCGATTTGGAAGACGCTTCACGATGAATTTTACTATACCTTCTGACGACGTATAGGAAGAATATAGTTTGACCTGGAAGACGCTGTAAGATCAATTTTACTACACCTTCTGACGACGTATAGGAAGAATATAGTTTGATCTGGAAAACGAGGCACGATCAATTTTACTACACCTTCTGACGACGTATAGGAAGAATATAGTTTGATCTTGAAGACGCTTCACGATCAATTTTGCAGTACTGTCTGACGACGTATAGGAAGAATATAGTTTGCTTTGGAAGACGCTTCACGATCAATTTTGCAGTACTGTCTGACGACGAATAAGAAGAAAATAGTTTGATTTGGTAGACGCCTCACGATCAATTTTACTATACCTTCTGACGACGTATAGGAAGGATATAGTTTGATCTGGAAGACGCTGCACGACCAATTTTACTACACTTTCTGACGACGTATAGGAAGAATATAGTTTGATTTGGAAGACGCTTCACGATCAATTTTACTACACCTTCTAAAGACCTATAGGACGATTATCGTGTGATCTGGAAGACGCAGCACGATCAATTTTACTACACCTTCTGACGAAGTATAGGAAGAATATAGTTTGATTTGGAAGACGCTTCACGACCAAATTTGCAGTACTGTCTGACGACCTATAGATATATATTGGTTGTTCTGGAAGACGCTTAATGATCAATTTTACTACACCTTCTGACGACATATAGGAAGAATATAGTTTGATCTGGAAGACGCTGCATGATCAATTTTACTACACCTTCTGACGACGTATAGGGAGAATATAGTTTGATTTGGAAGACGCTTCACGATCAATTTTGCAGTACTGTCTGACGACGTATAGGAAGAATATAGTTTGCTTTGAAATACGTTTCACGATCAATTTTGCAGTACTGTCTGACGACGAAAAGGAAGAAAATAGTTTGATTTGGAAGACGCATCACGATCAATTTTACTATACCTTTTTACGACGTATAGGAAGAATATAGTTTCATCTGGAAGACGCTGCACGACCAATTTTACTACACCTTCTGTCGACGTATAGGAAGAATATAGTTTGATCTGCAAGACGCTTCACGATCAATTTTAGTACACCTTCTGACGGCCTATAGGAAGAAGATAGATTGATCTTGAAGACGCTTCACGATCAATTTTACTACACCTTCTGACGACGTATAGGAAGAAATAGTTTGATTTGGAAGACGCTTCACGATTAATTATACTACACCTTCTAACGACGTATAGGAAGAATATAGTTTGATTTGGAAGACGCTGCACGATCAATTTTGCAGTACTGTCTGACGACCTATAGGAAGAATATAGTTTGATTTGGAAGACGTTTCACGATCAATTTCACTATACCTTATGACGACGTATATGAAGAATATAGTTTGATTTGGAAGACGCTTCACGATTAATTTTACTACACCTTCTAACGACGTATAGGAAGAATATAGTTTGATTTGGAAGACGCTGCACGATCAATTTTGCAGTACTGTCTGACGACGTATAGGAAGAATATAGTTTTATTTGGAAGACGCTTCACGATCAATTTTGCAGTACAGTCTGCAGTGTATAGGAAGAATATAGTTTGATTTGGAAGACGCTTCACGATCGATGTTGCAGTACTGTCTGACGACCTATAGGAAGAATAGTTTTTGATTTGGAAGGCGCTTCACGATCAATTTTACTACACCTTCTGACGACGTATAGGAAGAATATAGTTTGATCTGAAAGACGCTGCACGATTAATTTTACTACACCTTCTGACGACCTATAGGAAGAATATAGTTTGATCTGGAAGACGCTGCACGATCAATTTTATTACACCTTCTGACGACGTATAGGAAGAATATAGTTTGATTTGGAAGACGCTTCACGACCAAATTTGCAGTACTGTCTGACGACCTATAGATACATATTGGTTGTTCTGGAAGACGCTTAATGATCAATTTTACTACACCTTCTGACGACCTATAGGAAGAATATAGTTTGATCTGGAAGACGCTGCACGATCACCTTCTGACGACGTTAATTCATCTTTCGGTTTATTCTTGTTTATTTAGTCTAGACGTTATAACAACTTTAGTGCACACATTTCCACGCAGAACGCGACAACCTAGCCAGCAGCTCGGCGCTTGAGTCTAGCGAGACGTCTGCTCAACACGGCAGCCTGGGAGTAAGTGGCGCGCATCGCTTGATGCAGCGCGATTCGAAATTGAGGCTGGGCAGGCTACTTCCTTTTGTCAAAGGTCGGAAACGCCCGAACCAGCTCGAACGGTGAGACGCGGGTTCCCACATTACCCCCGGGTTTAGTGCAAACGTATGAACCAAACTAACTTGTGGAGACTGCGTCGGTTCCGGTTCCGCTTGCAAAGTGCACACAATCGTATACATTAAGCGAATAATAAAACAGTCAGGTTTGAAAATACAGCGTGGGTGATTGGTTAACATCATAGTCGCAGCGTTATGAAGTAAAATAATCGATCAACACCAAAGTTCCAATCCTCGCAACACCAAAGTTCCAATCCTCGTATCACCAAAGTTCCAATCCTCTTAACACCTATGTTCTTTGAATAATTAATAATGCTGCTGCGCTATGTGTAACGACCAACCGATATGACTTTAATTAATACATATAACACTGAGTAGCAAAAGTATTTGCTAATGTGATTTAGTTAAATTTTATTTGACTTATTCAACTTAGTTTTACCAGGCCTGGCGAATTTATATTTACAAATTATAACTATTATTACTTCGGTACTTGCGGTTGGCCCCGCCGTAGATGTCGTTAGGCGCCACTACGGCATGGACCATCTGCACGAACCGGGCGGGAGTTTGGATTGTTCGTCCAGCTCTAGTCCTCCTCGCAGGTACGTCCGCTATAACTTTATCTCTATCGGCGATGGTTGAATCGTTCTTAACATAATATCGTTTGCGCGTGTCGCTTGTGGGAGGGGTTTTATCTCATAAATGCAAAGGTACACGTGAATACGTTCGCAAACCGCCGTCGCTCTTGTTAGCGCGGGAAACGGCGGGGGTTCGCGAATGTGGCGCTACATAAGGTTTAAATTTGTTAGGCAATTCTACTCTTATAGCTTTTTGCTGTGGAGCAGTGGCCAAATTTGTACCATGTTTAGTCGCTTTAGACTTTGTCGTTGTCTGTTTAACACTCGTCCTGTTGGACCTCTGAGTGTGGGTACTACTGGGTGTTAATGGATCCTGTGAATTCCTTCTAACCATCCCTGTAGTCTTCGAGCTCGTTCGTTTCGATGGCGTAGTATGCTGCGTTATTGTACCTGTTGCAGGCTCGCACTCAAAATGTGCTGGTTTAACTCGGTCCAATGAGACTGTTTCCACCTTGCCTTTTATCAGGATTTTCATAACTCAATCCTTACGATGACCTTATATGGGCCGTCGTAAGGGGCCGTCGTAAGAGGCGGCGCAATTGCGATTCGTCGCAAAAATACATGTGTGCATGTGTCAATTTCCTTATACTGGAAAATATTTTTCTGGTGTGTGTCGCGCGCCTGGCACAAACGGAGACGCGACATGGCTACGCTTAACTTATCTGAGTAATGGTCCAAGTTTGTATGTGCGTCGACGGTATACTTCTCTGTGAATTCTCCTGGTAGTCTAAGTGTCGTACCATAAATCATTTCGGCAGCCGACCTGCCCAATAACTCCTTAACGCCGGAACGAACGCCAAGTAAAACGGAAGGTAGTATAATTGTCCATGGATTCGGTGACTCGTGTGCCATAATGGCTGCTTTTAACTGACGGTGAAAACGTTCGACTGGGGGTGGTAGCTCGTTGTGCGATTTCGTACTATCCCGAACTGATTGCATAAACCATCCCATAATTTTGATTCCAGCTGTGCGCCGCCATCTGTGGTGATAGTGGCGGGAGTCCTGAATTGTGCTATCCACCCACTGAAAAAGGCATCGGCGACAGTTTCAGCTTGAATATCCACAATGGGAATGGCTTCCTGCCAAAGTGTGAAACAATCGACGCAAGTCAGTAAATATCTAAAACCGTCAGTGTACGGCAGTGGTCCGACAATATCGATGTGTACGTGGTCAAATCTCTCGGTAGGTTCGGTGAATTTGCCGAAAACTGGTTGATTGTGGCGAAAAATTTGACAGCCTTTGCAGCAACGGCACCATTTGGCGATATCTATGTTCATTCCATGCCATACAAATCTCGTATTTATCAACGGCTTGGTAGCTCTATGTGATGGATGACCTAATCCATGTAGATTTAAGAAAACGGTTTTTTGAAATCTTTCTGTCAGATACGGTCGATTGTGTCCTGTTGACACGTCGCAACAAATCAAGTGGTTATCAAATGACTTGAGCAGTTCAAAGTTCATAGTAGACGAAGTTGAATGTCGCAATCGGGTGAATTCCGCATCTTAAGCTTGATCTGCGCTTAATTCTTTGTAATTGATTGCTGATGTATTGTCTATGACTGACACTGATGATCGTGACAGCGCGTCAGCGACGAAATTTATCTCGCCTTTAACATATCTTATATCCGTAGTAAACTTGGCTATGATAGCCAACTGTCTTGATTGTCGCAGTGATGGGCGTTCGGTAACTGATGACATTGCAAAAGTTGAAGGTTTGTGGTCAGTATTTACGAAAAAGTTACGGCCTTCTAGATTGTGTCTAAAATGTCTGATAGTGGCATACACTGCCAAAAGCTCGTGGTCGAAAGCGCTGTAACGTGTCTCCGCAGGATTCAATTTTTTACTGAAAAATGAGAGAGGCTGCCAAACATTGTCTATATATTGTTGCAAAACGCCACCTACGGCGAAATCACTAGCGTCACACGTGATATTCAACGGGACCGAAGGGTCTGGATGTACCAGGAGTGTTGCATTTGCTAGTATTTGTTTAGACTCCGAAAATGCCGATTCTGCACTTTCATTCCACTTTAGATCAAAATTAGACTTCGGTGACAGCCTCGTATGACCGTCATTAGCTGCAGTCAGCAAATTGTTTAATGGCGTCAACTTCGCCGCGCAATGTGGTATAAATCGATGGTAGTAATTTACCATTCCTAAGTAACTTCGTAACGCCCGTTGCTTTTTGGGTTTAGCGAAATTAACTATAGCGTCAACTGCGCTTGGCAACGGCGAAATTCCCTCTGAACAAACGTGGTGGCCTAAAAAACTTAACCCAGCTGTACCGAACTGACATTTCTCCGGACCGATTATGATACCGTATTCGGCTAGTCGGGCGAAAAAGTATTTTCAAGTGCTTCTTATGGGTACTATGATCGGGGCTGGTGACTAATAAATCGTCTAAATATACGAATACGAAATCTAAACCGTGGGTAACGTGATCGATGAAACGTTCGAAAGTCTGACCGGAATTTCGTAGACCAAACGGTGTCCTAGTAAAATTGAAAAGACCAAAAGGTGTGGTAACCGCTGTCTTATGCACATCAGACGGTTCAACTGGAATTTGATAATACGCTCTTACTAGATCATTTTTAGAGAAAATTTCCGAACCAGCCAAATGCTGCGTAAAGTCTTGAATGTGCGGGATCGGGTATCGATCTGGTATGGTCTGAGCGTTCAAACTTCGATAATCGCCACATGGTCTCCAGTCGCCATTTTTCTTGGGGACCATATGAAGCTCTGAGGACCATTCACTGTCGCGGGGTTCGATAACTCCTAACTTTATCATATCGTTGAACTCGCGTTTCGCAGTGACTAGTTTGTCAGGGGCTAATCGTCGTGGTCGCGCGAACACAGGGTGTCCTTTACTCACTATTTTATGTGTAATGCCGTGTTTGACGGTCTCTCCCTTCGTCGTAGAGCGAGTCATTTCTGGGGACTGACCTAATAGTTTTGTGTAGTCGCTATGTACTGCGTCCACTCTATTAAGTGACAAAGGTGTAATTGATGACAGTGAAGCAGGTATAGCTAGACCGGTTCTCATGTCTCTTAGACACCGACTTCTCAAGTCTACCAGTAAACTATAATGTATTAGGAAACTGCCCTTATAATGGGCTGTTGCACGTCTGCTACTACAAAATCCACGTGTAGTCACGTTTAAGGCCGACGTCGACGACGCGTTTGCTAGTACCGTAGGTATTAATAGTAGTATTGTTAGCTGCAACTAGGGGAAGACAGTCAGCGTCTGAAATCTTGTTAGCGCAAGACTTGGGTAAGAAGCTTACTGCTGCACCCGTGTCTATTGAATATTTGCATTTATTGCATTTTTCTGCGACGTCCAATAACTTAGAGGGAAATAACTTGGGAAGTGTAGCTTCCGCGGAGTCATGTCGCGTCTCGGTTATTTCGCCAGATGCAAGAGTCGCAACCTTGCTCTGGCCTAACAGTTTAAAGAGAACACGCAAGGGTCTCGGCATGTGCGTGCTTTATCACCGAAAGTCTGGTGATGATAGCAGACAGGTGTATTAGCCATATCAGTCGGTGTCGTAGTATTTTTCTGCGATGCGTTCGGCGGCGGTAAATTCGGACGTCTAACTTCATTATGGTTATTTAAAGAACCTTGTGTATTAGGTATAAATGGTTGTGTTGCACATTAGGTACATATTGAGCCCTAGGGGTGCGATTGTCATTTGTCCGAGCACGTCCGGTATTCCTCCTCTTCTCTGCGGCCATGGTGGATGTCGCTGTCAAAGTTTTTTTAATCGACGAGACAGGTCTTCTAAAAGTCCAACTAACTTGCCGGTCTCGCTTACTTTGATTTCAGCAACCCCCGGTTTACTTTCGTCCACGTCGTTCTCAGAAGGGAGTGCCCTTCTCCCCAGAAATTACTTTGTTCACTCTCTCGGGTGTAGTAAGACCTCGTCGCTCCATTAGGATTCCTTTAAGACTCTCATACTTATTTGTGCGGAAAGGTTGTAGAAGCACATCTCTGACGTCTGACGCTACCTCTCCGGAGAGTGCTGCACAGGTGAGACTATATCGTTCGTCATCATCCGTAATATGGTGTAAATCGAGCTGAGTCTCAATCTGGTTGAACCATAGTTCTACGTCTGTAGCATAGAAGGTGGCTACTTGAATTTCGGCAGATTAGTTAATCGCCGCAAGCTTTGTCGTCTGACTGGCGAAGTGCTTCTGGAAGATTTGCTCTTTGAATGACCGCGCTGGCGTCTACTGCGTGCAATTCGTTCAAAATCTGCTTTCAGCTTTCTGTATTTGCTGTCAGCTGCTCGACACTGATCTTCGTCTGCTTTACTTGCCAGAAAATAAGAGTCTTTACGACGAACCCCTTGTCCTTCGAGGGGTGAAGACACGAAACCTTCGCTATCATATTTGGTAGCCATCTTGAAATGTTTCTAACTTGAAATTATTTAAATAGTAAAACGTTTGAGTTGCAGGCCTATTGGCTACTGGGCAGTACACAAACGGTTATTAACATGGTATGCATTTAAAACATACCAACTATTTTGGTTGTCGCGTTCTGCGTGGAGAACTGTGTGCACAGTTATCTAGACCAATGAATAAGTCTTAATACATGCTGAATCTGTAATTTTAAAGAAATGTCCAAATTGCAGAATACGGGGGTTGGTGAAATGTTGAAAAATCGCTGTTTCAGAAATTGCGTTTATATTGCTTTCTATATTATTTTAACATATGAATTGTGAAAACTGTAGGTCACAAAATCTATATAGAATGCCAGAATAAATGCTATGCTGCTACTCTAAGCTATGATACTATAGTATTTTTGTAAATCGACCTGTGTGGAAATGCTTTCCACGCAAGTCGAAAAACACATAGAAACATCAAAATGGTCGCAATAACGCAGCTGTCAAGTCATAATCCGGTGAATTAATTAACGATTAAAACTTGCCCATCATAAGAAAGTTTAATTCTCTTGACGATAGGTCTAATGCGACTGTATTATTTATATAGGCTACAGTTCGACTTGATTTTTAAATTATTTTATTCAATTCTTGACTGACAGAAGTCTACGCAATTACAGTCACGCTACGATAATGAACATACTGTATTACTATGTGTTGCGTATCTACCTTCCTCTAACTCGTGCCGCGGTGACACAGCCCAGACATTCTATGATACATTGCTTGGACAAGTCTATATGTACTGGAACGAAAATGACATACTGATATGTGGAGACTTTAACGGGCGTATTGGTAACGCCCAGGACATAGAACATAGTGATGACACTTCACAAAATTGTCACCCCGTTGATACAGTGCGCAATAAATACGGCGATTACTTGATAGAATTCTTAAGAGATTCTGGAATGTGTGTTATGAATAGCAGAGTTAACCCAGAAAATGACAATTATACATGTATATCCAGACGTGGTCGCTCTGTCGTAGACTACATGATTATACCATGTGCATCATTGGATAATGTATCAAAGTGCTCCGTGAAAACAGTGAGTGATCTTTGTGAGGAGTACAACCTGACTCCACCATCACGAAATACACCAGACCACTCTGTACTGTGCTGTGAGTGGGATCTATCCTTGTTCAGTAGGTTAACCAGTACACACAGGGACACCGAACAATCAAATAAGGAAATGCAGCCTGGTGTATCCCGCAGAGTTTACCAAGTACGCAACATACCAGCTGATGTTTTCCCCACAGAAAGGGCAAGTAACGTACTTTTTCAGGTAGCGGAAAAACTAGAAAAACTAGACAATGATAAACAACAAATAAGTGATATATATAATGAACTTGTCAATACCATTCATAAGATTATGGACGATAGCATTCCACATAAGGATATAACACAGCGCACCCATAAATCTGGTCGACGAGGACGACACCGCCCGTACTGGAATAATCACCTGAAAGAGCTGTGGAAGATAGCTCTTGCTGCAGAAAGAAAGTATTTGCATTATAAAGGTCGTCAAAGTGTTAAAAATGAACTTCGGAACGTGTTTACCAGAAGACGAAAAGATTTTGACAGGGCTCTACGTCGATCCGAACGCAAATATCGTGCAAAGCAACGAGACGAACTGTGTTCACTCCGAAACCAGGACCCGTGCCAATTCTGGGAACGTGTGACGCAGATGGCCCCAGGTGGGAAAAAAGAAAAAGTGGATTCAGTCCGTAAAAATGATGGTACACTATCTTCCGACACTGGTGATATAGGTGAAGCCTTCAAACACGCATTCGGTGGCATTTACCGTGCAACAGACCACGACCGAGAGAGTATCACAGGTTATAAAAATCTCATTAATCAAATGGAAAACGACACTCACACCAATAATGATCGCGCACTAAATGAACCAATACGTATGGAGGAGCTGCAAAAGGCAATAAAGGTGATACAGAAGGGTAAAGCAGTTGGTGTAGACAATATCCCGAATGAGATTATCAAAATGCCATCATTACAACCCATATTGCATAAACTATTTGAAACTTGCTTTAACAGCAGTATATTGCCGGAAATGTGGCATAAAAACATTATACATCCCATTTTAAAGCCGGGTAAAGACTCAAAATGTGCAGGCAGTTATCGTGGCATTAGTCTCATGTCGACAGTGGCAAAAGTATACAACAACATCCTCAATCGACGTGTTATCAATTATGCAGAAGAAAACAACTTAATTGGAGATGAACAAAATGGATTTCGATGTGGTAGGACCTGCTTGGATCATCTATACTCTCTCACTACTATTCTAAACAATCGTATTTCAGCTGGACTATCTAAGTTTCGTAGACTGTGCTAAAGCATTCGACAAAGTGAACCATACGCTTCTCATGTACAAACTGCTATGTAACGGAATCCGGGGAAAAATGTACTTCACAATCAAAAATATGTATAATGACCTCCGCTCCAGTGTTCGAATTAATAATGTCATGACTGACTCATTCCCTGTTGAGAGTGGAGTCCGACAGGGTGATAACTTGGCACCGACGCTCTTCACTCTATACATCAACGACCTCATACCTGTAATTAACGAGCTCGACGTCGGAGTATCTATTGGTGACTCGAAAATAAGCATATTATTATATGCAGATGACATAGTTCTCCTTTCCGATTCTCCTTATGGTATACAGCAACAATTAAATATCTTGAAGGACTGGTTGAAAACTTGGCACATGAAAGCAAACGTGGATAAAACGAAAGTCGTGCAGTTCAGGCCCCGTACCACCAAACAATCTATTGCGAAGTTTTTTATAGATGACGAAAATGTGATAGTAACGGACTCGTATACCTACCTCGGTGTATTACTCACACAGCACATGGATTTTAAACTGACCGAAGGTCAACTAGCAAGAAGTGCAAGCCGTGCTGCCTCCAAGCTCATCTCAATATACTTTGAAAACAAAGGTTTACCATGGCGTGTCTTCACTCATGTTCATAATAGTGTGGTATCCCCTGTAATGGACTATGCTAGTGCAATATGGGGTCAAAAGCGGTATGGTGTATGCGATGAAATTCAAAGGCGCTTAATTCGATGTTTTCTAGGGGTAGGAAAAAAATGTCCTATTCCATCAATGGAAGGTGATATGGGCTGGTTACCTCCATACGTACGTCACAAAGTGGAAACAGTCAGAATGTGGTGCCACCTTTGTCTACTGCCTCCTGACCGCTTAACACGCCGTGTATTTGACTGGGATTACAGGCAAGCACAACTCGGAATGAACACCTGGGCAAAAAATGCTGGTGCCATACTGCAGGACTGTGGTCTAGAAGCTCTCAAAAATACCCGACTGCTAACATCATCCAAAAAGTGGGTAGTTGATACGGCCATCACTAAACTGACAGATATATTCGAGCTGCAGTGGAAAGTGGAAATAAATAATATGCCCAAACTACGAACATATAGGGAGCTAAAATCAACTTTTACTTGTGAAAACTATGTTAAAATGTTACAGCCGAGTTCGCGAAGCTGCATAGCTAGACTACGCTCCGGTGTGTTCCCTCTGGCCATCGAGACAGGCCGTTGGCGTGGAAAACCGATCGAAGAGCGTCTGTGTCCAGTTTGCCCACAACCCGTCGTAGAGACCGAAGAACATTTCCTGCTGAGCTGCCCCTTATATAAAGACATTCGTGCAAAACATATCAACCAATTAATAACATCATATGACTGGAACAATATGTTTATTAAAGACAAGCTGATTCATCTCTTCAGTGATAACTTTGTAAATGCAACTTCGAAAATGGTAAAAGATTCATTTTCAAGACGCATAAATTAAATATAATTATTCTTTTCTTTTTTATGAACTTATCAAACACACAGTTACAAAATGATCAGTGCCATATAAGCCTGAGAGGCTGGCCATCATAACTATTAAATGTTTTAATTTTTCTGTTTAAATTATGTATATGGATGGCACTTTAATAAATAAAATACTACTACTACTACTATAAAGACTATATAGTATAACCCTGCCAATGAATATTTCCCATAATGAACATCTAATTTTTTTTTTTTTTATAAAATCATGAAATTTTCCATCATGAAATTCATTCACAGTGACGTCGAAATCGATTGCGCGCTTCGGTTCGTAGTATCACATGTGGAGCTGTGCCCGTCGGTTTGGGTTTTGTGTGCTGTGTGTGTACAGCAGCATGCTGATCTCACCGAGTGAGTGGTGTACGCAACGATTATAGCAGCAGGCGGTGAGTGGCGTACGTGATCTAAATCATGTAGGCCTGTGTGTCAGTATGTGATAGCGCGTCGCTGATAATCAAGTGTCGTATGCCTTCTTCAACTCATTAGCATATTCATAAAGTAGGTTCCGCGCCGGCATAGGCGCGAGACGTAGTCTAGTAACTACTGACCACCAGAGGGCAGGTCAGCACAAAAATATGTAAAAGTAGAAATATTAAATTTATGATCGAAACTATCACACAATGTGTAATATAATATAGACGTCAATTTGATGTTAAAATGCGTTCAGTCTCACTTTAAGAAAAAAATATATTTGAAAAGAAAATTTTACAATGTCTAGATAATTTTCCAGACAACGTGTGGCCTAGATATGTAGGCGGGGTTTGTCAATCACGCCTCCGATTCAAGATGGCGGCCTAATTTATGCTAATTATGTCGAGTTGAAAGCATGGGGTGATCCTCGCAATGAATGACGGTATGGCGGGTTTAAGCGCGGCTATCGGTAGCCATTGGAGCTAAGGTTAGGGACACTGCAGCAAAATGGCTGCCTCACCAATACATAGTAAAATATTTCTCCTGCCGCTGAAAATAAAATATGATTGTAAATGACAAAATGTTGACCTACGGTCCAAACAATGATGTTTTAATAGACGAAATAAGACCTTTTTTTCACATACATTTCGGGCGAACAATTTTAAGTGGACCTAGGTCTATCAAAAGTTCTCTGAGTCGAGGCGATATTTTGTTTGAAAATTTTATTTTTCTAATTTTTCAGACAAGAAACCTAATGGCATTTCTTGAAAAGGCCGTGAAAATTCGCATCACCCAATTATGGTGTAGTCTACAACGATTTAAAATGAATTTTAAAAATATTCGCCTTCCAATCGCCTACAGTGGCGTAAGTAGGAGAGAAATATTCCAAAATTCTGACTTGATAGGGATGAATCGAGAAGATTCTAATTTAGTATCGAGCAATAAACGACGTGTCAGCCATCTTGAAAAAAATGGATCGCTTGTGGTTATCAATCAAAATTATTAAAATTTTCGCTGTTTTTGCAGCGGAAACGTGCGTGCCTCTCTCCGGATAACCTTCCTAGCTAATCCTTACTGGCATATTTGATTATGACCTACAATTTTCACGTACCTTGGGAAAAATGATGTGTCATTTTTCCGAAAAAAAACCCTAAATTTTATAAAAAACTATCCTTAAAACCAGTGGTTTTGCGTCGAGCGTTGCTCTGTGAAAACACTGTTGCGAGTCGTATCAAACGGCAGTGGTCACCAGTGTAGGTATTGGTGACGATCGTCCAAATCAGAAGGGTGCATGTCGATCAAACGTCGGGGGCATCAATGTATGTGTAGGTGACAGTGACACTAAAAAATCAGACGATCGTGTCGTGTGTCGGCAGTTGCTGACTCCAGAAGAGCATATTCAATTTACAGTCGGGTCACCAATGTAAATGTAGGGCTTCTCACCAATAGGGGATTGGTGGGACCAGCCCCAACTCACTTCACTTCAGTCTCCATTCCCGTCGGGACGACGGAACACAAATAACTCAGTTAATTCCTCTTTTGGTTTATTCTTGTTTATTTAGTCTAGACGTTGTAACAATTTTAGTGCACACATTTCCACGCAGAACGCGACAACCTAGCCAGCGGCTCGGCGCTTGAGTCTAGCAAGACGACTGCTCAACACTGCAGCCTAGGAGTAAGTGGCGCGCATCGCTTGATTCGAAATTGAGGCTGGGCGGGCTACTGCCTTTCGTCAAAGGTCGGAAACGCCCGAACCAGCCCGAACGGTGAGACGCATGACATACATGTGACAATGACATATTAACCCTAACAACGCTGAACTATTTTTGTATGGATACCAGAGGGTTTTTTCAATTTGAAATAATCATAAATGTATTTGTTAACTCTTTCTGCTTCATTTGAGTACCTATTTTGTGGTTCTATGGCAATTATATTTTACATATATATCTACAGACGGTCCCTGTGCTGAAAGGGTCAATACAAAATTTATTATCTCAGATGTTACTGCATGTGCGTCATCAAAAGTGAATAATAATTCATCATTAATCTCTCATATTTTAATGTGCAACATTTAATTTATATTATTATTATTAATGAAAAATATGACAGTGCATCTCATTAATTAAGTTCTGATTTAAATTTGATAATTTTGTTCCATTTTTTGATTTTATCAAGTGAAGTAATTTTCATTCATCTTAAGGCATGTAAGGTGGGAATTGCGATTTATCACGGTGAAAGAGAAGAAACATTTCTATGTTAAGAAGGTTAAATTGTCTTTGCTGATCTTCACAAACAGGACAGCCCGACAAACACGATACCTTGTGCCGATGATGAATTTATGCTGGGCCGTCGTCTTCGACGCTGGCAGGAACAATAAAGCAGCATTGGTGGAACGTATCGTGTTGTCGGACGTGCCCATTGTCGGCGCTGATGGGGAATCACTGCAAGTGTACACAAATTGTATGCTACACGGCGTTACAACACTGGTTTAGGATTTAACCTTAGAGTTTATTAACACGATGCTAACCTTGCTTTGGACATACGGGTTAACTTTTTTTAAAACAATGTTTTACTTAACACCGTGTTAAGCCTAAACTTCGTGTTAGCTAAACTAGCTTCGGGCATACGGCCCATATACACGTGTTCTTGCGAGAATTGGCAAAACTGAAATGGGTCTGTAGTTAGAACAGTCATCTGTCTTTCCCTTTCTAAAAATCGGTGTCACTTTTACCTCTTTTCATTTCTCTGGAAATGTTTTAGTTTTGATGTTACGGCTACAAATATAAGTGGTTGGGTCAGCTATTGCCGGGGAAGCAAATTTAAGTGTAGGCCCTATTAGCACCTATGCCATCCAATCCTGTCGATTTAGAGTTTGACATAGGCCTACTTCTTAACTGTTTTAGCACGATATCTGTAGACTCATATGGTAGCGCAAATAAAGTGACTTTCTCATTGACAAGATTTTCAATATTTTCAGCTATGTCATCATGTAAATCGGTAGACCGCACATGTGTATATTTAGACTGAGCATTGGCATAAAACGAGTTTAGAGCTTCAGCAATTTCAGACTCATTTGTGATAACTTCCGCGTCGATATTTAGGCTTTTAAGTGATATGGGTTGTTTATCAGGACAAACTCCCTTTAGTGTTTCCATAATATGGAAGGATTTCTTTTATTTGATTGGGTGGCTTCCTGGTAAAATTCTTGTTTAGATGATCGTATAAGGTTAACGACTCTGTTTCGCCATAGTTTATATTTTATAAAATTATGACTTTTATTTCATGTAATCTCTTGTTTGAATAGCAAATTGTATTTTTTATTCGTCCATTTGGGTTGTTGTGAACGTTCTACTCTTTTTTGTATAATAGGCATATGTTTGTCTAGGACATTATTATATAGTGTGCTCCATACTGCTAGACTCTCGCCTGGAGTAATACCTTTTTTTCATATTTGCCAAGGAGCAGCTACGCATATTTTCCATAAAGCAGTTTGTGTCAAAAGGTTCCTATAAACAATAGTCTGCCGTCTTTTCTCTCCTTGTTTTTTGCGTACTTTCGCTGATTCCATAGATGGACACAGCGGTGTGGATAATTTCTTTATTGTTATTAACATATGCATGATCAATAAATGTTTTACTAGTGGAAGAAATTATAGTAAAACTCGACATAATTTGTGTTTAATTACAACTGTCTAGGATATTCAAGAGCTTTTTAGCATTGCTAGGTACACGTGTTTTATTCTTGTGATTTGCTAGGTCTATATTCATATCCCCCATTAATATGATTTCATTGAAATTTCTCTGAATTAAAGGTGTAGTCAACTGTTAAAATACACGGGACAATGTGGTCCCAAGAATGCAACAGTGGCCCCTGGACATTCCACAATGACATATCACCCCACATCAACAGTTATCAGCCAAAATAATAATACTATATGCGTTACATACCCATCGCCGCATTAAGAGCAAGTTCCCAAGTCATATAAACGCTATATAGTTGAGCGACATCTATGAGGAATTAATTCACCATTTCTCTCATGTGAGCCTTGTGTTGCGACACAAAAAGTTGTGTTATTCAAGGTAAAACCAATAAGTGGATCAATAAATGGTTAAAATTCAGAAATTAGAAAGTTGTTCTTGATGGGGAAATGTCTGATCCAGTACCAGTCAATTCCGGGGTGCCACAGGGAACAGTTCTCGGCCCTCTTATGTTCCACCTTTACATCAATGACATCAACCAAAACATAAGTTCAAAAATTAGACTTTTTGCAGATGACTGCGTACTTTACAGAGAAATAAATTCAAAATTAGATTGTTTAGAACTTCAACAAGATCTTCACACCTTACATGCTCACAGAAATAAACAGCCCATCATACACACCTACACAATGGACAACACACCGGTAACACTGGTTACGCACCATCCATATCTTGGCATATAACTACAGTCAGACCTCAGATGGACAACACACATACAGAACACAACCAACAAAGCACAGAAGACACTAAACATGCTGAAAAGAAACCTCAAACAAGCCTCAACAACTGTAAAATCACAAGCATACAAAACAATAGTCAGACCTCAACTTGAATATGCATCAGCCATCTGGGACCCACACACGGCAAAAGATACACACAACCTTAACAAAATACAAAACTATGCAGCAAGATGGGTCCATCATGACTACTCACACTACACAAGTGTCTCTTCCTTACAAAAACAACTGAATTGGCCTTCTCTCTCGGTCCGACGTCTACAAAGTAGATTAGATTATTCAACAAAATTTGCCATCAAAATATTGCCATCCCCATTCCCCCCTTTTTACAAATACCCCTCATCTCTCCCTCATATCTTTAATTCACACGCGAACCCCACTGTATAACCACTGATGCACTCTCTACCCACTGTAAATAAATTTCTGCACTGCACTGCGAATCTCAGTTTCTTTCCTCACGGGGTCACGTGTGATCATAATGACATTAAGCGACGATCAATTTCATAAAGTAATAAAGTTACCGTGGGGTCTGGAAACAGTTGACCTCCAGCATATTGACAGTAAGAGCTTTCCCAGCCAACACGGCACACTCACCAAATGTTGGTTTATTGTCAGTCAACGTCACAGACGTTGGTCTAACATTAAAACAGCATTGGACCAATTTCTCGTCGGAGTCGTCAATTCAGTCGCTGATAATGCTGTCAGAGTGTATTCTATAGGCTAATGTAGGCCTACACTTGACCGTCTCACACATACGCATTTCACAGCTGTATAAATCTTAGTCTTCGTCAGATGTGTCGAGCCATTCTGAGTTTGAATTTGAAGGGCGGTAGAAGAAACCTACAAGTACATTTTTTGAGGTTGCGAATTAAATTTCTAGCCAGATTATTTCTATAGTGGAATTTTCAAGATCGGTTCTTCTTTCATAGGTTATATCGTTTCGAATATAGCAGAACAAGCCTTCGCCGGCTTTTACTGTCCTATCTCTTCGTTCTAATTCGAAACATTCATGAAATAGTAGTCTATCATCAACTTTAACATTTCAGAGTGTTTCACTTAAACAGAAAATGCCTGGTAGCTCATTGTCTAATATAAGTTTAACTTGGTCAATTTCCCCCACTATATGATTCTTGTTCAAGTCAGCAATACGTAAACCTTTAGCAGGGAACTAGGGTGGAATATTTGACGTGTGCAGTAAATACTTACAAGTGTGCACTATTGTTAATACAGCCAGAAATGATAGAATGAGTTGCAGATCAAAGTTTAAAGATTTGTTGAATAATACATATAATTCAACACTATCTAATTGAGATCGTACAACAGATTCGGGTTCCTGAGCAACATAGGATTGCGTGTTTGTCAGTTCACACAGGGTATTTGGAGATAATTTTCTACAATGTCGATCATACATGTCTTTAATAAATCCTCATTGAGGATTTCAACACTTACAGGTATTAACTTATTGTTTAATGTCTCTACTGTACATGTAGGCCTTTCAGAAATTCAGCTCTTACTAAAAAGTTAACTGATGAATTTTGTTTATTTTTTATAGACCATTACCCCTCAGCTATTAAGGCTGTGGGGTATAGTGATCACCAGAGGTGGGCAAGCGGGCTGACAGCCGGTCTTTCAGAAATTCAGCTCTTACTGAAAAGTTAATTGATTAATTTTGTTTATTTTTTACAGACATGACCTATGTGCCTGGACAATTCATCCCATATATTTTTTTTATTCGAAACATTCAACATTTGACATTCAGATATTTTTTTTTTAAATAAGCATATACGGCCTATTGCCGTGATGCTATGTATAGTCAAAATACAGTATCTACTTACGTGTATCTGCTATTTGTAATGCAGGCAGATACATAACCAGAACGCCGTATGTGAATGTAAATATGGACCGTTTTTTTTATATTGGACAGTTGACTTGCTATTTAACATTCGCCGTGAAGTTGGTTACTTATTGGATATTTGAAACATTGGACATTCGAAATTAGATATACAGTATCTACTTACTTGTATCAGCTATATCTAACACAAAAAGATGCAATTCACATTCACATTCAGATACTGCGCTTTGGTTTTGTATTTTTTGTGCTACATATAGCGGGTACAAGTAAGTAGATACTGACTTTTGACTATGCATGACATAAAGACAAAAGACAGTAAGTGCTGTTTCATCAATATCTGAATGTCAAATTTCGAAAGGTTAATGTTTTGAATATCCAATAAGTAGCAAACTTTACGGCGAATGTCAATTAGCGAAAGTCCAATATAAAAAATAGTCGAGATTCACATTCAGATACTGCGTTTTGGTTTTGTATCTTTTTGTGTTACATTTAGCTGATACAAGTAAGTAGATCAGTCTTTTGACTATGCATGACATAAATGCAAAAGGCAGTATTTGTTTATTCACCAATATCTGAATATCAAATTCGCAATGTTTTGAATAGGCCTATCTAATAAGTAACCAACTTCACGGCGAATGTCAAATAGCGAATGTCCAATATAAAAAAACGGTCCAGATTTACATTCAGCTACTGCGTTTTGGTTTTGTATCTGGCTGCATTACATTATAGCAAATACAAGTAAGTAGATACCGTCTTTTGACTGCATGGGACCAAGGAAAAAAACAGTAAGTGTTCATCCCACCAATATCTGAATATCAAATTTTGAATGTTCAATCTTTCAAATATCTAATAAGTAACCAACTTCACCGTGAATGTCAAATAGCGAATGGCCAATATCAAAACACAGTTCACATTCACATTCAGATACTGCGTTTGGTTTTGTATCTGCCTATGTAACATATAGCAAATACAAGTAAATATATACCGTCTTTTGACTATGCATGACATCAAAGCAAAAATCTAAACTCACTAATATCTGAATATCAAATTTCTAATGTCAAATGTTACGAATATCCAATAAGTAACCAACTTCACGGCAAATGTCAAATAGCGAATGTCCAATATCAAAACACAGTTCACATTCACATTTAAATACTGCGTTTTGGTTTTGTATTTTTTTGTGCTACATATAGCGGGTACAAGTAAGTAGATATTGTATTTTGACTATGCATAGCATCAAGTTAAAAGGCGGTATGTGCTTATTTAAAAAATATCTGAATGTCAAATTTTGAATGTTGAATGTTTCGAATATCCAATAAGTAACCAACTTCACGGCGAATGTCAAATAGAGAATGTCCAATATCAAAACACAGTTCACATTCCCATTCAGATACTGCGTTTTGGTTTTGTATCTTGTTGTGTTACATAATTAGTTCGTATATGGATTTGACAAAAGATCTGTACTTGAATCTGTTGATATTTTGGATAAATAAACAATGAAGTTATTTCATGATTCATGTTTATTATAACCACGTTAGAAAAGTTGAACAAGCTAACAGAACCATGTCAAGTATGGCAAGTTATTAAGGTACGTAATTATCATAATGTAAGGTAAGTCATTAGGTCAATAATATACTAGAGTGAATTTCTTTCAACACTCCTTCTCACTCGCAGAACTGTCATGTATTAGTGTTCAAGATAATTAACTGTTCATGCCATGCATCAAGTTCACCATGTCTTCTAAATGACTCATACAAGTCCAATAACTGTTCATAAATTGGTAAATTATATAGTGTATTCTTAACTGATACATTTAGCAAAAAATGTTTAATACTGATAACAATTTAAAAAATAAAATAAAAATCATTCTAGGTACAGGAGTAGACTATCCTGCCCAAAGTGGTTACCAATAGAATTATTCTGCCTCTGCACATGGCTTAACCACATTATTAAAATAAATGTAAAATCATCAAAACCTACCAAATTCTTTCAGACAAATCATGTCTCTAAAATTCTGAAGTTTTCCCTTTCCAAATCCTTTTGTCTGTATATCTGCTGTCATGTTCTCACTTGGACAGAATTTCAGAGTTACTTTCTCTTTCTCCAGCAATTCGCGAATAAAATGAAATTTGATATCCACGTGTTTGGCACGTCCATGAAATTGTGGATTTTTGGACATGGCAATAGCATATTGATTATCCTCATTAATCATTATTGCCTCAGCTGGTTTATTTTTGAGGTCACTAATTAGTTGTTGAAGACCATTCACCACAAAACCCTCAGGTTTTTTCATGAAAACTTCTTCTTTTAAGTTTCCATTAAGAAATGCAGTTTTAATGTCCATTTGATGAAGCAGCATTTTATTATTTGCAGCATGGGCAATGATGGTACGGATTGATTCAGCTCGAACTACAGGACTGAAAGTTTCATCGTAATCCAGACCGTACCGCTGCGTATAGCCTTGAGCAACCAATCGTGCTTTTAGTCGTTCAGTTGATCCATCTGCTGCGACTTTTTCTTTAAACACCCATTTGCTACCGACCGTCTTTTTACCATCTGATAAATCGACTAAGTCAAAGACGTCATCATCATTTAGAGACTTAATTTCATCATCCATGGCTGATCGCCAGTCCTTTTTCTTATGACTTTTCTATGCTTCACTTGCTGAATTTGGTGCAGGTCTGTCACATGTGATATTCACCTATTCACCATATAGGTTCGGTGGTCGCCTGTCACTAACCAGCCTCATTTCATGTAATTCTTCTCGAACTTCGACATTGTCAACTTCAGTTTGAGAAATTATCTTTAGTTCTGTGTCTGTCTCCTTCTTAACTAAAGACTTATTTTTAACGCCTAGTTTAAATTCGTCGAAAATAACATATCTGCTATAAATAATTTTCTGACGATCACAATCATACAGTCTATATAGGCTTTAGCATTAGTGCTATATCCCAGAAAAATACATTTTCTTGTTTTAACATCAAATTTCTTTCTCCCGTCTTTAGGAATATGAGAATAGGCTAAACAGCCAAACACCTTCATCATATCGACTCTTGGTTTTTCGCCAAATAAACACTGATATGGCGTGATTCCTTTGACGGCATTGGTCAGACTTCTGTTGCGTATATATACTGCCGTATTGACTGTCTCCGCCAAAAAATTCTTGGGTAGTTTTGATTCTGAAAACATACAGCGAGCCATCTCCACTATTGTCCTGTTCATTCTTTCAGCGATACCGTTTTGTTCAGGATTTTTAGGTGTCGTAAGCTCATGCTCAATACCATCTCCCCGTAAATACTGTTCGAAAACATCTGAAGTATATTCTCCACCATTATCCGTTATCCGTGTTATTAAGGTACGTAATTATCATAATGTGAGGTAAGTCATTAGGTCAATAATATACTAGAGTGAATTTCTTTCAACAGAATCCGTTTATTGATCAGACAACATAAACCATAAAAAAAGAAGAACCTGCAACATAACGAATATGTTGAGTGACTAGAATATTCAATAAATATATAAAATCGGTTGACCTACGAAATATGAAAATCTATAAATTAATATGAAACACTTGATTACATAAATCGCAAGGTTAATAAAATAGCTCACCCCTATGAGTGAATCAACGTGCACGGCACATAGCCACACACGACACCAACACAATGACCAAGTCATCCACCAACGGCGACCTCTAGAATAGTAACCAATTATGTAGCCCTCTGCATTTAAGAACTACCTCTTAAATATCACAGTACAAACTAATACTTTACTATTTAATATAATTCAACCGAATTCAGTATCGCGACAACATTTATAATTTACAAACTACTTTGATTGATAAATTACAAAACAGAAGATACTATGAAGTCGAAAGTATAATAACATAATCCTACGATAATACAATTATCACGATGGACATACCTGTAGAGATTACATTTCTGTCTCACGTCGTTGTCCCGTATTCAGTGAATAAAACATATTTGACAAACGAACATAGCTAATAGCTGAAGGCAATGATCAGCCAACTAGCTTCGTAGACAATGAAAGGCTGACCCAAAAGTTGCGAGCATTAACCATCTCGAACCTTCACCTGGTTGGCCAGGAAAAACTAGTCATGGCAACCAGGTAAACATCCTGAACATGTAGACCAGAACTAAAAGTAGGATTCATAACCCATAACTAAAACTAAATAAAAACGCTCTCCTACATACTGCCCTCACCCGAAAATGTGGTCCCCACATTCCAGCTAGATCCCAAATGGCAATTATTACGGCAACTAGGTCCGACTCATACCAGTACAAATTTTCATAATTGCCTCACCTATAAAATTGGGCATTTCAACCAGACCATGTTGTTCCACAAGGAGTAGTAGAAAACTTGCACGCTGTAGCCAGTCAGACCTTACAGCGGTTCTGGTATACTTCTCTGTCTGTAGGACATAGTTTCCAGGCGTATATCTGTCTGGATGTCCTCTGGTCCTCTCGGATCGTCTGAGTTCTCTTCTCTCGGGTATACCAGCATCTTCAGGGAATGTATCATCAGGTAAAGGTGGTGGTGGCAGTACCACTGCCAAATCATCTGTGTCTTCTAGCTCTGTATCACTTACATCAGCCTGCTGATCCACCTCAACATCAACAAAGTCAGGCTACTCATCCCAGCATATAGGTGGTGGCAGAGCATATGGCTGTAGCATATCGTCGGGTATGACTTGTCGTACCTCACGAACGGGAACAGGAGATGAAGGCTGGTGCACCTCATCCACTACACTCGCATCAGGTTCTTGCTCTAGCTGGTCATCACTTTCCTCCCCTCCCAGCTCAAAAACGCGCTCCTGAGCGTCAGACTTCAAACTAGGGGTAGGGGATCGCTGATAGGCAGAATAACTTTCTTGAAGAACTTTCTTGCGACCTTGTCCGTCCTCTCTCCTCACTGTGTAGACAGGTACAGAATAATCCTGCTGTTCTACAACAATTTACGGATATTCCTCATACTTGTCAGCATTTTTGTGCTTGCCATCAAATGCAAGTAACTTCACCAAGACACGATCACCGACCTGCAGAACTCCAGCTCTTGCTCGTCTGTCATAACCTTTCTTCTGGTCAGTTGTCTGCTTACCTGCCTCCTAAGCAGCAAACTTGTAGGAATTCTTCAGACGTTCCTGGAGTTTGGTAACATACTGCTGTCTTGTTCTTTTCGGCTGGAGGTCTGGAAGGTTCAGTGCGAGGTCCATTGACAGCCTGGGATTACGCCCGAACATCAGGAAAAAGGGACTTTTCTTGGTCGTGGCATGGGTACAAGCATTGTAAACGTGCACTAATGAAGCAACGTGACTCTTCAAATCCGCCTTCTTTCCTGGTTCCAGCGTACCCAGCATACTCAGAAGTATTCTGTTGAACCTCTCACACTGTCCGTTTCCCATCGGATGATAAGGTGTGGTTCTTGATTTCTTTGTCCCGATCATCTTGCACAGCTCCTTTATGACCTTCCCTTCGATGTGAGCCCCTTGATAACTGTGCAACCTCTGTGGATAACCGTAGGGAAGGATGTAGGAGTTCAGAAAAACTTCAGCTGTAGTGTGAGCAGTCATGTTCCTCGTAGGGATCGCCTGTGCAAAACGGGTGAAATGATCAGTAATAACTAAAATGCGCTGATACCCACTTTTGGATGTTTCAAGCGTCAAAAAGTCAGTACATACTAATTCCAGAGGTTGAGTTGTGGAAATACTCACCATGGGTGCTTTTTAAGTAGTTGTAGACTTACGCATAATACAGCGAAAACACCGCTTCAACCACTCACCTAAATTTCTGGCAATAAATGGCCAGAAAAACCTTTCCTGGGCAAGAGAAGACACTTTGTCTCACCCCATGTGTCCAACAGCATCATGGATACCTCTCATAGCCTGTTCACGGAACTGCTGAGGAAAAACCAACTGATCTTTTTCATCACCCTCCACATTAACAACTCTGTACAATACTGCACCTTTCTCATTACAGATCTGTAAATGGGACCAATTATTTTGTCATTTCTTTGTATGGCACGCCAGTTACGTGTTTCAGCTGCACCGGGATCTGTCATCACTTCGCCAGCATCTGAGATGTTAACATTAAAACATAACGCGTCAGCCTATGGTGAACTGCGTATGGCAGCTTTGGAAATGGCACCGATAGCTTCTGACGATATTTCCTGATAACCTTCAGCCAAGGGCAACCGGGACATAGCATCTGCATTACGATTAGTATTGCCTGGTCTGTACTTGATCTGAAAATCAAAAGATGCGAGGGCAGCTAACCAGCGATGACCTGTAGCGTCCAACTTGGCTGAAGAAAGAACATATGTTAGTGGATTGTTGTCAGTAAACACTGTAAATTTGTGACCATACAAATAATCGTAAAATTTCTCTGTAACTGCCCACTTGAGAGCGATAAATTCAAGCTGATGAGCAGGATAGTTTTTTTTCAGAACTGCTAAGTCCTTTGCTGGCATACGAGATCACTCATAGCTCACCATCCTGCTCCTGGCAAAGTACAGCACCGAGACCATCACCGCATGCATCTGTATGGAGAACAAAAGGTAAAGATAAATCTGCATAAGCTAAAATCGGCGGAGTGGTCAAACACTGGCACAAAGTTTCAAAAGATTTTGTTGCTCAGGACCCCAGTGCCACTCCTGTGCCGGCTTCTTCCCTTTCTTTTTCCCCGTCTGCTCGCCACACAGCAGTTCGTTCAAGGGTCTAGCGATCTTAGAAAAATCCTTGACGAACCGTCGATAGTAACCTGCAAAACCAACAAATTCTTGTACATCACGGACATTCTTAGGAATTGGCCAGTCTTTGATCCTACTGATCTTACCAGGATCAGTCTCCACTCCTTCAGCAGATACCACGTGTCCGCAGTAGCTGACTCTCTAGCTGCTCCTGAAAATCTCTAGCTGGAATCATCAGATCATCTATAAAAGCAAATACTTCTTTCATATTCAACTCTCCCATGCACCGCTCAACCTGTCTCTGGAACGTACTTGTGGCATTACATAAGCCAAAAGGAAGTACATTAAATTCATAACAAGAGGCCCAGGGGCCTTGACGTTTGTCAATAGCATTGCAAAAAAATCAGCTATAAATGTATCAGAGAATGTATATCTATACTCTAAGATGCATTATCATGAAAAGATGTACAGTATTAGACTAGTATATCCTTTATATCGATCATTGGATTTTATATTATTATGTTCGGTTCCCATAATACATTTTGCGGATTTTACACACGTTCTGAAGCACTGCACCTAGTGACATATGCTTGACAAAGAATCATTTCACAGGACTACAATGTTAAGGGGACTGACCCAGGCTAAAATCATAAAAAAATCGGTGGTTTTATTTTGGCTTCTTAATATGACCATATGATGTAAACATGTCCATAGACTAGAACTGCAAAAGTTTTTTATTTTTCTGCAGCGCATTTACCAGTTAGGCTAGATATAGAGACGAAATTCCTGATTTCTAATTGTGGACAGCCATGTCAAAAAAAAAGAAATACGGCAATTATTACTTCTTCTGGGACTTTTATTATGCCCCAGTTAGCCAGGAATTTTCACGAAATCTTTAATTTTCAATTTCAATTCTTCTGCCTAAAATATGCCTAACAAAGTTGTAAAATATCAGCTTTTAATGTTTCTTACTCAGCCGTTAGATATACAGTAGCCCTAATCAATCATTATCACATGTATACGTAATGATTTTCACTGCACCCTCTTACGTAGGCCTAATGCCAATTATGGAAATCACAATACACACATTAGACCTAAGGATAAAGACCCATGAACGCTTTCTCAACTCACAAAATCTTTGCTGAAATGTTGCTGTAATGTTGTCAGGCCAACGTTGAGTCAGGTGTCAGTTGGCTGTATCAAATGCAATGAAATGAAATAAATGAGGTTCTACACCACATTTGTACACATATAGGCTAACTCTTGAGGATGGTGAGATGAATGAGCTGTCACTGCCCTCCAGACACAGGATTCAAAATTCAAAATACATATATACAAACACATCACCTGTGGATTTAATATTGGTTCACCGTCAGGGGCGCTGCCCAACATTTTTCATATTTTATTCTGCACAACATATCAAATGTGCATAATATATATTGTGATAATTGACAGCTATGTTTTTACTCTGGTTCTGTCATAATAGTGTTCCCTGTTCCACTTTGTTTTTCATTTATTACAAAAAGGAAAAATATATATTTTAAAGTTTTATAATCCACATGCACGGCTGGTCCTCGTCTTTATCATTGACGTTTGGCCGGTAAGTGGTGGAAAACAATCAATGAATGGGAAAGCGTGAATTAAACTATGATGCTGCGTCATTAAAAAAACCCACTATTGGCCCAGCTGCTTTATAGACACTGAATCGACATTACTCCAGCACCTGACTCACACGGTATGGAGTGCATTCTATTAATGAGCTCATATAACATGGCGAACAGTGGATCAACACTCGAAGGTTTCGAATTTCAGAAGTTTAGCCAGACTATAGAGTTAACTCTATGGCAATTTACATGTGATTGTACTTTAGCGGTATTGCTTCATTGTAGTAGTCAACGCGATACGTAGGCCTACAAAGCATAATCTGATAATATATTACACTGGCTATATACGCTATGCTTTCTACGGAAGCTACATCGACTTAATGTTAGTTTAATGCTGGGCCAGCAGTGCAAACTAGCAGTGGACTAGCATTAAACCAGGGATAACTGGATATTTAGTATATTGTTGTGCCACCCTCTACATCGTTTACCCAGCATTAAAGGAACATCATTTATTATTGATATTACTATTTGTAAATTCAATTCAAAATAAAGCTATGGCTTTGGTACCACACATTTTAGTAACTTCTAATTAGACCCCTATTGGCGTGATATTCAGGCCTATATTACAACGTGATGGTAAATATCAGCTTCCATCGATAGGGTCTATAATGCAAGAACATAAATTAGGCCTACTATTTGTGTTTTTAGCATAGACTTAGGTTGAACTCTACGCTCAGTTCAACTTGAATATAGCTCTTTTTAATATAGCCCAAACATAGGGACACAGACGGTTAATATACGGCAATATAAATAGTTAAAACTATATGTATGAGATTGGTACTATTACATATTCAGTGCCCCCGATTTATAAATTGGAAAAAGGGGGCCAAGGGGCCCATGACATTTTTCGGAGGGGGGGGGGCATTGGCCTTAGACGATGGGGCATGTGTCCCATTATTATTTCAAAAGGGGGGTATTTTCCCAACAACAAATAAAATACTTAAGGTCCATTCATATCACCTCATATTCCATATTAAACATTCATCAGGTGTTCATGCTGATAGAAATAGCAAAGATTCAATTTTTTGGCACACAAGAAGTAAAATCATTCAATAAACCATGTGGACATGAACCATTGGCGGTTATGCTATTATTAAAACCCGAAGAAGCGTTTGCAAGTAGGTTACAAGTGTCATCACGTCACCACGCACTCACATGAGTTAATGTCACTTGTGTCAATCACTTGCGTCAACAATATTGAGTGTTATTGGAGTCGATCACATAGCTTGAGCGCTACTCTTGTCTTCCTCGGGTCCTGTCGGATCTCTTCTCGGGGCAGTGCTATCAACTTCCTCTGTTGTTGCCGCTAGGCCTACACCTAAATCAACTTAAACCGCTAAGCGCGACTGTAGTCGCTTTAATCCGTTTTTTACATTATTGGAACTCATTCCAATAATGTTTTAATATGGTTCACACAACGGATTCTGGGCACTGTTTTTTTGTGTCCATATAATGTGTGTCCCAAATGACTATCACTCACATCTTCTCAAATACGGCAAAACGTATAGATTCAGTTTTCTGTCATTCCATAGCCTACAGTGGGCACACGGAACGTTGTTTCTGAATAAGCATAAATATCTGTATTTGCTGAGTTTTTAGGATTTCCGTCATCAATTTTACGACAGTTAGGGGTCCCAAAATTTTGAGCTGTGTGTTGGGCTATTGATTTATACCCTGTAGATAGCCAGTAGATTTCACTGCGAGCAATGCCTACCTTAGGATGAAACTAGGCCAATATAATCTTAAGAAACCACCATAATGAGAGTTTAAAACTAGGGAAAGCTAGCAGATGTTCTACTTTCCAAAGCAAATATATTATGACATCGATACAATATGTTGCAATGATATATATTACCTTTTAAAATCTAACCATGTGTCTCAATAGCATCTGACACCACAACCACAAGCATGGTGAAAAAATTCTTAATGAGGTTTACCTTCATCTATGTCAAACCACTGGACGATATAGCCTTCCTTGACCAATCACGCACACGTTATTTGGGTCAATCACATCGCTAGAGAGATAGACCAATAAACTACTCGCACTGATCCAGTAGCGTTTCAATGCTGGGCCAACGGCGCGTCAGTGTCCTGTTTCTGATAGGATCCGCTTCTGGCAACCACGTGATAACGAAATGCCGTGTGGAACAAAAATACAGTATCTGCTGACTTTACAAGTAAATAAATACTGCCTTTGCAGAGGAGATAACGTTGGGATAGAGAAAACTTCCAGCGTACATACCTGTATACAGACAGGTCTGTGGTAGGCCTATCATCCTGTAGACACTGTCACAGCACAGAGCCACATCTCCGCGTCCGACCTGCGATTATGTAATAGGCTACACTCTGACATGACTAAGCTACTGACTGTGGATTAAATCTTTTTATTTCTAAATATCTAAGGATTAAAAATGACATATCTGTTCTTTTCAGCTAAAACTAGCCCAGATTGATACATTATATAATCCTCTAACTAGAAAATTGAGCAAATGACAATTTATTTCCCAGCAAGCATAAATCAATCACTGTATGTTGTTATATGGTAATTATGTTATTGCTTATTCTGAGTGATGGCGATGATCCAATGCTGGCTCAATGTTGTACCAGCGTTGTTGACTGTGGTCCAGCATTGAACCCGCATTGCGTCATTGTCTCGTGGTCTTTGTGTGGTGTATACACATTGAATGATTTAAAGCCGACCTGAGACCGGTAATTTGGATCCAGGGTCGGTAATTGACACCCTAGCAACGGTCCGGTGGGACGATGATCGTCCAGAACCGAAAAGAAGCCTAAACTGTAAACTTGCAGCGGACCAATCTCAAGTGCCTCAGAATACACTCATACTAGTAACTACGCTAATTTTTTCAAAATTTTCTGGGTGTAGGCCTGTACCCAGGGGTAGAAATACACTCTCATCCGTGGCGAAGGAAGTAATGGCAGTAGGCCTAATGGCGTGCGAATCGCCATTTTGGCGATATAGGCCTAGCATTGATTAGCTGATTAGTTTTAGATTTGTTTTAAATTACAGATCGCCCGCTCATTACCAGTCAGTCGTTTTAGAGTTTCTTAAAGAAAAGTCTATATTTCCAAGCCGACAAAATATCACAGTAAAAGATTATTCACATCAGCGCTGCCACTATATCAATATTGAACCGCCTGGCATGCGTTTAGTGCCGGTGTATCCGCCCAGATTAACCCCCCACTAAACTATACCCGGGTATATTCTGGACTATACCAGGGTATAATCTGGAATATAACTTAGGGTATAGTCTGGGAGCTCCCAGACTATACCCCAGAGTATACCCCACAAGCCCAGACTATACCCCATCAGATGCAGGGTGGGGTATAGTCTGGGAGATGGGGATATACTCTGGGAGATATTAAATATGATTACAATTAAATTTAAACTAATTATAAACTAACTCTCTAGGGGCTAGAGTACCACATGTCTCATATGTTTACATTTTGATGGCAAAAGTATCACGTGCCTCATAGGGGCCTACATAAATATTCTGGGGACTGGACTATCACAGTCATGTCTCCTATATAATCTTCTGATAGCTAGATCATTATATGTCTCTTTTATTAGACATGTGGGGTATAATAAAAATTAAATGAATGGGGCTTTAGGCCACCTTTGTGCACATATATTCTAAACTGGGCCGGTTTCACCAGCTTTAATTGGTCTTAAGTCGGTAAACATGAGTCAGTCTTAAGCTAACTGATTGGTTGAGACGTGATCACGTGTTGATAGTTAAGACAAATTTTTTGACTTAAGTCAGGCTGGTGAAACCGGGGCCAGGAGAAATTCCTGAGGATGGTGAGATGAATGAGATGACACTGCCCTCCAGACACAGGATTCGAAATTCGAGCCCTGGCGGTCTAAGGCCGAGGACGCTACCTCTCGGTCACGGAGGCTTCCCACAGTATTGAATATTTTAGAGTGAGCGGGGAAAAACATTTTGTTTCTTTAAAACCTGAAGGCCAGAGTGGGGTTCGAACCCGCGATCTCCGATTTTTAAATTAGGCAGTTTTAACCAGGGTCCCCACCCTATCTGGAGTCTAGCTGTCAAATAGCAAAAACCTTCTGATGGTTAGAGTATCACATATCCCATGTACTACCATTCTGGTGGCTAGATCATCACATGTCTCATGCATTAACCTTCTGGCGCTAGACTTAAAATTATGTCTCCCATCTTAACCTTCTGATGGCTAGAGTGTCACTTGTCTCATGCATTAACTTATTTGGTGCGAACCAATTAAATACTTTTAGTGTACAACTGGGTGCGCACCAAATAATTAATTGGTGCGCACCAATTAATTATTTGAATTATTTTGTGCGCGCCAAATCATTTGGTTCACAATAAGTAATAAGCTAGAGAAGCTGGACACGTAAGAAATGTGATATTGTAGCCCCCAAGGGGGATAGTAAAGGAGACCTCTAGCTATCAAAAGATTAATATATAAGACATATGAAAGTCTAGCCCTCAGAAGGTTTATACATGAGACATTATTAATGCCAGATTACGATCAGATATTATATCGATAATTGATTGTAAGTCATATATGATATCTCCCAGAGTATACCCCAATCGCCCAGACTATACCCCACCCTGAATCTGGTGGGGTATAGTCTGGGCTTGTGGGGTATACTCTGGGAGCTCCCATAGTATACCCTGGGGTATATTCTAGGAGCTCCCAAACTATACCTAGGGTATAGTCCAGACTATACCCGGGTAAAGTCCAGTCAGGGGGGTTAGTCTAGACGGTTACACCGGTTTAACCTAAATAGTGCCGCGAGTAGGCCTATGTGATCATTACGGACCACGCTGTCAAATTGTGAGATGTTTATCGCTGTATTTAATAGTTTCACAGGAGTATTCAGCGTTGTTAGAAGAGTAGGAAGTTTCAGCATTCAATGATCAGAAATTTGCCAACAACGTTTAATTGCAGTAGGCCTATGACAGAAAACGAGCTGCTGATTCCAAAATGTATAAAATGCTGCTAATAATTTTATTAAACCAAATATTGGACTCCTAAATCGTCGGAATATCCGATTGAGTACCATCGCCATTATATAATCAATATAATAGCGAGTATATGTATACTATTTGATATAATGAGTATAGTGTTAAGTAATAAATACAAACAAATGGTGTTATGAAAATGGCATGGCTTTAAGTTTAGAAAAAACCCGAAGCTATGTTAATTTTATCAAATGCAAAAGAATTACGTTTGGCAGAAGACGAAATAGACCTCAACTTAAATCTTGATGGAACGCAAATACAAAACACCAAACAAGAAAAGCTTTTAGGCGTGATTATCGATAATAATTTAACATGTCATAATCAAATAAAAAAAGTAAAACAAACAATTGCTTTCAAGCTGCCTGTACTCATATAGAAAAAAAGGACGTTATTTACCCACAACGACGCGAATGTTATATTACAATTACTATATTAAGCCACATCTAGAATATTGTTGCACTATATGGGGACAATGTAGCAAAACTGACACATATTCAATAGTTAAATTACAAAAACAAGCCGCACGCCTTATTCTGGAATTCCCTTTCTGATAGCCACATCTAGAATATTGTTGCACTATATGGGGACAATGTAGCAAAACTGACACATATTCAATAGTTAAATTACAAAAACAAGCCGCACGCCTTATTCTGGATGCTGATATGTATTCCCCATCTAAGCCTCTGTTCAAACAGTTTCAATGGCAAACTTTTGATAAGATTGTTGAAGAAAAACAAACCTCAATGGTATTCAAAGCTTTAAACAACCTCACCCCTGCTTATATAACTATTTTATTTAAACCAGCCTGCTCATATACAAATCACTCCTTAAGATCAAAAACAAGTAATAAAATACATGTACCAGCAGCTCATCACAAGAGCCTGAGGTTTATTGGTCCAAAAATCTGGAATTCCCTTTCTGATAAAGCTCGTAAAGCAACAACATTAAATGAATACATGCGCGAATATAAAAATGGAAATACAAAGTAGATCGATTTATTACAGATTTGTATTTTGTGCCTGCAATTGTGCTTTAGTTGTACTCACAAATGTAAATAATGTATACATGTATGTACATAATTCTCATATTTACCATGTATGTATGTAAATACCTCATATTATCTTTATATGTTAATAAAAAAAAATGAGTTACGTAAATAGACTTGAATATATGCATTTTCCATATATATAAGATTGTTTTTGTTTTGTTTTTTTATTATTAATTATATATGTATCTACATTAATTATGTACTTCAGTACATTAATTCGGTACTTCAAAAGTATTTGTAGTATATATGCAAAATGTTTGTAGAATTTTTCGTTAATTTGTTTTAATAAGATTGTCTGATTTATCATACAAACACATTTTAGTAAATGCTTTTATATTATATTTATAAGTTAATAAATTATGGGAATTGTGTAGATCTCATCCATATGTAATATCAACTTAATTATTACTAGAAACATTAATTCTAATAGCTATTTTTTCCTTATTTTATTATTATATATTTTCTTACCGATTATGTAAAACGTATAGATTTGCGTAATTTGATGTTTTATATATTATATACATATAATGTAATACGCTAAATATCGATGTATGGTTTATTAATATTATTATTATTTATTTATTGATCTATGAGGGCCCCACGGCAGATGAGCTATGCTCAGTGGGTTGGTGCATATATGTTTTTAATCTTGATTTTACACATTTGTGCTTGTATATACCTGTACCCTCGATAAATAAGGACTTTATTATTATTATTATTATTATTATTATTATTATTATTATTATTATTATTATTATTATTATTATTATTATTATTATTATTATTATTATTATTATTATTATTATTATTATTATTATTATTATTATTATTATTATTATTATTATTATTATTATTATTATTATTATTATTATTATTATTATTATTATTATTATTATTATTATTATTATATTTCGCCAGGTTATTTCAGTCATAATAGCTGCTACACGCCACAGTCACAGGGTCGGCATGGGAAAAGGCGCGCATTCTCAGTGAACACGTGACGCTGACTGTCAACCAATGCCCAAGTTGGCCGTCGCGTACCACGCTTATGCGAACCACATGGATTGATTGCTGATACGATTACAAAATAAGTATTTAAAAAAATATCTATATTCAATAATTTACTCTCGGACTGCGTGTTTCTGAAAGTAGATGATCATCAAATCCTACAGGTCGAATGTAGGCCATTAAATTGTTGCATAGTGTTAATAGTTTGGGAGCTGAGGAATGTTTTCATCAGACGGGTCTGTGAAGTTGATTATTTATACAACAAACACATGTGTTATTCAAAATGTGCAAGAGGAGGGGGCGTAAGCCACATATTGGCTGAAAAAAGGGGTGTTAGCTTCACTTTATTAAAAAAAAATGCATGGAAATGCAATATTTTTACCAATAGGGGGGGGGGGCGTACGCCGGGTACGCCCTATACTGGATCCGCCACTGGTTATTCCAGTGTTAAAACAACATCTACAACAAAGTGGTCTGTGAAACTCAAAGGGACTCAATCAGGCTAAAATAAAAAAAAATGTGATTTTATTTTTGCTTCTTAATATGACCATATGATGTACACATGTCCATAGACTAGAACTGCAAAAGTTTTAAAAATTTTTTGCTGCGGTCCGCGATAAGCAGTGAAGACATATATAGCCATGACAGTGGATCAGATTGATGGACCAACCGCGTATCTCAGACATGGGGACGACATTTTTCATAATTAGTGGTAATAATATATGATGAGCCACGCACATGTATAAACTGAGTTAAGTTTACGAGCATATCTTTTTACAGAAGGCTTTTTTTGTGTTATTCAGCTTATTTTGATGTCCAACTGGTTGACAGGCGTGCTCAAACTCTGATTGGTCAACATCTCCCACCCATCTCATTGGTCTCATATGACCTCATGCTGACAGTTTATTTTACGCGATATAGATAAGGATACTGTTATCATGTGAACTAACAAAGAAAACACATCGCACTTGTGCATCTATTTTTTTTTGCAATTTTGTTTTTAAATCAAAAATAGTTATTGGCGGAAAATATATAGTTGTTTTGATTTTAATTTTACATGGCCCATTGCTTGAATATCAACTGCAGTATGATGCAAAAAAATAACTCTCAATAATGTTCAGAACCGCAGGGTTCTTGTATTAGCCATTTAAACATCAAGATTTGTAAATTGCTTAGTCTTAAACTACAAATTAAACAAATACGGGTTGTTTTCTCTCACTTAAAGTTGTGGGTAAAGGTAGTGAGACACAACTCCAAGTGAGTGAAAATTTAAATTATTTATTTCAGCGGTTTAAGGGTTAATATATTACTATTATTAGTCACCATGAACAAATTTTCTACAATATTTGCTGTACAAAATAAATTTTTAGGCGTATTATTATTCGCTATATATTGGTCCATTTTTTTAGAATTGTTTTGCTTTTGATTTCAATGGCACATGTAGTCTAAGTCTAAATAGACATCTACACCACGTTCAAGGTGAAGATTAACCTTTGAAAATACATTGATAAATGCGGATACAACAGGTGTGGCGAAGTTGTGGCGAGGTTACTTAGCCCCATGTGGCGAGGTTACCAAAGCTGTGGCGAGGTTACTCAGCCTTCTGTGGCGAAGTTACCAAATCTGTGGCGAGATTACCTGTTGCGAGGTTACCTTGTGGCGAGGTTACAGTCATGTTACAGTCCAATATTTCGTTGGAATCAGCAACATTTCAACTACATTTTGGTTTCAGTAGCTCGTTTTCTGCCATACTCCATCTAAATTGTATTGGTAAGCATATAGGCCTGTGTTTTGGATCATGGGATGCCGAATCTTGACTCTGCTCTAACAACGCTGAATACTAATACTGAAACTAATACAGCTATACACAGCTCACAATTTGCCAGAGTGAGCCGTAATGGGCATCTATTGGCGGCACTACCATGTCAAAAATAAGAAATACGGGAATTTCGTCTATATATCTAGCCTAACTGGTAAATGCACAGCACAAAAATTGAAAAAAAATTTGCAGCTCTATTCCATGGACATGTTTACATCATATGGTCATATTAATAAGCCAAAATAGAATCACTGTTTTTTTATGATTTTAGCCTGATCCAGTCCCTTTAATTCAGCAGTCAGGGCCTAGAACTTATCTCGAAAAATCCTATGGCCCACTAAAATTAACTTGTTGCGTCAAGAACAAAGATATTGCTCAAAGTGATGTCGGGCCAGTTTTATTTTTTGTTGGAATCTCGCAGTTAAGCCTATTCTTTATAAGTCAGGCACTGAGTATTCTTTACATCAGGCGCCAGAAACACCAGATAGCACGATAGATTGGCCCAATGCTGATGTAATGCTAGGCCACTGTCTGCGACGCTTGCCCAATATTATTCCAATCAAAACCCTTTACGGTCTAATCTCTATATTTAATCATGAACATATATTTTATCTGAACAGTTTTTAAAGACGAAAGTAGGCCTACCTAACCTAGGGACACCAAATGTTATATTGGACATATTCATAAAGACTGGAGCACAGAAATGTCAACTGTTTCTCACACACAGCACCCATATTTCCTCTAAATAGGACACAAACTCAGGCAAAATAAACCTAATAAATAAAAATGTATATTTCACCATACTTTGTCCCTTTTTCATGTCAGATGGTCGTAATGAAAGGGTTAACTTACCACATGATCGGGCATTGCAATAAATTACATTATTCGGTCATATTTCACACCAGAATTGTATAAATTATATCAATGTGTAATGCCTTTTACTGCCCATTCCACAAGTCTATTTTTAATAATACAAAATATATAGTTGTTTTGATTTTAATTTTACATGGCCCATTGCTTGAATATCAACTGCAATATGATGCAAAAAAATAACTCTCAATAATGTTCAGAACCGCAGGGTTCTTGTATTAGCCATTTAAACATCAAGATTTGTAAATTGCTTAGTCTTAAATTACAAATTAAACAAATACGGGTTGTTTTCTCTCACTTAAAGTTGTGGGTAAAGGTAGTGAGACACAACTCCAAGTGAGTGAAAATTTAAATTATTTATTTCAGCGGTTTAAGGGTTAATATATTACTATTATTAGTCACCATGAACAAATTTTCTACAATATTTGCTGTACAAAATAATTTTTTAGGCGTATTATTATTCGCTATATATTGGTCCATTTTTTGAGAATTGTTTTGCTTTTGATTTCAATGGCACATGTAGTCTAAGTCTAAATAGACATCTACACCACGTTCAAGGTGAAGATTAACCTTTGAAAATACATTGATAAATGCGGTTACTTAGCCCCATGTGGCGAGGTTACCAAAGCTGTGGCGAGGTTACTCAGCCTTCTGTGGCGAAGTTACCAAATCTGTGGCGAGATTACCTGTTGCGAGGTTACCTTGTGGCGAGGTTACATTCATGTTACAGTCCAATATTTCGTTGGAATCAGCAACATTTCAACTACATTTTGGTTTCAGTAGCTCGTTTTCTGCCATACTCCATCTAAATTGTATTGGTAAGCATATAGGCCTGTGTTTTGGATCATGGGATGCCGAATCTTGACTCTGCTCTAACAACGCTGAATACTAATACTGAAACTAATACAGCTATACACAGCTCACAATTTGCCAGAGTGAGCCGTAATGGGCATCTATTGGCGGCACTACCATGTCAAAAATAAGAAATACGGGAATTTCGTCTATATATCTAGCCTAACTGGTAAATGCACAGCACAAAAATTGAAAAAAAATTTGCAGCTCTATTCTATGGACATGTTTACATCATATGGTCATATTAATAAGCCAAAATAGAATCACTGTTTTTTTATGATTTTAGCCTGATCCAGTCCCTTTAATTCAGCAGTCAGGGCCTAGAACTTATCTCGAAAAATCCTATGGCCCACTAAAATTAACTTGTTGCGTCAAGAACAAAGATATTGCTCAAAGTGATGTCGGGCCAGTTTTATTTTTTGTTGGAATTTCGCAGTTAAGCCTATTCTTTATAAGTCAGGCACTGGGTATTCTTTACATCAGGCGCCAGAAACACCAGATAGCACGATAGATTGGCCCAATGCTGATGTAATGCTAGGCCACTGTCTGCGACGCTTGGCCAATATTATTCCAATCCAAACCCTTTAAGGTCTAATCTCTATATTTAATCATGAACATATATTTTATCTGAACAGTTTTTAAAGACGAAAGTAGGCCTACCTAACCTAGGGACCCCAAATGTTATATTGGACATATTCATAAGGACTGGTGCACAGAAATGTCAACTGTTTCTCACACACAGCACCCATATTTCCTCTAAATAGGACACAAACTCAGGCAAAATAAACCTAATAAATAAAAATGTATATTTCACCATACTTTGTCCCTTTTTCATGTCAGATGGTCGTAATGAAAGGGTTAACTTACCACATGATCGGGCATTGCAATAAATTACATTATTCGGTCATATTTCACACCAGAATTGTATAAATTATATCAATGTGTAATGCCTTTTACTGCCCATTCCACAAGTCTATTTTTAATATTACAAAATTTGCTATTTTTGGAGATAAGACCTAATTGTTATATTGTGTAACATAACACAGTTGTGTCAAGTGAGGCAGAGAGGGGTGGGAGAAAGTGGCGAGCCCTCCCTCGACAGACTGCTGTCGTTCACAAACATTGACATTGACCCAATGTTGTTTTAATGTTGTGCGGACGTCGAAGACGACGGGCCAGCATTAGAACAACATTGGGTCAATGCCTCGTGTTTGCTGGGTTGCGGTCACAGCTGATCAGCATACTAGAGTCATTGACACAATGTTAGCCTGATGGTGGCCCACCGTTTACAACACTGGGCCGACATTAGCCCAGCATTGGCATACCAGTATATAGCCCTTAACAACAAAAACGTTCACTCAATGCTAGGTTACTGCTGGCCCATCGTCTACGACCATGGCTCAGCTGTAAAACAGCATTGGCTAAAGGTCTCATTTTAGCAGGGAACACCGGCAACTCGATACCCTGACACAATGTTGGTTCAATGTTGGAAGAGTGTCATAGATGATGGCACAACATTTAACCAACATTGGGTCAGTGAAAGCCAAAAGGAGGCAGTGACATCAGCGGAAAGGAAGTATATACTTGATTTACAAGTGAGCAAATACGGCCTTTTGGCAGCGCTTTGGCACGAAGAGACGGGACGCCAGTTAAAAAGCAGTTAATGCCTAGTATACCAGGGAGCAGATATTGCCTTCTGACATTGCACAGACAGAACAGATAGTAACGGAAGTTAACGACAGACGTTTGCGTGGAAAGTCAACCTAAAAGTTTGTCGAGTCGACAAACTAAAAACCCAGAGGGATGGCAGTGAAAGCAGTCCTCCGCTTATCCTGCTCTTCCAGCTGAACTTGGTAATAACCGCTCCACATATCTAGAGTAGAAAAATAACGGTATCCTGACAAATTGTCCAACAATTCATCGATGCGCGGCAATGCATATGAATCTCTGACAGTCTTGGCATTCAGCTCCCTGAAATCAACACAGAAACGTAACTTACCGTTCTTTTTGCGTACCAGGACCACGGCAGATGCATAAGGACTACTGAACTGACGTATGACTCCAGCGTGAAGCAGTTGTTGAAATTGGTCTTTCACCTCTTGGTACAAAGCAGGTGGTATACGACGATGCCGCTGCTGAAAGGGAATGTCATCTTTAAACAAAATATTGTGCTTCATAAGGTTGGTCCGTCCTATGTCCATGTCCCCTGTAGAGAATACATCCTGAAATTCAAGTAACAGTTCTTGTGCCTTAGTTTTCTCTTACTCCGTTAGGACATCTGGTAACTGAAAACGTGAGAGAAAATCATTAGGTAAAGCTCTAACTTTATAACAAAGTCACCCACAGTGGTGTGTTTGATGCCTTTACTTGGGATTTTCATCCCATGGAATTCGTTTTGCGGTTATTTTAAAGACCTCGGATCAACCTCATTTGCAAAAATTGACATAAATTAGCTTAATTAAAGTCAAAACCAATATTATGCTCTTCTAAAACTTCGCAGAATTTTAAGAGTCTTGTCGCCCCATGGCTATGGTCAATTGCCTCAGCAAAATGTCATGAAAACTAGTTCAGAATTGATTGATGAATCACGTCATTATGAGAATCACAACCGTGGCATGTTATGTTATTCAGCAAAATAACTGTGTGTGCGCAAATCAATCAGGTATGTGTACTTGTACTCACAAAATAATTTATCACCGTGTATTTCGTACCCAGGTGCAATACCTTATTTGTGTTGCTTTACTGTATGGAGTACCATCTAACAGTTTTAAGAAATAAGCGAAACGATATATTATTCATTGGACAACTGTCTTCTGCAATTAATTTGTACAATGTATGGGATTCCAGAAGGCACTTCGTCTGCAACATTTTCTAAAACTGTCGGTAATACGTGTTTCATGTTTTATACGATATCATCTGTTGTATATTTGTTTCTGTTTCATCTGCTTTTACTTTGATATTCTTGGTGTTGAAATGAATGCTTGCTTCTTATTTTGTAGAATGTTATGTGAGGTCGATTCACTCTGTGCACAAATAATATATTTATTCAGGTAAAAACTGGTGATCCAGGATTTACATAATGTCTACAAGGTTCAGTTTCAAAAAGGTTATTTCATATTTAAAATTTTGCATATACGTTAGAATATCAGATTTTAAATAATGTAAGTATTATTAACAGTGTAGTTGTGTAATTGATTATATCAAAGTATTCCCATAATAACATTGTGTACACATGTAGCGAGAGGAGGCGTTGCCATAAACTGCGAGGGAAGTTGTCAAAATATTTCATAGTGGATACCTATATTTTATTGAATTCTGATATTAAACGATTATTCCCAACATATTCCTAAGATTGTAAATATTTACTGATGTTATATCTTTATAATAATGGTATCTGGGTAATTCTATTGAATAGTATGA
This sequence comes from Flabesymbios commensalis, assembly GCA_964017125.1. Lineage (NCBI taxonomy): Eukaryota > Metazoa > Annelida > Polychaeta > Terebellida > Flabelligeridae > Flabesymbios > Flabesymbios commensalis. The sequence goes on from OZ024906.1 coordinate 84,923,829, forward strand.
GCATACAAAAGGGAAATTTCAGATGACTGCACGAGGGACATATATTAGGCTTTTTAAATTGCAATGTTTGTTCACAGTTGGATAAATGTAAAATGAAACTTAAATACCTCCTCATTTGCTGAAAAAATGGGTTTTTAATACGTCACCTCGTGTTTTTGGACTCGGAGGCGGACGTTTATCCTGCAAAAGGGCTGTTTCGCCTCTGAAACGGACTAACGATTATAGCATGTGGTACTGGGCATGCGTTGGAGCCATGACTACGCGTGGAGGGGTGATTAGAGGAAGTGTAAGGTGTCTCAACCTGTATAAAAGATTGCGGTTATTTTTTGCATACGGATAATTACAAATGATTGTAGTTTAAGTGTAAAAGATAATGTACAAGATACTTATTTGCAGTCCCAAATCCATGGATAAAATAATCTCATATTGGTATATAGCAGGATTGGGTGCGTCTACCACGTACCTAGTACATTGTCGTAATCATCGTTATGTAATAAATATATGCATAGCAAAATTATTGAACCTAAATCAACTGATTTCGATAGTAGTGTTTTTGACACACTATATCTGGTATATTGTTGTTCACTGGCTAATCTGTTAAGATAACTCTTTTAATTCTGGTATATTCTTTCAATATCAACTTAATGTTGATGATCAGCGCTCAGAAATATGTTTGTGATAGTACACGTTAGCTTTTGAAAGTTAGCCCTTAGGTTGTTGAATTGTTTGTGAGTATTTCTCATTCCTTTCAAGCTGGAATTGCTGAAGCAATTTCCAGCTTCAAATGAACGAAAAATAACATTACTTATGAAAAATAGACATCTCCCAAATTAAATTATTTGATTAACTCAGAATGTGCCACAAGATATGCTACACATTTTAGTGGTATTTTATTTAGTCTGACATTTGCTTGGAAACGTATATATACGGTCTTAGCAGCACAAGGGTTAATAGCTCAATAATCAACTGTTAATTGTTTTAATAGTAAGTTAAACACTGAATACGACATACTAAAGATTTGTTTTTAGTTTGTGTACACATAATTTATACGTAAAAAACGCACATCGAGCGTTGAAATGTTCTGTCGTAATAATCAAACTGGAATTCAACTTTCCGCATATAAATGATAGAAAATGGATATCACCCAAAGTAAATTCCTTATATTTAAAAATTCATTTATCAATTCAAAAAAAAATTCAATTCACGTTAAGGCTTCTATGATGAGGAATATATCAGCTCTTGTCACTGAAAGGGTTAATAAGAGTGTCCTCAGTATCTTACCACACCTGCTAATTGCTAACACGGCCCAGTGACATCTCTTGCACTGAAGCGACACGCCAATCTGACAATTAACCCTTTCACAACCGAGATATTTGAGTAGCTGTTTATTTTATTTTATTGTTTATAATGACATATTAATTATTTTCACAGCACAATTTTTCAGGAAATCCCGATGTCTCTTATGAGACATCGGGATTTCCTGGAAAATTATAACATTATTGTAAAGCATTCATTCCTGGTAAATAATGTTCTCAGCCAAACCCTAGTGTAGGCTAAATATTATAAATGTGTACATGCGAGAGATCTCGCAACCACGGGGTTATATAATTACCGTCTACGGTCGACCATTGTGTAATGAATGTCACATAATGATAATCTCTCCTTTATACTTCTTGTATACTCCTGTGTATGTGTTTCCTAACTCCTCATGACTTCATTTTATCCGCCTGCCACCTTTCGCTAACAAAATTATACAAATTAAACTTGAGAGAGTGCTCTATCGCCGATTAGAGATTAATATAAAATATATAGCCCATTACCTAAGAAGCTATTTCACAACTCTGTGCGTGGGTTAATATATATATTTCCATCAGTAGTTTTAACGCTGTCAAATAATGTTTTATTAGGGTAACATGTATGGTTGCGATGGTAATAATGGAGTCAATGAAAAAGAGATTCGACACACACTTGCTATCAGAAGTGGAACTAGAACTGTATAAGTTAGTCAGACAGAATGCTGATATAACCTGGAAATTCATACAGAAGTTTTTATTTTTATTGATTTGTGTTCAGTAGAGGCTAAAGTCATCATTTCCACCAGGAGTACTAAATTTTACCCAGTGGCAGTGCATATTTCCAAGATGGCCGCCAATCGCTAGGCTCAAATCTATAAAATGACATATATCTGGGCCTACTTGGTCCAATTTGATGATCTTGGAGTCGATTTCTATCAAATCAAATGTCATAAGTAAATTTATGACATTTTCAAATATTTGGAAGTCAAGGTCAAAGGTCAAGGCCATTTTATGGATCTGATAAGGTTACAAAAGGCATCAAATGTGGCACGTGGTTGATTTTAACCCAACCAAAACAACATTTATTTAACCCAATCAGGTTTAACATGACGGGTACACCCGTCATGGATTAGTGCAACCTATGGATTAGCATGACGGGTATACTGTCATACTTTTAGCACACATCCTAATAGTTGTTTGCAAAGTAGCCTAAACATGGTAAATATACGCGGAGACCTAAAATTCATAGTGGAGCAGCTACATGTATAAGTGGTTTTTTTTCTGGGGAATCTTTCAAATCCGGATAAAGCATCAAAGTTGGCATGAATACTCTCTGTGGGCTACATTTTTGGAAAAAAAAACATTAGCCGATCAAAATGTTAAGATTGCCGCTATTTTTCAAGATGTTCGTCATTTTGATACTCAAAATATACGTTTTTGATTAAAACCCGAGATAATTGTCCTATTTGAATAATATTGGTGTCAAATCATGAATCTGAATTTTTATTTTGCGAGACAGAAAATTTAAGATGGCGGCCATTTTTCAAGATGGCTGCCTTTTCCAGCATTAAAATCACTTTTCGGGGCAGTTGCAGAATAAGGCTGTGTAGTAGATGTAGTAGCCTACCTGTGTTTCAGGAGTCATCCACATCCTCTGGATGGATTCCTGGCATTGGGGCTTGCAATGGAATCTGGTCGTGGTGAAATACAAGCTCTTGGTGATTGATTGCTTATGCACGGCACAGGAGTAATGCCATGACACAACCAGGGCACATTGGTGACGTCATTGCTGCGAGACTCAGCATGGGGTTCAGAATCAGCTAGGTCTAAACTTAGTGTCAGAAATGCTGTCTGATGAGCCCGGATCTGTCAGCTATAGTAAACTAGTTCTAGATTAGATGTTGTTAGATGTCCGCGCCTGAATAGACAAGGTGTGACCGAGAGCAGAGCCAAGGAAAATGGGACTTTGGTCGTATCCCATACCTGAAGGTGGTAAAAGGATGACCTTGATTAAACTGCCCATAAATATATCGAAAACTGCACCAGCGAAAACGCACATACATTCCAATAGTCCAGTTGCTGCTCTTATAATGTTCGATGGGGACCTAGAAAATATGAGAAGTGTAAGATGTTTCGATTGATTCAGATTATTATGATGTCACTGAACAAATTTAGGTTTGTTGCCCAAGTGGCAACTATTTTTATTAGCATAATTAAAATAATTAGCCTAATCAACCTAATCTGTATTATGATCCAAGGTAAAATGTTACTTTTGAACCAGTGGCTGCAGAAAAATGGCCAATATCAAACTTGTGCTTAGGTCATATCCAAAAAAATCACTTCTGATCTTATATTTGTCTTCTGCCTCATCGATAAAAGTTTTTTCTCCTTACGTCCGTCCGGCCGTCTGTCCGTCGTGCCGTCCATTCATCACTAGCCTTGGCTAATCGATATATTATTAACTGTTCCAGCTACAGTGCTCACATTTGTATCTGGCGAATATCTCGTGAAATTCGAACATGGGTGACCTTGACCTATTTTTGCAGATCGTACAAGTCAAAGGTCACGCTTGCCTTATTTTCTATCGATATATAAAGCACCGTTCTGAAGAAACGTTCGAGTTACAGTGTCCCAGTCTGCATCACTGGTGTATCTGGTGAATATCGCGGCCCAGCTGAGATATAGACGACTTTTACATATTTTTTTATGACAATGGGTGACGACTAAAGGTCAAAGTCAATGCTATATAATTTTATCAAAATGATATTTAAACAACACATGTGAGAGCTTATTGTATTGTGGTGCAGGCGGTCCAGTGTTTCAGGGCTTCCAGATTGACTTTTAGTTACAGGTCACGATTAAGCAGAATATGTCAAGGTCGCAAAACATCACGTGGTGTAACTGTAAGTATAGTTGATACAGGCACACAAAACAAGTTACTTTTTCAATTGTGTATGAAGCTTGGTTTGCACGTTTTCTCATCTTGGGCAGCAGCGAAACATTCAACTCCTCTCAGTGTTTCAGTACGAGCTCTCCCCTGTACCACATTCTCTGGTCGATGAATTTGGATATCTGCTATAGGGAGACAAGTCCCGTTTGGGAAGTGATAGCGAAAGTGTCCCAAAACCAAATGTTTGCTCGTTGATCACATCGTATGTTGAACGTCGGGAACAGTGGCAGACATTGCGGACAGTTGCGAGGCATGCCTCACAAGTGGTGAAAAGTACAAAGCTGCAACTATCTTTATAATCTTTGCTCAATAGGCATATGAAGGATTAAGTGCCAAAGTAGTAGTAGTAAATCATTTACGTCACTTTTCGGCACAAAAGGTCTTTTAAGGGACATTATAATACGATAAAAACGTTGTAGTCAATTGATGAGATGAATGATGTACAGATGATGATGTGAGGGTGGGGGTGATAGGGCATGGTGGGTTATTGAGAGCGTTTTCCTTCGCTCGCCCGAAAAGGGGTTGTGGGCATGTCTAGGGGATATACCCCCAGACATGCCCAGACGGCCGGAGACTTGAGTTTCGCTGTACAATGATGAAACTCTTTGGCATTTCGCGCAGCTCCGCTATCCTCGGGTCGGATAGTCCCCAGAGTAACAATAGGAAGGATCACTCCCTCTGGGTAACTCCATTCATCCCACGTGAGAGACCTAAGGTCAAACACGCTATTGCCGGTTATTTAAGGCTACCACAGCCTACATCAGCGCCAGCACTGATGCGGGTGCTGCATTGGCTCTGCTGTTGAGCGGAGGAACCAGGGTACGCCACTGGCAATCCGCCCGAAGATTATAGCCAGATACGAAGAGGCTGCAGCTGCCCTTGGATGATTGCTGTAGAAAATTGTAGTGCCAAAGATCACGAGCGTCGGAGAAGAGCTGGTAAGGGTGCTGCAATATATCAACTGACACTTCTCGACTTCTACCTGGCGATGTCATAAACCACAGCCAACAAGCGCCAGCTGAATCAACTTCTATGCAGTTTCAGTCATGGACACAACATCAACATGGTGGGAAGAGAAAACTGTCTTGTACATCACAATGAGGCTGAAATAATCTTGGTAAGCTACAAGTTGAAATTTGCTGAAAAAGGTGAGGCACATGTGCTGATGGAGAAGTGGGACAGATCAGTGCTTGATATTAACACCATGCTGTCATTGCACTGAGAGTGAAACGCTAAGGTCTTTCACAGGGCGACACGATTTCTTTTCCATGTGGAAAGGGCAAGGTCCCAGCAGTAAATATACACCAATATTCCTGCAGTAGATAAGGTACTAGGGGAACAGTATGTCACACAAAGTGACTTGATGGATATATGTCAGACATTTTTCTTAACAGAGCATATATTGCCAACTGCACCGGTACAACATCTATCGCAAAAAATTACACTGAATTCCCTGCCCCCCCCCCCCCTACGGATATCAACCTGGATCTCCATAATTGGCACGCTCGTCTCTAAATGCTTTTGTGGAAAGCTGTCGCACAAAGTGATCTGATGGATATAGGTCAGACATTTTTCTTAACAGAGCATATATTGCCAACTGCACCGGTACAACATCTATCGCAAAAAATTACACTGGATTCCCTGCCCCCCCCCCCCTACGGATATCAACCTGGATCTCCATAATCGGCACGCTCGTCTCTAAATGCTTTTGTGGAAATCTGTCGCTCCGTAAGTGTCACAGATCAGAAGCAACTCAAGACATCGCTTTGGCTGGTACGCAAGTTATGAAATTTACTTCATAAGCTTCTTGGTGTCATCAGTCTTAGATATTGTGGGGAGCCTCCGCGACCCAGCAGTAGCGTGCCTGGCCTCGGACCGCCAAGAGTCGAATTTACAATCCTGTATCTGGAGGGCAGAGTCATTCCATTCATCTCACCATCCTCAAGAGGTTTCCCTGTCCCAGTTTAGCCTATATGTGCACAAAGGTGGCCTAAAACATTGCAGTCTTAGATGATTGTTGCAATTCACTGACTAGGAAAGAATCAGAGGAAATTCATGTTGAAGAGGAAGAAGAGGAGGAATGGAATGAATCGGGCTTTAGGCCACCTTTGTGCACATATAGGCTAAACTGGGCCAGGAGAACCTCCTGAGGATGGTGAGATGATTGAGATGACACTGTCCTCCAGACACAGGATTCGAAATTCGAGCCCTGGCGGTCTGAAGCCGAGCACGCTACTTCTCGGTCACGGAGGCTCCCCACAATACTAACTTTCACACGTGGATGGGGAAGAAACAATTTTGTTTCTTTCAAACCGCCGAGACCGGGAACCGAACCCCGGACTCTGGCGTGAAAGGCAGCGGTGCTAACCACTACCCTAGGGCCCCCGCCCCAAGAAGAGGAGGAAGAGGACGAAGTCGGGGGGATAGAAAACAATGAGCTGTTAGATTTTTTGTATATATAAACTTTTCGTACATGCAGTTTTAGGATGCTAGAGTGTGTTTCAATGGTTTGTGTAGCTGCAGGGTAGACAACAAATGAAGTCAATATCAAAGAAGTCAAATGTACCTATAAATGGTCCCAGAATGCAGTTAGAGCCTAGTTTTTCAACAATTCTGTGCGATGCTCCCAGCCCCCCCCCCCTATTACATTTAAGGATGGTCGTTCTGTGCCCCACCCTTTTTCTTAGTTTGTATACGGACCTGTGAATGACTCAGCGATGGGCATATGGCAAATCACCCTTGAATTGATGCTCACAGAAGACTCATTTTGGTCTACCATGCATTAAGGCTTAGGCTTACTGTAGACAAAATTATTCTGTAGCATGGTGTGTTTTAAGGTATTCAAGGGTGTGTTTTCGGGTACAGCTGTATTTGGTCTAAGGGTTTGAGAATTCAGACTGCACACACTTATTGTGATAGTGAAGCAAAATAACCCAACTGTTTTAATGTGTGAAGTAGGCCCTACAACAATTTTTGGCCGATGCTACATAGCCTCTAAATAAAGAGCTGCATGAATACATGCAAAACAACGCATGGTATGACCTAAAGTATAATGCTATATCATAGGCATAGATATGTATATATTTAGGCAATTCTGTTGATTCGAACTTCAGATTAAATTGCCATTTATTTATGTCTAATGTGACTCATTCACACTGATTATGTTGTGGGCTTCCTGGGCACTGCCCATTTCATATTATTGGTCAGTGTAGTTTGTTTTTGTTCATAATCATGACCTTTGACCTGTATCTTCTTATTACCATTAACCTCAGAAATGAATTCCTTAGGTCTAAATTATATGGAAATGTGGTATTAAAGATTTGTGTACGTCCATTGGTTTAAATTAACATTTGGCATTAGTCCCCATTGCTAATTATGCTAATTATGTTAATTATGCTAATTAAAAAAGTTGCCCAAAGTTGCCGTCCGGGCAAAGCTGAATTTGTTCACTGACCCATTTGGAACACGAATCAATCAAAAAACCTTACACTTCTCACAATTTCTAGGCTCCATGGACGATAAATGGACTACAAACTGACTGGAAGAAGTGCTGTATTTTCAAGACGAGAAAAATGAAGATCTCACCCATAGGCCTAGTTTTTCTCCTCAGTATGGCTGTGATACCATGATTGCGACCAACATGCATTACTTCTCTTCTATGCCCTCGGGGTCATTCGTTCTGGATCATACAAGGCTTGACAAAGGCGAGGAAGCACTGAAGGGGGACATTAGGCACTGGCACCCGGCTGATACACCAAGTAACAGGATGCAGCTCTTTGTAAAGCCTATCTTGACTACTTCGGCGAGACTGAAAACACTGAGGAAGCTCTCACGGTCGAATCGTGGTGTGAGAGTCACATACTTCAGAGTTCGAGTTGATACCATTTTTATTTGCCCAAAACAATGTAAATTATGCACAAAAATTAGACTCCTCTCCACTAAAAAGACAATATGACTCAACAAAAACAATATCAGATGGCTCAGGAGTTCTGAACTGAAATATCATTGTGCATAAATCGAGCCGTCAGTTCTCACCTATAATTATTGACCAGACTCTAGAGCAAGCGAACGTAGTCGTCAAGGCTGATGGTGAAACATTTGGTGTGCCTGGAGATCATGCCGCACTCAGAAGATGGATGGGCACTCGTCCTGAAGTCAGATGCATGCTTGATGACGCAGTAGGAGCCAGCTTCCACGGCAAAAGAAGGTACTGAGCCCACCACACAGACATCATGAGCATCAAGTCACCAAGAATCGCAGGGGATATTTGAAGAATATGCCACATTTGATGTTCTCTACACAATACAGGCACACTCTGCCAAGCATAATAGGACGGACATTGTGTGCAACGTATACAGGTCAAATAGTGTGAAAATTGCAAAGTGAACTGAAGCGAGGACTTGAGTGAGATGAAGGGTGTCAAACAAGTGCAACATTCCATCCAACTGGCGCATTTTCTCAGAAACAGTGAGAGAATATGATCATTGATATCAAAAGAAGAGTTCACCAGCAACCAAATGATCGAACTAGATGAATTTGCCCTCTGTACTCATGAGGAGGCGGACGCGATTATCTTCATACATACCAATCACGACAACAGGAGGAAGCCCTGAGGGAATCCTGATAGCATTCTTTAAATAACATTCAGTATGATGTCAGCTTTCCAGGAGACTGGTTTACAGCAGCTGTGAATTACCTTTGGCTAAGGTCAGCACTGGAGATGGCTTCCTGTCCACATTTCCGCCTTCAAACAGGCCAATTCTGTACCTGACAAAATTATACTATTTGCATTTATGGTTCAATGTTGAGCTGAACTATTAATCTACAGGGGTACACGATCCTTGAAATTGTGTTCAATATTTTATATTTGTTGAAAATAAAATTCCCTTGTTATTTGATCAAATAAAAATGTCAACGCAAAAATGGATATTCTTAAATATGACGCTTAGAAAACATTAACTCATCAATCAGTGTCAACACACTGGTCAATATCCGATAGGGGGCGTACTGCATATATCGCTGGTTTCTGATCCAACGTTGGCTTGATACTGGACCACAGCAAACGAATATTCTTTTCATATCTCGCATGGGCTCTCCAGCAAAAACGATACGTTGAACCAATGATGGATTAAAGGTAGCAAAAAAGTGTCGAAAAAATACAAATATATAGCCTACAAGTGCATAATTATGCTACTGGAGTATGTAATAAGACAATGTTAAAAATGATATGGTATTTTAAATCAACGAACAGGATTGAATTGAAAAGCCGTGCTGCTGTCGTCTGATATAATGGTAGCAAAGTGTAATATGCCTGAGATGACAGCGAACGGCACGGCCAGCAGATGAAAGGGACAGTCGCAGGGAGGCAGGTCTGGATTTACAGTGGGGGGAGGGGGTGATAACTATCATATTCTGGTGGTCCAACAAAATATATCAAAGAGGAGCGAGAAACACCCTTATAAACTGTTTCGTTAGAATTAAGGAGACCGAGGATCAAATGTCGACAATTTAGATACCAAGTCTGTGAGATTTAAATGCTGCTCGGAATGAACACTTGATTTACCTGTATGTTTCATAAAGCATGTATGTATGCCTATAGGTGACCCGATATGGCAAAATGAGACGGATTTGAAAATGTCTTCTCAATACAAGGTGTCGATCAGCAGACAAAGAGTATTCATTTGCGTTGTTCTATGCACGTTGCCGATGACATGAAAGCAGAGCTGCAGAATATTGGTATTTCTGAAAGAAGAACACGGGAAATTATATCCAAAATTCTTGGCCATGAACACGAAGGTGTCAGAACTGCAGGACTTGTTGACTGTGCTGATGGTGAGTTTGATGAGAGGTTGGCCCAACTTAGCGCAGCATGGCCCGACCAATTTAGAGAGTACATGGCCAGCACCCGACTCCGCATTCGATCCCTAATAGACACCTTGCGCCTTTGCATGAGCAGATCAACAAGGGTGGCTGCCGGGCTAGGAGACCCTCCGAACAAATACGACAACCAACGTGCCGAGTCCATAAACAACGTCTTGAAAGAAGAAACAGGTCATGTGAAAGTGGACCAGGTGGTGCTACACGAACTGGTCGAATTGAATGTTGTTCAACAACAGCTAGCCGAGCTGAGCAAAGCTCTGTACGGCATGGGAGAATACCGGCTGGCAGCACCATATGACCATCTCCAGAAAAATCCAGTTCAGTGGAAAACGATGAAACCTGCACAGAGGCAGCAGTACATAGATAAGATCTTAGGATGTACTGCTGCTGTTTGTGATACTTATAACCCTAAATATCCCGAAACTACAAGGTAATTGTCCACTCAGCCGGACAAATGTTCTGCAATGAACAATTTGCCTCTTGGAACTGTACAGAGATTGTGGCAATCTGCTGAATCCATTTTGCAGCACTATGGCATAAAGGAATTAGAGTCCGGCGACTTTGTTGTCTGTAAATATGATAAAGCAAGTATCATAAGAAAAACAAGTGGTGGCCTGATATGTGAGTGCATGGATTTCAAATCTGGCTTGGGTATATGTGCTTATGTTCTCGCAACGTCAGAAACAAGGGGTCAGCTGCCTGATTTACTTGAAAGATTCTCATATAATCCATCGCAAGCAATGCACAAACAGCGTAAGAAAGGTGCGGGTGACAAGCGATTAAAGAAACCCAGAAAGGGAAGGAACAATGTAGCGTCTGCCCCAGTACACACAGAAATAAATAGAGGGTTACCACCAGTACTACAGCCTGTCATGCAGATATATCCTATCAAAGACCTGTACCATTCAGCGAAATCTTCCATAATAACATTCAGTTCCATCTGATTTTCACCAGAAATGTCAATAAAAAGAAAGGGGGCATTGGATTGTGTGAAAGCTGCAAGGTCGAAATGCAAAATAAATCTCTACCTCCATTTGACATGGCAATATCACACAAAGAGAGGTATCGTTATCCTGTCCACGATGATAGAGGAACTGTTCTTCGTTACACTGCTACAATAACTAAATTAGCAACGCGGTATTATTGCGTCAATAAATTGTGTCTACTGAAGAGACATCCCCACTTCTGGATCGGTGTATTGACCGTAGAAGATGCGATGTTAGCATCTTTAGAACAATGTCATCTAAACTATTTAAATGAACAACTTGGCTACATGCCTAATAATCTAATAAACAATAACTGAACAGTCCCTTACTATGGAAGGTTGCTATACTTGAATACGTCACAAACACTACGATTAGGCCTATGTCATGGTAAATATTCTCAAAACAACTGACTCAGATATATTTTACTTGATTAGATGGACAGCTCGACCATTCAGACCTAACATGTGAGTCATCCACATTGAAAATACTGTATCAGGCCAGTTGAATGATAGGCATATACTGTGCGCAACCATGGTGGGTCCTGAGAAATGCCTGATAACCCCCCCCCCCCCTTTAGATACTTAATTCTCTAAAAATTGCTCTAAAATCAATATTTGACACTCACAATAATTTTTCTCTGGTGGGGACATGAACTGGCATTTGTCAGTTGAGAGACCCGAAATGCACTGTTTAACACATAAATTTAAAAACTTACCCGATGCCAACCAATTTCATATCATTTCTGATAGATCTGCTCCTGGGGGATATGACCCATCTTCTCTGTTGCATGTATCATCGTGTATGCTTTTATTATAATTAAAGACATGGGGAGGCGTGACTCTCCTAAATCACATCTATTTATTTTTATACATGTACAAAATCAATAGAAATGTTACCATTTCTACATAAATATATATAGTTTTAATCTCCGATGCATGGTCCGGTGCTGCATAGATCGTTACGTTTCGCTTCGACCTAGTCATATACAGAAATAATGTATTATTTTTTATTGCTAATATTTTGGCTGTTTTTTGAATAGCTAGATCAATAGGATTGTTTTCTGTAACTCACATAATGTATCAGGTTATGTATTTATATAATTTGAATTATATACATAAAGGCCCGTGATTATCTGAATAAAGAGTATAAGACCATACTGGTCATATTTTTTGTAGTTATCATAAATGCTTTCAGGAATTATTCTCATAGTCCACGGTGGACTATGGTAATAATTCCTGAAAGCATTTCACCCTGGCACCCTGTTACAAAATCGCTTCAGGATCAGTATACATGTACACGAATGTAATACAGTTTTTAATAATTATTCTAAATGTGTGTTATAGAGAACTTTTAAACGCAATTATGTATTTGAAAACTATCACACCACATTGTCCCAAAGTAATCGAAAATTGTTGTGTCTATTTATATATGTATCTTTAAATATGTGTGTATGATATGTGTGTATAAGGATCATGTATATATAATGTTATGCATTGAAGTACTATTATGTGACAGCATTGTGTCAAGAACGTTCGGCGAGCAGTTGTCGCCAGCTCTTCGCCGAACGTTTGTCTGGATGTGTGTATGATATGTGTGTATAAATATCATGTATATATAATGTTATGCATTGGAGACAGAAGTACTATTATGAATGTGACAGCATTGTGTCAAGAACGTTCGGCGAGCAGTTGTCGCCAACTCTTCGCCGAACGTTTGTCTGGATGTTTTGTATAAATATAGCTTAATAAAAAAATAAAAATCACTTGTCTGTATTGAATTCACACATTACCAGTTATCAATCGTATCGCGTGATGTAAGCTCACCCTTGGGGCTATATAACATATAAACAAGCAACAACAAAATCCAAATTGATTATAATAATCGGGTCAAGAAAGAGTGTCAGTCTTTGTATAAACACAGACCATTCTATGAGTTTTTCTGTTTTTTACGGATTTTTCCCGGTTATAAAAATATAATTATGGATAAATATTTACTTCTACTTATTTCTAAGGATTTCAAAATATATATTTACAGCTTCACAAAGCCTTGTTTTCACATTTTTGATTAATTATAGCGTGGCAAATCCTGATCATGCGCGCAATTAAAGTTGAATTTTTTTAAAGATGTTTTTGTCGATAAGGGGAGCCCTGCCTCCTGAATACACATTCGCGAACACATCGTTCATATCAGATTTTTTTTAATTGCCATTCAATGCATTAATTATAGTATTGGATTCATTAATCCTTACAGCGCGGGGATCGACTTTAGACGTCAGAATCTAACGTCTGTAGACGTCAGATTAAGACGTCTAAAGTAGACCCCCGCGCAGTGTGAATAAAAATATTTTTTAATGGCCGTAGACCCACAACATAGGTATTTAAATGAAGCGCTAATTAAGACATTTACGTTGATATCAAATTAAGAAAAACACTTTAGCCTGCATTGTTTATACAAAAATAAGTCCGCGCTTTAAGGGTTAAGCAGCTTCAATCACAGCACTCTTTCAATTCCTAATTCTACCAGCCGTGTAAATGTGCATCAAAGTAGATTGTTTACTCTGTTTTGCACTTTTTTTTTATTTGATGCAATTTAAAGGTAAAAGTGAGATCTATGTCAGTAAGACGTTCGTTTAGACTAATGTCAAACGTAACAAATTATGTCGAACATAAATCGGCTGCGTTGGCTGCGCAAAATACAGTTACCCAGCAGGGTTACTGTAAAATGCGCAGCCAACGCAGCAAGTTTAGTGATTTTTAAAAGTTCCTCAACACTACAAAGTCTAACCGATTAAAAATCATTTATTTCCCCGAAAAAAAGTAATAATTAATTGTTTCTAAATTATCAAATAATTATAGTGATTTCAAATTTGTCATAAACACAACAAAATCTAGCCCATTAAAAATGATTTATTATTAAGTTATAATGATCTATAATGGCCTGAAAGTTAAAATTACAATCATATTAATATGACAACCCGAAACTAAATTATTTTCAAAAAAAATGATAGATGCGAAATGGTGATGGGGACACTGACCGTATCAAAATGGAAATGGTTGTATCTTTATTATGCGGAGAAGTACGATTCATAGTTTGTTACAGATGAAGGGAAAACAATGATCAAATAACTGTGGAAATTTGAATCCAAAAAAAACCTCACAAAGATTATAGCTACTCCGACTATTTGCCTCGGGAAACTGTGTAAGTTTCAGCCAAATAGGCCCTACAGCTTATAAGAATATCAAAAACAAATCGGCTGCGTTTGGCTGCGCAAAATACAGTTACCCCCTTGGATAACTGTAAACTGCGCAGCCAACTTTTCAGGCCTATTAATTACACGAGATAAGTCATGGTCAACAAATTAAACTATGTCATAGCATATACATTAGAATCCCTGTTAGAAATCAGATTAACTACTCACAAAATCTGTTTTGAAAGACGTAAATTTGTTGTCCAAAATATATATATAAAAAAAATCAAAATTAAATCGGCTGCGTTTGCTGCCCAAAAATTTAGTTACCCAGTAGGATTATGCCTACTGTAAACTGCGCCGCCAACTAATCGTTTATAATTCTAGTGATTTTAAAATGTTTTTAAACATGATAAACACGAGAAAATCTAACCAATTAAAAATGATTTATTTCCCCTCAAAAATAAATAATTATTTTCTACATTGTCAAAATTATTTTAGTGAGTTTAAAATGCTCTTAAACACGACAAAATCTAACCTATTAAAATTATTTATTTCGCATAAAAATAAATAATTATTTTTTGTTTCAAAATTGACAAAATTATATGTCCCTCTCTCACTGTCACAAAATAATATTATGGGACATAATGATTTACAAGCTATATTGATCTACAATGATCTGCAGGTTAAAATAACAACCATATTAATTATTATAGGACAGCCCAAAACTAAATTATTTCCACAAAAATGAATGATGCGAAATGGTGATGGTGTCGCTGACCTTATCATGTCTGGAAATGGTTATATCCTCATTATGCAGAAAAGTAATAGTTTTTTTACACATGAAGAGGACAACAATGATCAAATTATCTGTGGCCCTCCAAAGATTATAGGTACTCCGACTATTTGCCTAGGAAAAGATGTAACATTGTTTTAGCAAAACACAGTTCATAATAACGTCAGGCTGCGTTTGGCTGCGCAAAATACAGTTACCCCCTGGATAACAGTAATCTGCGCAGCCAACGCAGCCGGACTATGATGTGTTATTTCTATTAAGATAACGGACTGACTGGTCTTAATAGCTGTGGATCAGAAGTAGATAATGTAGCTAAATTAGTGTTGATCATTGTTGCGTATAAATTATATTTAAAATGAAATTAACTCAATATTTGTCTTTAAATGTATATAAAATTCGGCTGCGCAAAATACAGTTACCCTCTAGGATTACTGTAAACTGCGAAGGGAATTTCGTGTTGATTATTCTGGTTCTTGCGTGGAATTAAATCATCTTTAAAAAGAGATGAAACAGTAGATTCGAATCAAAATATATTCTAGGAAAGCTTTAATAATCAAAACATATATCACCAAAAAAACAAATCATAATAAAATGAAAAGTCTGAAGTGGCTACAGCGTTTTATCAAGGAAATATATTATTCTTTTTAAATATTGTGAATAGTTCGACGAATTCAGTAATAAATGATCAGAAAAGACATAAACAAATAGTTTTGTTGTATATTTTATAGGCATTACAATTAATAAGCTGTATGTATAGCGATATTTTTTTGAGATGACCCCCAAAAAGTCGGATGCATTTGGCTGCGCAAATTACGGTAAGCCGGTATAACCTAATTTTCTATTATATTTTTCCTCGTCTTGGTATTGGGATCGTATCTGTTATTATATAAAGTGACAAATGCGATTCCTTTGTACTTGCAATTACATCAGGGCAGATACAAGATATCGATCAGTACCGGTGTTGGTTCAATATTGTTCTGACGTCTTCGACGCTGGCACATCAGAAAGGAATTTCTCGACTCCAAATCATATAGAAACCATAATTTGTGCATTTCTGTGCCACAAACCATCTAAAAATGAGGTTTTATTTATATTTTGGCGGCCGTTTTGTTTTTTGGTAATTTGAAGGTGAAGAACACAAACTGGATAGTGTCATCCGGAAGATTCGAACTCAGCAAACACAAACTATGTGAAAACAAGTGGATAGCGAATTCTACTCAAAAATGCCGAGCATGTTTAGATATCTCGAAAAGCAGCCCTGAATATTAGAGAAAGTGACCATTTCGTGTTGTGTTCACACAACTAACATGACTAACGAGATGCGTTCCCCTTATGTTGGCTAAATGTTAGATCACTCTATGCGACGCTGGTCTAGCATTAAACCAACATTTGTTCAACGCCTGATGTCGAGCTCCTGATGTGTGTACAAAGGTCACTGGACCCCATGAGAGTCACGGTTTACAAATAATTGTGTCAGTATTGAAACATTTTCATCTGTAATCTTATAATAGTTAGGCCCTACCAGTCTGTTACAGACGCCTGTTTTAGTCTAATATTTATTTAATTTTAAACCGCTTTACAGTAATACTTGGAGACCTAGCTATGGTAACATATCAGCGTTATTTATATTTCACATGGTTTACACATAGGCCCCATTTTTATAATTCCGGGTTCATAAATTATCTTGTATTATATGGCTTCTATATGACGTTGCTTCTTTGAGTCACATTGAGGCCAGCGCTTTGTAGTTGTCATGACCAGCCGAGATTAAACGCTGCAGTGCTCTATTGATATGTGTTCGGCGTTATGTAGCAGTTCAGGTACCGGGATAGATTACAGCCTCCAAGCCTACTACCGAAATATTGTACAAACAAGCCTGTGTCTGTATCATATTGACGGTCACCAGGTCACATACTGAAATCGACGACTGGCTAGTAAGTTAGTGATGCCAAGGAATATATAAGACAGGAATACAAACTTGCCCGAAAATCGTGTCACCATGTTCTTTGCGGGATCAATGCCTCCATTGACAGTGATCCTCACTACTAATTTTTATTGGTCATGGTCCCCTCCCCGAACGGGACGGTCCGGCATGCGTGATGAACCTGATAAAATTTTATGTAAAATCTTGTGTATCCCAGCGTACTTCGCTTCCGAAATAAATGCAGTAGTAGGCCCTATATAGCCTCTCCAGCTTATCTTTAATCTGTAATGTGCGGTAATATTTTTAAGTAATTATTTTTTTTCAGTCAGCCCCCCTGGGCTTAGGCCTACTTGCCTTTTTCAATTTTAACGTAATTCGTTTAGAATAGAATTATTTTTCAGGGAAGGGGGTGTAATTAAAACACACTCGATAATTTGAACTTTTATTTTAAAATGGTTTAATTGTTTCAGTTATTTTAAAATGTTGGCATTTTGGAGGTGGTTGGGGTAGCTTTTATATAAAATAACTCCACCTGATTCAAATTTGGAATGGAAGATTTTTTGGGTGTTGAGTCTATCCGAATGTTCGGGATAAAAAACATTTAGGCCTATATGAGGCCCTATTGTCAAATTATTGCAATAACTTTCTTCATTTTTTTTAAACAAATATTTAGCCTAGAGAATCTTGGGCTTGTATGTAACAGTCGGACAATTCTCTGGAATTGAAAAAAATAATAATGAAAAATGGAGATATCATAAAGCATGATAAGTGCGGCAATAATAGGAATACCCCCTAGAAAACGTGTGGTGATACATGACGGGGGGTACAGTCAAATAAAGAAGCAGGGGGGTATTTTCCTCAATCCAAAGTATCATAAGAATTTCACATAATCATACTAATACATGTATCTTTCTCTTGGTAAATTTTCAGTTTTATTTTGGTCTGGGGAAAGTTACTTTATTTACGGATATAATGCCTTAGTTACAGAAGTCTTTTAGAAGTATTAGCCGTAACTTCGCCGTCACATATCGTAGAGACATGATAGTGGCATCAAAATGTCTGTCATTCCACGTGGTTTCTCACTATAATGAATGCGCAGGGAATTCCCCCGTGATGACGACATCGTGACGTTTGCGCATATTTGACCGGATTCCCCTTTTCCGTTAGTAACCAGGCAGATGCCATCCAGCTGTTGGCCCTGAAAGTGGGGATACCGCAAAGAACATGGTCCCACACGATAGTCTATTGATGCTGACACTCTCAGTCCTACAGGGATCGACACATCAGACCAACAAACACGTGTCATATCGCCAATACTGGTTAAATGTTGATCCACCGTCTGCAACGCTGGACCAACATTAAACTAACAGGAAGCAGACGTCTCGTGTATTTGCCAGGAGGTGCCCAGCAAACACGACACATCCAGTACTTTTCGGACAACCGTTTTACAAGATCATTTTAATATGTCTAGTGCATTTTCCGTAATCTATTAATGATAAAAAAAAACAAATTTGAAGATTTTAAAATTATTTTTTATCTGTACATTTCAAAAAAGTGTACATGGTGAGTGGTGAACCTAAGTTACACATTATATAATAAATCGAGACATATGCATGATATGCCACAGAAGCTGACATTAATAGAAAGTTACCTTGTGAGGCCTACAACGCTGTTTCAATGCCATCATTACAGGGTCGGTTTCACGTTGCGGGATACCTCCTTAACAATTACCCCCCTAAAATTAAGTAGCCCGTGAACCCTGGCCCTGTCATATACACAATAATCCCGCCAATAATATGTCCTGGTGCGTTAATTACTCTGTATGATAACGAGTCTTGGAAATTGGGAGATTGAGCTCACATTATTATTATTTTGTATTTTCAAATATCTCTTATTTCAATAAAGACGTTATTAGGAACATACAATAAAATATGCCTGATAAAATAAAATGGTTGAGTTCACCCATAGATGGCCCGCAGCATTATCGCCGGTCGGCGACAATGAGCTAGTTTTCAGATACTGACTGGTTTAGAGACTAGTGTGTCTTGTCTGACAAGGAATCTATATAAGGGATATTCTTTGGTCTGACTGAACACTCGCCCGTTCAGCACAGCTGTTCTACTGTCTCAGAGGTTGGCCACTAAACCAACACTAAACCAACAATGGCCAATGTACGGTATGGTGTAGTACGGTATAGTTCCTATTCTGTGAAACTCAATGACCTTGACATCCTTTCTTTTCACCGAGCTGGTTAATACAATGAAGTATAGGGGAGGGGGTCTTATATAACCTTGTTTTCACCGAGTGACGTCACTGCGTTTCACAGAACTGTAGGCCCTACGTGTTTAATATCCATATATTTCTATGGTGTTAGGCTGTTTGCTGTGTAAGCTTATAGTAGAGAGGCCGAAAGGGTATTTTTACTAGTTCTATGGGCATAATCCTAGCAAACCTTGGAAGTAGGCTTATACCGCATGTATGCCTGCTCAGTACTGGCCATCGTTTGCGACGTCAGTACAGCATTTAATCAACCATGAGTCAACATGCATGCATGTAAATAGCGGCGATGATTGGCCCTAACGTTAGTGGAAGTAAAAATCAGTGAGAGTGGCAATGGATATATTTTAAAAATAAAAAAATCATATAGGCCTACCACTAGAAATATGGGCCCATGTATAATAATGTGTCTTGTGTTGTAGGCCCCCCTATTCTTTTAAAAAAATTATAATTCATGAAATTATACATGAAATTGAAATATTTTCAATTTATATATTTTTTCAACAAATTAAATAGGTAAAATATATTCTAGATATCCCCAGAAAGCACCAAAGACACCTTATGATAAAAAAATTATTGGGGCCCCAAACCCCCCCTACTTTGTGTTCGCCCATAGCGGTGCGTAATTTGCGCTTTCCAATTTTCATATTATTCTCAAAAGCCACCACGCTTACATTTATTTCTGGGGGAAACCCTGATATATATTTATCACCTATAAGGGATAGCAATGACTTGACCAATATTTTATACACATTTAATATGTTGTGTGGAATACAATATGAAAATTGTTAGGCCAGAGCCCCAGACGGTAAACCAACATTAAATCAACATTGGTTCAGTGTCTCGTGAACTTTTGTTTATTTACATTATTTGGTAGTATCGAGAACATATGAAGTTCTTAGCAGTACTGTACTATTTTAGCCATATGTTTCACTTGAATAAAAAACTGGGACATTCCTTTGGACAGTCATATAGTCTATGTAAGCCTTGGTCCCGATTTATCAGGTGGAGAATAGGTTTATTAGGATCAGTAACATTTCAGCTACTGCTACGCATGCTCACCTTATTTTCCGCAGTCATTGAAAAGTTATGAGCATCTGCATTTTTCGGATCATGTGGTCAAAATCAGTCACCGTCATGTTGAGAACGTGATTTTCCAGGGTAAAACTAATACAGCAATCCATGGCCCACAAATTAATGGTGTGGGCTCGTCTATGGCTATAATAATTCTAGCTATCATGTGGAAAATAACTACATAAGTGAGTTTGAACGACACATATGAAAACTAAAAAATATATATATATATAATATATATTTAAACCAATATAGTACATCATCAATGTCATAAAAATCAATAATTGGAACTATTTAGCTAATCAGCTTATATATACCAGAATACATAGCACATCATCTTGATATAGTAATCAGGTAATGTGTTTTTATATACAGTAGAATCCCGTTATAAAGAGTAGTCGGGGCTCAAAAAAACGGGACCGCGTTATAAGTGGATCGCGCTATAGCGGGACGAGCGTTCCACCGCTAATGGTGGTCAATACATTGGGTCTTATATATGGACCCGATATACGCGGCAGTGGTAGATGCTATGTGCTAGATATATAACACTGTATTTATTACAAATGATCGGAATAATTAATGAATTGGAAATATACAATACAAGTTATTTAGTCTCATGTATATCTAGTTGAACGCAATTAGAACCTTTTGGCTACTCCCGAGATATGATGACATCTTGCGCTCCCTGAAATCACTCCATGTGTAGTTAACATATTGAAGTGCGACTTTAGGCGTGAATGAAAGGTGTGAGGGATCTACACCGACCCTGTGAATGCTATGGGATCAAACAAGGCGTGATTAGGCTAGACGTTTTTCTAACAAATACACTCTTCTGTTTCATGCAAAAAATGAGGTGTGTATAATTCTTTAAACTAAGCCAGCACTGGCCCAAATTGAAAATGTTATGCCAGCGTTGACGCAACAATTAGACATGTATGAATGTGGACTGTATCACTGATCATTCCAGTGTGCATAGACGAAACCTCGTAATATATCACGGCATTACGTGTTATGGGAGATAGGGACGGGCTGAGCCCTCCTCCTACCAATCAACGCTTTCGAACAATTTGATTGACAGGTATTATGAAAGGGTGGGGTTATATCGTATATTCACCAGGCCTTGAGATTCAACGAGATTCGCTAGAATTATATTGTTTCCTATATATTGTACATGATTCTTGAGGTCACAATAGATGTATAGTATCCCAGCAAACACAAAACATTTGTATAACTTTCGTACAATGCTGGACCAACGTCGAAGACGTTGGGCCGACGTTGCTCAAATGTTTTGTGTTTGCTGGGATAGTGTCCTCGCGTGACTATAGCACAAGCTGTTTCAATGCTGAATCAACATCGTGATTGTCCATTGCAAACCACTGCTCTAGCGCTAAATTGTAAACCCTCTCGGAGTAGGCCTAAAGTTTATTTTATTGTATTTGAGACGTTGGCCCGGCATGGTGCCGTATTCACCTGCCTTGTGTACACAGAGTAAAGAATGGGCTGTAGATGTTGCATAGCATGCCCTCACAATGGACCTGTTAAGCTCCAGTACTGTTAATGTGGCGAGACAGTTAATGTGCCAGTCGTGATTAATGAGAGAAAGGTGTACTTATTAACTGTGTTACATACAGCAACAAATTGTTATTGTCCTCCTTGCTGCGATCAAAAGATCTACGTGCCATTCCTAAATTAGGCCATTGGCGCCAAATAGTTCCCTTTGTTTAAATGAGCATATACCAGACAATAATTACTATATCACGATTGTCCATACACCAACAGTATCATCAGAACTCATTTATTCGCCTCTTTTGTACCGAGGTAACTGGATCACCATATAGGGCCTACCGCGGTATAGGCCTAACAGTATCCTCAAAACTCAGAATCATTTATTCACCTCTTTAATACCGTGGTAACTGGATCACCATTTTCCGGTTACAGAATTGTTACTTATTATTTCATTTTGAACAGTAGCAGCCTGAAGGTTAATCCGACGCGTTGTCCGTGATCGCACCTGCCAACAGTGTGGCCGCTACGGGTGGGAAAAGGTGTAATGATTACTGCATGCATACGTGCCTGGTACGTGCCTGGCATGATCAAGAATAAAAAATACGCACTATTAGTTAGGAGTCAAATTTTACCCTAAAAAACGGGGTCCGCGCACCTACGCGTTATAACCGGTGCCGCGGTGTAACGATTCGTGCTATAACGGGATTCTACTGTATGTAACAACAATACCAAGATGGTTCGACTCCTGCTCTGGCATTCAAGTTTTAAAGAACAAAAGTTTTCCTCCCTGCTCAATCGTAAAGATTGAATATCGTGGGCAGCCTCTGTGACTGAGAGTTAACGTGCTTGGCTGCAGACCAACAGGGCTCAATTTCGAATCCTGTGTCTGGAGGGCAAAGTCACCTCATTCATATCACAATCCTCAGGAGGTTCTCCTGGCCCAATTTAGCCTATGTGTGCACAAATGTGACGTAAAACTCTATTCATTTAATTTTATTACATTTGATACAGCCAACTAACACCTGACTCGACGTTGGCCTGATAACATTACAGTAACATTTCAGCAAAGACTTCATGGGTCTTTATCTTTGGGTTGATCTACTGTGTGTATTTTGATTCCCGTAATTTGCCACCTCGCTAATGGGACCAATTGTGCTAAGTCCCTTGGGTGGTCCGTTTAGCGAGGTTCTACTGTATTACACTTGTTCCTGGCTTCATTTGTTGAAAAATTATATCTTACCTTGAAATATCTGGCGGCCATTTTGTTTTGGACTTTGTACATGACCTTTCGAACTCGAAGATGACCTTGGACCACCAAAATAATACCGTCATGCATTTTCAGACAAAATTCCATGAAAAAGAGGTATTACTGGTACACATGTTCCTACCTTTGATTGTTAAAAATGGTATTTTTTGCTTATTTGACCTTGATATTGACTTTTTGACCTTGAATCATAAAAATAATGCAAGAAATGGATTTCCCAGTCAAAATCACATGAAAATGAGGTATTACACTTGTTCTTGGCCTCACAAAATTGTCTCGTGTGTTGATGGGTGGCAGCATATATAAGGATCAATGATGCCATCATCATTGTCATCATCCAACTCAACGTTGAAGTTATCAACTTTCCTGTGTCTTCTTGCCATGTTGTGCAAAACACAGCAAGCCACAATATGATCAAGCTGGTGTTTAATTTGGTTTGGAGGCCAAAGTGCAAATCGTCGTCGCCAAACAATCTCTCTATAATGTCCCGGGTCATGAGACCGATTGTAACGCTGTTCATTATCTGTTGCAATGCCACACAACGCTGAAATATTTTTGTAAGGAGACCAAAGATTTTTTTCAATTTGGAATCATCATAAATGTCTTTGTTAACTCTTTCTGCTTCATTTGAGTACCTACTTTATGGTTCTATGGCAATTATATTTTACATATATATATCTACAGACGGTCCCCAGCGCTGAAAGGGTCAATACATCATTTATTATCTCAGATGTTACAGTGCGTCATCAAAAGTAAATAATAATTCATCATTAATCTCTCAGATTATATTGTGCGGCATTTAATTTCTATTATTATTATTAATGAAAAATATGATATTATGCATCTAATTAATTAAGTTCTGATTCAAATTTGATATGTACCATTTGCTAATTTTATCAAGTGGAGTAACTGTCATTCATCTTAAGGCATGTAAGGTGGCCCACGGGAATTGCGTTTTATCGCGGTGAACGAGAAGAAACATTTCTATGTTAAGAAGGTTAAATTGTCTTTGCTGATCTTCACAAACAGGACTGCCCGACAAACACGACACCTTGCGCCGATGATGAATTGATGCTGGGACGTTTATTAACACGATGCTAACCTTGCTTTGGACATACAGGTTAATTTCTTTTAAAACAATGTTTTACTTAACACCGTGTTAAGCCTAAACTTTGTGTTAGCTAAACTAGCTTCGGGCATACGGCCCTAAAAGTCTAATTAATTTCAAGCTGTTACATGTACAACAACATTTTTCTAAAACCTAATGGTAATGATAGATTTACAAAAAGCTTTCGACACTGTGGATCGCGGAATCCTGCTTCATAAGCTAAAAACAGTCGGATTCCATGATCTATCAGTGTCATGGCTAGAATCTTACCTGACGAATAGAAATCAAAAGACTGAAATCAACGGTACTTTTTCTGATCCCGGAGTGGTTTTTTGCGGAGTACAGCAGGGATCCATTCTGTGACCATTACTTTTTCTTATTTATGTCAATGATATGGAAGCTGCTTTTTCTTGCCAACTTATTTTATATGCAGATGACTCTACTCTTTTGGTTTCAGAAAGGGATGTAGGCCTAATTGAAGAAAGGCTTTGTAATAAACTCTCTTCCCTCAATGGAGGTTTGGTAGATAATAGGCTCTCCATCCATTTAGGGAAGGCAGAATGCCTTCTTTTCGGAACTAGAAGTAGATTTCGCATCAATTCAGAAATGAAAGTCACACGTGGTGAGACAAAACATCTGTGCGATATATGGGGGTCGATTTGGACCAATCTCTAGGTGGTAAGCTTATTGCCGAAGCCATTCTTAAAAAAGGTAATTCGCGCATAAAATTATTTTGGAGGCAAGCAAAATTTCTAAATCAATATTCGATGATACTTTTGGCTTCATCCCTTATTCTTGTCATATTCATTATGCCTGCTCTGCATGGTATGGTGGTCTTCAGAGACTTTACCAGCAAAAATGGAAAATTTTACAAAATAAAACAATCAGATATGTCCTCGATCACCCTTCTACATAATTTTATCAGCATTTTATGCATTTTTTGTTTGTAGGCTAAGCCTCTTCATCTGAGTTTTCTCCCATGCTCTAAATACATTCCTGACTCCATCCTGGATTCACTGTGGAAATAAGTACACCTCACCAGGAAACTCAAAACAAAACATTATGTCTGGTTCGAATCTTAAACAGCGGCTTTTGTCGATACGTTCGAACCAGATTGGCCTCTTCCACATTGTGATATCTATGGGACATACATGGCAAATTTGTAATGGTAATCATAGTAATGGAGAACAACAAATTTTGTGTGGAACATTGTCTATATCTGGTTCTGGTCTTGAACGGCGGCTTTTGCAGATACATTCGAATCACAGTTAGCTCCTCCACGTCTCGCATGCCATAGTCCCACTAATCATTCTTCGCTATTTTATCCTGTGTTGTACACTCAATCAGAATCATTATATGAATCATATAATAAAAATACAATTTATATTTCAATGTACTATTCGTAGTACTTTTAAGAGCATATCAAATGGTTTTAACAATATTTCAGATACATACTTAAATACACATAAGTTTTAATTAGAATTCTACACTTTACAGAGTGTCTTTTTTTTTACTGCAATTGAACATTGCATAATAAGTTTTGTAGTTATTTTATCTCTGGTTTTGGTGCGGAAATATTATTTACACGATGGCAATAATTTTTTTTTCTATTGTTACAATTATCTCTAGTTAATATGTACTATGTATAAGAATAACTGAATAATAAATAAAAATGAATATATTTATGATGTAGGCTTACATATTCTTAAATAGCCATGATGTTTTTGCAGTGTAAATTTGCATATACAATTTTAAATATTGTATTATAATCTGTATTATATTTTACAATTAGTTTTGTACATATTTAAATCATTGTACTATTGCATGTGTATAAAGAGGGCCCATTGCATATTAGTGCGATGTACTAAATGGTCTACCCTCCATAAATAAAGTTTATTATTATCATTACTGAAAGCAATCACTACCTCAAGGTCGAGCTATGCCAATACAATTTAACAAATTGGACAGAATGAGAATTGGACGCTGTTGGAAGCTACCAGATGTTTCACATAGGAAGCAAACCCATTATATAAAGGCTATTGCCTTTGAAAACCTTAAAAGCTATAAGAAGCTTGACTGCGATGCAGTGGAATAATTACATAGACATCGATTATTGGTCAAAATACAAGGAATTTCAAGTACTTTAAAATAACTCATTCTTTAATGATTAGAATCATTTTTATGGAATTCAAGTTTTCTTTCCGAGCTTTTCAAGCACTGTACGAATGAACACTTTGAATAGAATTAAATGGCTGGATAATAAATTACAAACACAAACAACCATAATCAGCATACACTTGTGTTTATTGGTACATGTGGACGCTTAGTGGATGTACGCTCCTTGAATAATTGCTTGTTAGAAAATAGCCATCAATTGATGGCAGGACCCCTCAGCCGGCCGTAGGCTTTGTCCATCATTATCAAGAAATAATGAGAAAAAATGACCCACACAACCACCATGTCATTTTTTTTAAATGGCTGCTGCAGCCATTTTGTTTTAAATGGATCATCCCAACAGTTAATCAGATCATCAGAAATACCTAGAGAACAATCGTACCAAATTTGAATGCAATCCAAGCCAAAGTTCATAAGTTATCGTGCCCACAAGCCTTTTAGGCAACCATCTTTTTTTAAATGGCTGCGGCAATCATTTTATTTTTAATAGATTCATCCGGAAAAGTTAATCAGATCATCAGAAATACCTAGCGAACAATCACACCAAATTTGAATGCAATCCAAGCAACGGTTTATAAGTTATCGTGCCCACAAGCTTTTTAGGCGGCCATCTTTTTTTAAATGGCTGCGGCAGCCATTTTGTTTTAAATGGATCATCCCAAAAGTTAATCAGATCATCAGAAATACCTAGAGAACAACCATACCAAATTTGAATACAATCCAACCAACGGTTCATAAGTTATGGTGCCCACAAGCTTTTTAGGCGGCCATCTTGGAAAATGGTCGCTTATGGCTTGGTGCCAAAAAAAAAATATGGGATGAATTGCCCAGGCACATAGGTCATGTCTATGTAAAATAAAAAAAAATCAACAGTTAATTTTTTAGTAAGAACTGAATTTCTGACTGCGCGCTCGCCCAGAACATGCCCCTGGATTGACATCTCAGAACATGCCCCTGGACTGGCATGATATTCACGGCTATGAGGCGATATTTCATTTAATGTGCAGTTTAAATACAAACATACCTCACTCTGTGATTAAAGAGCCTTTTCACAATAAGCAGTTGTAAATAAGACACTTTGTAGACAGACGGGCCATATAATTAATAAGAGAGCAGTTTGTACATGGAAGTTTGTGAAGAGAAAGGATTTCCAAATGTAATAAGCTTGCGAACACAGAAAACTGCATGCATTATTTCAATATGTACTGTAATGGAGGCTGATGTGGGTGGACTCCAGGAGTAAAAACAAAAGTAAATAAAACGGCAATGTTGAAATTATAAAAAAAATAGTAACAAGTGTCTTTGTAAAACGTTTCAACGATTTGTATTGATTGGTATTCCTTTCATTTGAAAGTGGTATTGCTGACATACTTTCCAGATTCAAATGAACTCTTACCCTATTCTTATATTAAAACGGTAATCATAATAACTGGAGATCAAATGTGTTATAATTTATCTACATGACATTTTACACTCTTCAGTCAGCAATTTGTACATGACGTCTTACACTTACAGATTTGAGTGTTGTCGACAAAAGTAGGGATATCAGTCACCACCTTCTATGACTTTATCCTAAAGCTACCGAAGATGCATGTCTCTATAACATAGGTCATCATTTAAATGTGAAAAACCTAGAAACCCTGAACCTTATATTCTCACAGCAAAACATCTACTTGATCTAGTCACACAATTTACGTATTTTTCTGAATAGTGCTGTTCAAAATCAAACTGTTTATTTGTCAAGTTTGTCTTTGCAGAGCAGTATACAAAAATAAAGAATCAGGCATTCATGACTATGAAAATGATACTTATTGATGATATCTCATTGCAAAACAACATACACAATGATAATAATATACATTCCTAAGTTGAAAATGTAGTTGCTTTTTGATGGCAATTTAATTTTTATCTTGAGTAGTTTTACAGGTATTTAAGTAAATATTTTATCTATTTAAAAATGTTAAATTATGAGTTGTGTGGTCTTTAAAAAATCAACGATTCGAGGTACTTACAAAGATTACGCCCTAACGTGAAAACATGTGTGTTGTGTATACACATCTGTGGAAATTATCTAATATAAAATTATGGAAAATATGCATAAAAATGTACTTGTCATATATAACAACTATTCTAATTTTCGAACTTGAAGATGTGTAATGTATCAGTAACATGTCTTTGCCACATTATGGCTGATCATAGATAAATCAACTTGACTGTATTCTAAGTAGGTTAACCAACTTGCTGCTATGCTCGTAAAAATATGGTTTCAACTATCAGAACAAATAAAATGCATGAAAATAGAAAAAAGTTTGCTGTAGTTTCTCAGTTAATGAAATCATTTAATGTGATAGATGTCTATCAAGTCATTTGAAGCTGGAAATAATGTTGGACATTCCAGCTCCAAAATTGAAATGAACAGGAAACTGTAACCGAATAACTTGATATTACAAGGGTTCGAGCGATTTCAACTTACTTATAATTGTTACTTATATAATTATGCAGAAAACGGCATATTTGGTCTCATGGCACACATGGGTTTTTGGACACATACTGCAGATCTGGTAATTTTAGCTTGTTTAGATTTTTTCAATAGCCACCCACTTCTAAGTCATTTTCATCCACTACAAGTCGAGAATTGCGACAGCAATTCGAGGCTTGTGGCGGATGCAGATGGTAATGGTAAATTCAGAATTGAAAGGGTTAAAAAATAGCTATTTCAAAGTCATTTGATATTTTAATCTACTTTAAAGCCTAAATCAGCTTTGTACCAACTGAAAAATTCCATAGGACTGATTTATCACCTACCGTGTCTGGGCTATTAACGAGTTTGACTAGGATGTGTAATATATCTTAAACGGTGATACAGATTGACAAAAAAAGTGGTCTCATGCTGGCATCAACAGCGTAATAGATGGGGGAGTGGTTCAAGAATCAAAACTGCAGAGAAGAATAGTAAGCCCAGTCATCCAAATATTTGGCCAGTATCTAGACTCATTAGAATATTGTGTGTAAACATCGCATCAGACAGGTAATGTGGTCTCTTTGAAATCGTTTATCTATAAAGAGCGAATCATTGTCAATACCCACAGTGAAGGAAATGTGTCTGAGTGTATCGGTGGCACAGTATTATTCCATGACGAGATGTCTTTATCTGAACGCTATCAAACCAGCCTCCATTAATTTTTCTATCTTCTGCGCTACGGCTGGATTTTTTAAATGGCTGCAACAGAAAATTTAAAAAGAATCAGCTGAAAATATCAGAAACTAGAAAGAGTTGTTTGTAAATGAAAACGAAAACAGCCCTCCGTGCAACATGGGCGGGGTTGGTAGTGGTTGACACCGCTGCCTTTCACGCCAGAGTTCGGGGGGTTCGTTTCCCAGGCTCGGCAGTTTTAAAGAAACAAAAATGTTTCTTCCCCATCCACTCGTAAAACTCAGTATTGTGGGGAGCCCCCGTGACCGAGAGGTAGCGTGCTCGGCCTCAGACCTCCAGGGTTTGAATTTCGAATCCTGTATCTGAAGGGCAGGGTCCTCTCACTCATCTCACCATCCCCAGGGGGTTCTCCTGGCCCAATTTAGCCTGTATGTGCACAAAAGTGGCCTAAAGCCCGATTCATTTCATTTCATTTCCTTATGCAACATTTTCTAAATAATGAAAACAAGACTACATAAGTCCAGGAGCTCCCGCTCCGAATTAGAATTTGATTTAAGCAATTTTGTATAGGGTTATTAATGTAGTCCTAGTCTAGGTCAAAAATCAAGACGCAAGACAACTAGGTCTAAGAAGCCCAGTCTAAGAGTAAGATAAGAACTAGACAGTCTGTCAGAGATTGCAAACCTCCATTGAAATTAATGATCCTAATCAGTATCCCAGTAATGGTCTACCTATCTGGCATGGTTTACCCGATATCAGGCCAATCGAGTTAACTAATAGCTGATTTACGGTCATTTTGAATTTGATATAAATTAGTTAAAAACTTAGGGTGCATCCTCCCCCGAAACCTCAAATTTTGTTTTATAGTAATGGACTAACATCTAACACAGTTTGCAAAATATTGGGCATGTGAAAGTAAATAATGGCCGATAGAGGGCCATTTTGAATTTGATCAAGTCAAAATTTTCCAAAATGCATCCTCAGCTGAAATCTCACATTTCATTCTATAGTAATGGTCTAGCCATCTAGCACGGTTTACCAAATATCGCCCATGTGAAAGTGAATAATGGCCGATAGGAGGCCATTTTGAATTTGATTCAAGTCAAAATTTTTCAAGATGCATCCTCTCCTGAAATCTCACATTTTGTTTTATAGTAATGGTCTAGCCATCTAGTACGGCTTCTAAAAACCGGCTATGTGAAAGTAAATAATGGCCGATAGGCGGCCATTTTGAATTTGATCGAGTCAATTTTTTTCAAGATGCATCCTCTCTTGTAATCTCACATTTTGTTTTATAGTAATGGTCCAGCTATCTAACACGGTTTACCAAATATCAGCAATGTGAAAGTAAATAGTGGCCGATAGGCGGCAATTTTGAATTCGATTAAGTCGAAAGTTTTTTAAAGGCATACTCTCTCTAAACGTCACATTTTGTTTTACAGTAATGGTCTAGCTATCTAGCACGGTTTACCTGATATCAGGCCTATCGAGGTAAATAATGCTGATTGTCGGCCATTTTGAATTCGTAAGTTAAAAATTTTCAGGGTGCATCCTCCCCCGAAAACTCACACTTTGTTTTATAGTAATCAGGTAATGGTCTAGCCATCTAGCACGGTTTACCAAATATCAGCCATGTGAAAATGAATAATGGCCGAAAAGGCGGCCATTTTAAATTTGATCAGGTCAATTTTTTTCAAGATGCATCCTCATCTGAAATCTCAAATTTCGTTTTACAGTAATGGTCTAGCCATCTAGCACGGTTGACAAAATAACGGCCATGTGAAAGTGAATAATGGCCGATAAGCAGCCATTTTGAATTTTATCAAGTCTAATTTTTTCAAGATGCATCCTCTCCTGAAATCACACATTTTGTTTTATAGTAATGGTCTAGCCATCTAGCACGGTTTACCAAATAACGGCCATGTGAAAGTGAATAATGGCCGATAAGCGGCCATTTTGAATTTTATCGAGTCAGAATTTTTTCAAGATGCATCCTCTCCTGAAATCACACATTTTGTTTTATAGTAATGGTCTAGCCATCTAGCACGGTTTACCAAATAACGGCCATGTGAAAGTGAATAATGGCCGATAAGCGGCCATTTTGAATTTTATCGAGTCGAATTTTTTCAAGATGCATCCTCTCCTGAAATCACACATTTTGTTTTATAGTAATGGTCTAGCCATCTAGCACGGTTTACCAAATAACGGCCATGTGAAAGTGAATAATGGCCGATTGGCGGCCATTATCTAGCACGGTTTACCAAATAACGGCCATGTGAAAGTGAATAATGGCCGATAAGCGGCCATTTTGAATTTTATCGAGTCGAATTTTTTAAAGATGCATCCTCTCCTGAAATCACACATTTTGTTTTATAGTAATGGTCTAGCCATCTAGCACGGTTTACCAAATAACGGCCATGTGAAAGTGAATAATGGCCGATTGGCGGCCATTTTGAACTTTGACAAAATGATTTTTTTCAAAATACATTCTCTCCTGAAGCCTTACAATTTGTTTTATAGTAATGGTGTAGATATCTTGAGCGGTTTTCATGATATTCCACAATATCAGGCCTGTCGCGGTGAATAATGGCTGATAGGCTGCCATTTTGAATTTTATCAACTTCAAATTTTTTCAGGATGCATCCTCTCCTGAAACCTTACAATTTATTTGATATTAATGGTGTAGCTATCTTGAGCGGTTTTCATGATATTCCGCAATATCAGGCCTGTCGAGGTGAATAATGGCTGATAGGCGGCCATTTTTAATTTTATCGACTTGAAATTTTTCAAGATGCATCCTCTCCTGAAACCTCACAATTTGTTTTATAGTAATGGTGTAGCTATCTTGAGCGGTTTTCATGATATTCCGCAAAATCTTTCAGTCGGATTTACCGATGTTATAAATTAGGTCAAAGTGCTGGGTCAACTTCAAGGTCAAGGTCCAAAAACCTGAAAAGGCACAACTAGGGACCTTAGAGAACATGTATGTGCAATATGACTGTCATCGGCCCAGTACTTTTCGAGATCTGCTCCGGAAACGAAGTGCCCGTCAAAACGTCTAAATAGGTCATAGTTCTGAACCAGAAGTAGGTCAAAGTTCAAATACCCCAAAAGGCACAACTAGACCCCCTAGGGGTGTTGTGTGTAAAATTTGAAGACAATTGGACAAGTACTTTCAGAGATATGCTCCGGAAACGAATTGTTTACGGACGGTCCAACGGCCCAACGCCGTCACATCATCATTTTCTCCTCTGCAACCTTGCGTATTGAATTCAGATTAAAAATATTTTAACCCGTCCATTAGCCACCTGGAAGTAACCCACATACCAAAAATTGTTATCCTAGCTTATTTTCTCACAAAGTTATAGGCAAAAGAAGAGGCCAAAAAAAAACGGAGGTAGAATCCATAGCTCCCTTCGCTCACCTACGGTGACGGCGGGAGCTAAAAAAAAAATTAAAATGACCGTCAGTCAGCCATTTTGGATTTTATTTCTGCAAAATTTATTATGGGTTATCCTTGTGTGAGTCCTTACATTTTTTTCTATATCCATTGTCCAGCTATTTTGCTTTGATTTTGAGTTGCGTAAATATCACAAAATCACTTAAATTCAAAATGGCCGCTAGACCGCCATTTCAAAATTGTTTGCTCCCAAAAGTTAATCAGGTCATCGACTGACATTGCTGTGCATATTTGCCAAATGAAAAGAAGATTTGCTGGAAACTTTTTCCTGAAAAGCGCTAACAAGTATTTCTTTGTTAGTGGACTAGTAATTAAAGGGTTGATGATATGGGGATCAAAATGTCACCAAAACAATTCCCCAGTGGTATGTGATGGCAATGTAAAGTATGAGGAAGTAGAAGTTGATAGATTACTAGCTATCTTGAAAACTGGCGGCGAGGGCTGCTTAATGACACAGAAAATTAACAAGTTGAGTACAAGATACTCTAGACAATATCATTATTATGTAGAATTGTTTATTCCCTAATATAAAGATACAACGAGATGGCACAAAAACATGAAAAACTTTTCTGAAATCAGCCAGCAGGGCATTTTCAACAGTAAAGCTGCATTCATATAATATACAAACATGAACTCTGCAACAATTCCTCTTATATCATACATGTATACAAAACAAATACATTAACCAAAATAACATAAGATGCATTTTTGACGTGTATCTGAATTCAGCTTTATTCAGATCGAGAGAACTAGCTTTAGAGATGTCATGTCAAATTTGGATGCAATCTAACAATGACTTGGGACTTTAAACTTTACTACTTACTCCTGTACGACTCTGGGATCTTTAGACTTTAATACTCACTCCTGTATGGCTCTGGGATTTTTACTACTCACTCCTGTATGGCTCTGGGATCTTTACTTTACTACTCACTCCTGTATGGCTCTGGGATCTTTACTTTACTACTCACTCCTGTATGGCTATGGGATCTTTACTACTCACTCCTGTAGGGCTCTGGGATCTTTAGACTTTAATACTCACTCCTGTATGGCTCTGGGATTTTTACTACTCACTCCTGTATGGCTCTGGGATCTTTACTTTACTACTCACTCCTGTATAGCTCTGGGATCTTTACTTTACTACTCACTCCTGTATGGCTCTGGGATCTTTACTACTCACTCCTGTAGGGCTCTGGGGTCTTTACTACTCACTCCTGTATGGCTCTGGGATTTTTACTACTCACTCCAGTATGGCTCTGGGATTTTTACTACTCACTCCTGTATGACTCTGGGATCTTTACTTTACTACTCACTCCTGTATGGCTCTGGGATCTTTACCACTCACTCCTGTATGGCTCTGGGATCTTTACTACTCACTCCTGTAGGGCTCTGGGATCTTTACCACTCACTCCTGTATGGCTCTGGGATTTTTACTACTCACTCCTGTATGGCTCTGGGATTTTTACTACTCACTCCTGTAGGGCTCTGGGATCATTACCACTCACTCCTGTATGGCTCTGGGATTTTTACTACTCACTCCTGTATGGCTGTGGGATCTTTACTTTACTACTCACTCCTGTAGGGCTCTGGGATCTTTACTTTACTGCTCACTCCTGTATGGCTCTGGGATCTTTACTACTCACTCCTGTATGGCTCTGGGATCTTTACTTTACTACTCACTCCTGTATGGCTCTGGGATCTTTACTTTACTACTCACTCCTGTAGGGCTCTTTACTACTCACTCCTGTATGGCTCTGGGATCTTTACTTTACTACTCACTCCTGTAGGGCTCTTTACTACTCACTCCTGTATGGCTCCGGGATCTTTACTACTCACTCCTGTAGGGCCCTGGGGTCTTTTTCACTCACTCCTGTATGGCTCTGGGATTTTTACTACTCACTCCTGTATGGCTCTGGGATCTTTACTTTACTATTCACTCCTGTATGGCTCTGGGATCTTTACTACTCACTCCTGCAGGGTTGGGGTCGATTATAATCATAATCGTCGATTACGATTTTTAATCGATTACATTGTAATCATAATCATAATCGTAATCATATTTTTTTGAAATCCTGTAATCATGATTATAATCGTAATCGATATTCTAAAAGCACTGTAATCATGGTTATATTAAACCGTTTTTTTAGTATAGGCCTCTATCAGAATAAATAATATATCACTTAAAGCGATTTTCTAAAATAAATTTTGAAAACTATTTAGAACAGTTTGATAAATTTCGCTTAGGGCCTATAATACTTTTTTTGGTAGAGAAAAACAATTCAGATATGGATATAGGCCCTATATTGTTAATTCGGCACTTTATTGCACTGTGTTTAATTTTATCGCCAGAATATGCACGGCAATGAATAGGATCTACCACGAATAGACCTTAATGCATGGTCCACTTGGAAAGCAGCTCTTAAACTTTTCCCCTACATTGCACCCTTCTATTTTTATCTCTTGACAATGTATGTACCTTTCTTATGTATATGTGTGTACATGTATGCATGTATGTATGTATGTATGTATGTATGTATCTATGTATGTATAGATAGATATAGACATACAGCTTGTGTTGGTTTGATGTGGGTAAAACGCCGTAGATGCTGGACCGGCATTGGACCAGCTTCGGATCGACATCTCACGTTTGATGCGCTTCCGGTGTTGTTAATTTTGACAGTACATAAACACTACATAACATGCACTTGTAGGTGGCCCTCGCGACTCAAGTGATTTTCTATTTTAGTGGGGGGTCTCCAGACATGCTACACCCCAACCCCCCTCCTCCTCCCCAGCCTTCGCGCCTATAGTTGACTAAAGGTACTGTAGACAAAATTGATGACTAATCGTGCATGAATATAAACCCATTGCATCCCAGCATCCGGAGAAAATGTAAAAAAATGGTACGTGTCATTATTATCTTTGGTTATTATTAATAATATTAACTTTGGTTGACGGGAACAGGTCGATACGACCTCTGAGAGACCCGTCAACCATATTAGTGAAATAAAAATATATAATAAAATAATAAGTTGTAACATTGCTGTAAGCAGACATCGTCGTGTGGTCACCTGGATTAACCCTTTATCAGAGATTTAAACAATGTTTCTGACTACTTTATTGTTTTGTCGTTCTCAGACAATTATAAAACTGTCTCGAGCAATAATAATAAATATTTCTGGGTAGGTTTTTTATTTCAAAGAATAAAATTATGGCTACAGCTACAAATCGGTTTCAAATAGACCTATAGGTATATTTTGCGATAACCTTCACTTGATGCTTAGCAGTGAAATATTAATATGTTATCACAATTTTATTGGAAGATAGCTATTAATACTATGTCTAATTGTTAACATAGTGGGGGGGGGGGAGGGACAATGGCATATGTTAATTCGCCTTCAAAACTGTACATAACGTGTTGCACGTCTTAGAAAACAAGGGTGCACAGCAAACACGGCTCGTTGATCCAATATTGGCCTATTGTTGTCGCAGATGGTGGCCCAACAGTAGGCCAAAATTGGATCGGCAATATTAGATCAGAATATTGTGTTTTCAAGATGGTAGGCCTATAGATATTATATAATGGGAGGGCCGCTCCTCGCCATGGTCAACTGTTGGCATAGCAATCAGGCGCGACTGCTAATTACAGCTGCTATTAGCGCTATCCACCCCACACGTTTATTAACGACAAGGTTGATATTAGGTTGACATTCTTGAACACAATATGAATAAATAAAACAAAGTATAATTCAATTGCAGTTGTTGTTATTTATAGTTTGTTACAGTATGTCATTAATATTACAAACTAAGATAATTTTAATCATCCGTAATCGTGACTGTAATCACGAGATATGATTGTTGTAATCATAATCATAACCATAATCGAAAAAAAAGAGTAATCTTAATCGTAATCGATAATTTTTAATGACATGTAATCATAATCACAATCACTCCTGTGTGGCTCTGAGATTCTTTACTACTCACTCCTGTATGGCTCTGGGATCTTTACTAGGCACTCCTGTATGGCTCTGGGATCTTTACTACTCACTCCTGTATGGCTCTGTGATCTTTACTTTACCACTCACTCCTGTATGACTCTGTAATTTTTACTACTGACTCCTGTATGGCTCTGGGATCTTTACTACTCACTCCTGTAGGGCTCTGGGATCTTTACTATTTACTCTTGTAGGGCTCTGGGATCTTTACTTCACTAATCACTCCTGTATGGCTCTGGGATCTTTACTACTCACTCCTGTAGGGCTCTGGGATCTTTACTATTTACTCTTGTAGGGCTCTGGGATCTTTACTTCACTAATCACTCCTGTATGGCTCTGGGATCTTTACTACTCACTCCTGTAGGGCTCTGAGATCTTTACTACTCACTCCTGTATGGCTCTGGGATCTTTACTTTACTACTAACTCCTGTATGGCTCTGGGATCTTTACTACTCACTCCTGTAGGGCTCTGGGATCTTTACTTTACTACTCACTCCTGTAGGGCTCTGGGATCTTTACTACTCACTCCTATAGGGCTCTGGGATCTTTACTTTACTACTCACTCCTGTGTGGCTCTGGGATCTTTACTACTCACTCCTGTATGGTTCTGGGATTTTTATTACTCACTCCTGTATGGCTCTGGGATCTTTACTTTACCACTCACTCCTGCATGGCTCTGGGGCCTTTACTACTCACTCCTGTAGGGCTCTGGGGTCTTTTTCACTCACTCCTGTGTGGCTCTGGGATCTTTACTACTCACTCCTGTATGGTTCTGGGATCTTTATTACTCACTCCTGTATGGCTCTGGGATCTTTACTTTACCACTCACTCCTGTATGGCTCTGGGGTCTTTACTACTCACTCCTGTATGGCTCTGGGATCTTTACTTTACCACTCACTCCTGTATGGCTCTGGGGTCTTTACTACTCACTCCTGTATGCCTCTGGGATCTTTATTACTTACTCTTGTATGGCTCTGGGATTTTAATACTTACTCCTGTATTGCTCTGGGATCTTTCTGCATTTGTTGAAGTATGAGTTGCATGGCGGGATCAGCAAGCACCTGTTGTACCTCGGGGTCCTGCATGGCACGCTTTTTCACAGCCTCTGGATCGTTATTTGACAGAACAGCTTTTCTGTAGCCGTCTATTGCTTCCTGTGCGATGAAGAAAACAAAGTGGCATCAACAGCCAGCCAAAATAACTCAATTCATTCAACCCAATAGTCATTTTCTATTCAGCTTTGTTAGACGATCAAATAACTGCTATTGGGAATGAAATGTATATTTAACCACAATGCTGCCGAATGGTCTGTTTCTATTTTTCATTCATTTAAAGCAGAAATTGCTAACATAATTCCAGCTTTGAATGACAAAAATATTACTATTTATGGAAAAAAGACACCTTTCAAATTGAAAAAAAATGAATAACAGAGCATCTCCCACAAACTATTTTATCAATTTCACTGGTATTTTATTCAAATTCAAACTTACTTGAAGAACAGTGCTTACACTAACAATATCCCCCGCCATTAATTAAAGTCAATAATGGCCTCAAAGTAAAAGGTTAACAAGACTACATAAGTCCAGAAGCTCCCGCTCCGAATTAGAATTTGATTTAAGCAATTTTGTATAGGGTTATTAATGTAGTCCTAGTCTAGGTCAAAAATCAAGACGCAAGACAACTAGGTCTAAGAAGCCCAGTCTAAGAGTAAGATAAGAACTAGACAGTCTGTCAGAGATTGCAAACCTCCATTGAAATTAATGATCCTAATCAGTATCCCAGTAATGGTCTACCTATCTGGCATGGTTTACCCGATATCAGGCCAATCGAGTTAACTAATAGCTGATTTACGGTCATTTTGAATTTGATATAAATTAGTTAAAAACTTAGGGTGCATCCTCCCCCGAAACCTCAAATTTTGTTTTATAGTAATAGACTAACATCTAACACAGTTTGCAAAATATTGGGCATGTGAAAGTAAATAATGGCCGATAGAGGGCCATTTTGAATTTGATCAAGTCAAAATTTTCCAAGATGCATCCTCAGCTGAAATCTCACATTTCATTCTATAGTAATGGTCTAGCCATCTAGCACGGTTTACCAAATATCGCCCATGTGAAAGTGAATAATGGCCGATAGGAGGCCATTTTGAATTTGATCAAGTCAAAATTTTTCAAGATGCATCCTCTCCTGAAATCTCACATTTTGTTTTATAGTAATGGTCTAGCCATCTAGTACGGTTACTAAAAACCGGCTATGTGAAAGTAAATAATGGCCGATAGGCGGCCATTTTGAATTTGATCGAGTAAATTTTTTTCAAGATGCATCCTCTCTTGTAATGTCACATTTTGTTTTATAGTAATGGTCCAGCTATCTAACACGGTTTACCACATATCAGCAATGTGAAAGTAAATAGTGGCCGATAGGCGGCCATTTTGAATTCGATTGAGTCGAAAGTGTTTTAAAGGCATCCTCTCTCTAAACGTCACATTTTGTTTTATAGTAATGGTCTAGCTATCTAGCACGGTTTACCTGATATCAGGCCTATCGAGGTAAATAATGCTGATTGTCGGCCATTTTGAATTCGCAAGTTAAAAATTTTCAGGTTGCATCCTCCCCCGAAAACTCACACTTTGTTTTATAGTAATCAGGTAATGGTCTAGCCATCTAGCACGGTTTACCAAATATCAGCCATGTGAAAATGAATAATGGCCGAAAAGGCGGCCATTTTAAATTTGATCAAGTCAATTTTTTTCAAGATGCATCCTCATCTGAAATCTCACATTTCGTTTTACAGTAATGGTCTAGCCATCTAGCACGGTTGACCAAATAATGGCCATGTGAAAGTGAATAATGGCCGATAAGCGGCCATTTTGAATTTTATCGAGTCTAATTTTTTCAAGATGCATCCTCTCCTGAAATCACACATTTTGTTTTATAGTAATGGTCTAGCCATCTAGCACGGTTTACCAAATAACGGCCATGTGAAAGTGAATAATGGCCAATAAGCGGCCATTTTGAATTTTATCAAGTCGATTTTTTTCAAGATGCATCCTCTCCTGAAATCACACATTTTGTTTTATAGTAATGGTCTAGCCATCTAGCACGGTTTACCAAATAACGGCCATTTGAAAGTGAATAATGGCCGATAAGCGGCCATTTTGAATTTTATCGAGTCGAGTAAGATAAGAACTAGACAGTCTGTCAGAGATTGCAAACCTCCATTGAAATTAATGATCCTAATCAGTATCCCAGTAATGGTCTACCTATCTGGCATGGTTTACCCGATATCAGGCCAATCGAGTTAACTAATAGCTGATTTACGGTCATTTTGAAATTGATATAAATTAGTTAAAAACTTAGGGTGCATCCTCCCCCGAAACCTCAAATTTTGTTTTATAGTAATAGACTAACATCTAACACAGTTTGCAAAATATTGGGCATGTGAAAGTAAATAATGGCCGATAGAGGGCCATTTTGAATTTGATCAAGTCAAAATTTTCCAAGATGCATCCTCAGCTGAAATCTCACATTTCATTCTATAGTAATGGTCTAGCCATCTAGCACGGTTTACCAAATATCGCCCATGTGAAAGTGAATAATGGCCGATAGGAGGCCATTTTGAATTTGATCAAGTCAAAATTTTTCAAGATGCACCTCTCCTGAAATCTCACATTTTGTTTTATAGTAATGGTCTAGCCATCTAGTACGGTTACTAAAAACCGGCTATGTGAAAGTAAATAATGGCCGATAGGCGGCCATTTTGAATTTGATCGAGTAAATTTTTTTCAAGATGCATCCTCTCTTGTAATGTCACATTTTGTTTTATAGTAATGGTCCAGCTATCTAACACGGTTTACCACATATCAGCAATGTGAAAGTAAATAGTGGCCGATAGGCGGCCATTTTGAATTCGATTGAGTCGAAAGTGTTTTAAAGGCATCCTCTCTCTAAACGTCACATTTTGTTTTATAGTAATGGTCTAGCTATCTAGCACGGTTTACCTGATATCAGGCCTATCGAGGTAAATAATGCTGATTGTCGGCCATTTTGAATTCGCAAGTTAAAAATTTTCAGGTTGCATCCTCCCCCGAAAACTCACACTTTGTTTTATAGTAATCAGGTAATGGTCTAGCCATCTAGCACGGTTTACCAAATATCAGCCATGTGAAAATGAATAATGGCCGAAAAGGCGGCCATTTTAAATTTGATCAAGTCAATTTTTTTCAAGATGCATTCTCATCTGAAATCTCACATTTCGTTTTACAGTAATGGTCTAGCCATCTAGCACGGTTGACCAAATAATGGCCATGTGAAAGTGAATAATGGCCGATAAGCGGCCATTTTGAATTTTATCGAGTCTAATTTTTTCAAGATGCATCCTCTCCTGAAATCACACATTTTGTTTTATAGTAATGGTCTAGCCATCTAGCACGGTTTACCAAATAACGGCCATGTGAAAGTGAATAATGGCCAATAAGCGGCCATTTTGAATTTTATCAAGTCAAATTTTTTCAAGATGCATCCTCTCCTGAAATCACACATTTTGTTTTATAGTAATGGTCTAGCCATCTAGCACGGTTTACCAAATAACGGCCATTTGAAAGTGAATAATGGCCGATAAGCGGCCATTTTGAATTTTATCGAGTCGAATTTTTTTTAAGATGCATCCTCTCCTGAAATCACACATTTTGTTTTATAGTAATGGTCTAGCCATCTAGCACGGTTTACCAAATAACGGCCATGTGAAAGTGAATAATGGCCGATTGGCGGCCATTTTGAACTTTGACAAAAAGAATTTTTTCAAAATACATCCTCTCCTGAAGCCGTACAATTTGTTTTATAGTAATGGTGTAGATATCTTGAGCGGTTTTCATGATATTCCACAATATCAGGCCTGTCGAGGTGAATAATGGCTGATAGGCGGCCATTTTGAATTTTATCAACTTTAAATTTTTCAGGATGCATCCTCTCCTGAAACCTTACAATTTATTTGATATTAATGGTGTAGCTATCTTGAGCGGTTTTCATGATATTCCGCAATATCAGGCCTGTCGAGGTGAATAATGGCCGATAGGCGGCCATTTTTAATTTTATCGACTTGAAATTTTTCAAGATGCATCCTCTCCTGAAACCTCACAATTTGTTTTATAGTAATGGTGTAGCTATCTTGAGCGGTTTTCATGATATTCCGCAAAATCTTTCAGTCAGATTTACCGATGTTATAAATTAGGTCAAAGTGCTGGGTCAACTTCAAGGTCAAGGTCCAAAAACCTGAAAAGGCACAACTAGGGACCTTAGAGAACATGTATGTGCAATATGACTGTCATCGGCCCAGTACTTTTCGAGATCTGCTCCGGAAACGAAGTGCGCGTCAAAACGTCTAAATAGGTCATAGTTCTGAACCAGAAGTAGGTCAAAGTTCAAATACCCCAAAAGGCACAACTAGACCCCCTAGGGGTGCTGTGTGTAAAATTTGAAGACAATCGGACAAGTACTTTCAGAGATATGCTCCGGAAACGAATTGTTTACGGACGGCCCAACGGCCCAACGGCCCAACGCCGTCACATCATCATTTTCTCCTCTGCAACCTTGCGTATTGGATTCAGATTAAAAATATTTTAACCCGTCCATTAGCCACCTGGAAGTAACCCACATACCAAAAATTTTTATCCTAGCTTATTTTCTCACAAAGTTATAGGCAAAAGAAGAGGCCAAAAAAAAACGGAGGTAGAATCCATAGCTCCCTTCGCTCACCTACGGTGACGGCGGGAGCTAAAAATAGGTCAAAGGTCACAAACCCCCAAGAGGCACATCTACACCCCCTAAGGGATGTGTGTGGCAATATGAAAACAATCCAGCAAACGCTTTCCGAGCTATCGTCAGGAAAATGAAATTATCGTCTGCCATCAATTAAAGTCAATAATGGCATCAAAATCGAAGGTAAAAAAATAGGCCTAAGGTCACAACCTCAAAAGGCACATCCAATCTTTCCCAATAAGTTCAAAATTTCACTGGAGAGTAGGTCCAGACCAAATTTTTTTTCATCAGACTGTAGTTGGTTAATGGCCGATTGATCACAAAAACCGACCAAAAAACAAAATAAGCAGATTGTAGGGCCAATGTGGTTGGGTATTTTGCCGGACCTACCTGTGTTTTACTGGACATGTCTGGTCGGTCCGACGTTATGGGGGAAGACTGCACATCTAAGCTTAACATCTGCCATCCATTAAAGTCAATAAAGGCCTCAAAATCGAGGGTAAAAATTAGGTCAAAGGTCATAAGCCCCAAAAGGCACATCTACACCCCCTGAGGGATGTGCATGTGCAGTATAAAAACAACCAAGCAAACGCTTTGCGAAATATCCTTCGGAAACTGAACTTATCATCCTCAATGGATTAAAGTCAATAATCGCCTCAAAATCAAAGGTAAAAAATTAGGTGAAAGGTTATAACCCCTAAAGGCACATCTACACCCCCTAAGGAATGTGTGTATGCAATATGAAAGCAATCCGGCTAACGGTTTCAGAGATGTCGTCCGGAAACGAAACATGGACGCACGCCAGACATAGTGATGACAATATCGCCGGCCCTACTTCGTGGGCAGGGGGATAAAAAGTATATATACAGTCCTAGCAACATAAGGGTTAAACATCCAGATTTGCAAATTTTCAGTTTCCAATTAAAAAAATATGACCCACATTCAGGGTCTATGTCTATTGCTTTCTGGTACATTAAAGATCTACTTGGTAATAGGGTCCATGTCCATTGCTTTCTAGTAAATTAAAGATGTACTTGGCAATAGGGTCCATGTCTATTGCTTTCTGGTATCATTTTAGGTTTCCATGTAAAATTATGCCCAAAAAAAGTTGAAGGATGTTATGTGTTCGATTTGTATGTTATTAATTTTTAATGTTGGTGGATAAACCTGATATTGTGCCATGTGAAAAATCATGAATTTAGATTTTGCTATAGTTAGAGATAATTTATTAAGTTGTAGCTATTTCGTTATTTTATTTAGTTCTAAGTTAATCTTTATTGCGAGTTAAAAATTGTTCTCTATTTTGTAGGTAATTTTTAAAGAAGTTTAATTCGGTGTTGA
Source organism: Flabesymbios commensalis (assembly GCA_964017125.1). Classification (NCBI taxonomy): domain Eukaryota; kingdom Metazoa; phylum Annelida; class Polychaeta; order Terebellida; family Flabelligeridae; genus Flabesymbios; species Flabesymbios commensalis. The sequence goes on from OZ024906.1 coordinate 84,967,958, forward strand.
GTAATATTGTAGTTTGTGGATTAATAAGTTGTGGTCTAATGTATCAAATGCTTTTGAGAGGTCTAAGAATACATTTATTGGAATCAATCCTAAATCTAAATCTGTTATAATTTTGTCTATTGTATGTAGCGCTGATAATTCTGTTGGAGTGGTTTGGTCTAAAGCCGTACTGGTGTTTGTATATGAAATTGTGTTAAATTATGAATTGGGATAACTTTGGCTATTGTTGGGGAATATTCCTGTGTTCAGGCATTGATTAAATAATAGGGTTAGTGGTTTTGCTAGTGAATTTGATATTATTTTCAGCATATTTGAAGATATTTCGTCGCCAGAACTGTTTTTTGATTTCATTTCAGAAATTATTTTTGAAACATTCGCTTCTGATACAGTTTTAAAATTAATAACTTGTTCATTTTTATTAGAAAAATAGTCTGAAGATTTAATGTTCCTCTTTTTTTTTATTTTCGATACTAGGGTAGGGCCTAAGCTTATCAAAAAATATTAAAACTGTGTGCAAATTCAATTTTATCGCATCATAGGTGGGAGTGTTAGGTGGTGTTTTCTTTAATGTAATGTATAGCTTGTCTTTATTTAAATCCAGCATTGGAAAACATGTCCCCATTTACCGATGACGCTACAGATCATCATACGAGCAAACATATTCAGAATATTTCTTCTAAATTACAAATAAAGGCGACCTCGGTTAACCAGCAGTGTGAAATTAAAAGAATGAAAATAAGCATAGAAAAGACAAAAATAATGCTTATTGGATCCAGGCAAAAAATAAACCGAATAAGTGAATCAGAAAAACACATTAAATTACTTATTGATAATACCCCAATTGAGCAAATAAGCAATACCAAATGACTTGGCATTCACATAGATAGTTCCTTGACATGGGATGTTCAGGTATCGCATGTAAAAAAAATAGTGATATATAAATTATTTCTCCTGAAGCGTATTTGGCATTTTCTACCTAAAGATACTCGGATTTTATTTTATAACTTTTACATAAAGCTATACTTGGAGTATTGTTGCAGTATATGGGGTAATTGTTCAAAAGAAAATATAAATATAATTGTAAAACTCCAAAAAAGGGCTGCAAGAATAATTTTAGATGCCGACTTTTACACACCAAGCGCTAATTTATCTGAAGAATTGAAATGGATCCCGTTCTCTGATATTGTTAAATACCACCAAGTTAGCTTAGTTTACAAGTGCATTCACAAAATTTCTCCTGAATATTTACATGACATGTTTATCATCAAACTAGATTCAAAGCGTTATAATTTAAGGTCTGCAAACAAAGGTCGCTTAGATGTTCGGAAAAAACACAACAGGAGTTTATCTTTTAATGGCCCTAAATTGGGGAATAACCTGGACAGCGAAACAAGAGAAGCAATTTCTCTTTCTGTTTTTCAGTCAAAGGTATTTAAGTTTTTATCTGGCCTTAACTGTGATAAACTTACTGAATAGATCGATGTATAAAATAGTTATAATATATTCCTACTATGTGCATGCTTATATGTATTTATACTATGAATATAATTGACCTTCTTTATATTGCTCATATTTGTAATAATCTATTTTATTGCTAATGAATGCTTGTATGATATGTTATTTTGCACATTGTGTACCATTTTGAAGAGGGCCTCATGGCAGATGAGCAGAAGCTTAATGAGCAACCCTCTATAAATAAAGATTATTATTATTATTATTAATATTATATTGCCTTACACCTGTACACTGATGCCCATTTGAGTTGAGTGATGAAAGGGCAGAACTCTAAAGTGACTACATAACTTTGAATTGGACAAATTATTTATATCACTTTCTTTCTGCAAAACTTTATTTTTTCCACACTCTGCCTCAAGTAAAATATTTATTTCTGTTTCTTACATTTTTTTTTGTCTACAAGATTGGATTCCAAACTAGGCTCAATATTGATTTGGAGGTCCTCACAAAGTTAGGGGTCATTTAATGATGCAGAGCAGAGGGAGGCACAACATTTTGTTAAGCGCCATTTAATATTTATTTACAACATATCCTTCAGACAATTATTTAGTTGTTAGAAATTTAGTCGAAAATATTTTTGTCAAAAAATTATATAAATTGAAAAGTTTAAAATCTGTAGGAGTAAGGGCACTTGGGAATTTAGTCATTAATGGTAAAGAAACAATGTCAGTCCCCAGTTTGTTTATTTATATCACTAGCATGCTCCAAACACAGTGCATATGGACATAAATGCTGCCAGCAAAAATGTATTTGAAACCATATTTCTCTATTGCCAAAGTGGTTTTAGGTAACAGTGGCGAATTCGTTGACAGGCGCGGATCCAGAGGGGGGCGCACTCCCACCCTTTTTGGCGCCAAATTCTATAAAAAGTCCCCTAAATTGGCCAAAAAATCTTTTTTTGCTGAACCTGTGTGCCCCCACACCCGTATTAGAAAATTACCTGCTCCAGATGTGTCACTGGGCAAATATTTATATCAGAGAGGAGGCTACACACAGCATGTGATTACATTTTTGTAGAGCGCAACTGACGAAAAGGCTGTCATACCCTGTAAATTAAAGTCTCAAGCCTAGATACAAATTAACCTTTAAGGTAAGCCTATGTGCTTGCTGAGGAATAGTGACTTCGTTTTACTGCATCAATTAAAATTGTCATAAGTCATGTAGAAGATAAAATATAGGCCTACACACAATTATTTTAAACAAGACTACATAAGTCCAGGAGCTCCCGCTCCGAATTAGAATTTGATTCAAGCAATTTTGTGTAGGGTTATTAATGTAGTCCTAGGCTAGGTCAAAAATCAAGACGCAAGACAACTTGGTCTAAGAAGCTCAGTCTAAGAGTAAGATAAGAACTAGACAGTCTGTCAGAGATTGCAAACCTCCATTGAAATTAATGATCCTAATCAGTACCCCAGTAATGGTCTACCTATCTGGCACGGTTTACCCGATATCAGGCCAATCGAGGTAACTAATGGCTGATTTACGGTCATTTTGAATTCGATATAAACTAGTTAAAAAATTAGGGTGCATTCTCCCCCGAAACCTCAAATTTTGTTTTATAGTAATGGACTAACATCTAACACAGTTTGCAAAATATCTCTCATGTGAAAGTGAGTAATGGCCGATAGGCGGCCATTTTGAATTTGATCGAGTCAATTTTTTTCAAGATGCATCCTCTCCTGTAATCTCACATTTTGTTTTATAGTAATGGTCCAGCTATCTAACACGGTTTACCAAATATCAGCAATGTGAAAGTAAATAGTGGCCGATAGGCGGCCATTTTGAATTCGATTGAGTCGAAAGTTTTTAAAAGGCATCCTCTCCCGAAACGTCACATTTTGTTTTATAGTAATGGTCTAGCTATCTAGCACGGTTTACCTGATATCGGGCCTATCAAGGTAAATAATGCGGATTGTCGGCCATTTTGAAATCGTAAGTTAAAAATTTTCAGGGTGCATCCTCCCCCAAAAACTCACACTTTGTTTTATAGTAATCAGGTGATGGTCTAGCCATCTAGCATGGTTTACCAAATATCAGCCATGTGAAAATGAATAATGGCCGAAAAGGCGGCCATTTTGAATTTGATCAAGTCAAATTTTTTCAAGATGCATCCTCAACTGAAATCTCACATTTCGTTTTATAGTAATGGTCTAGCCATCTAGCACGGTTGATCAAATATCGGCCATGTGAAAGTGAATAATGGCCGATAAGCGGCCATTTTGAATTTTATTGAGTCGAATTTTTTCAAGATGCATCCTCTCCTGAAATCACACATTTTGTTTTATAGTAAAGGTCTAGCCATCTAGCACGGTTCACCAAATAACGGCCATGTGAAAGTGAATGATGGCCGACTGGCGGCCATTTTGAACTTGGACGAGTTGAATTTTTTCAAAATGCATCTTCTCCCGAAACCTTACAATTTGTTTTATAGTAATGTTGAGATATCTTGAGCGGTTTTCATGATATTCCACAATATCAGGCCTGTCGAGGTGAATAATGGCTGATAGGCGGCCATTTTGAATTTTATCAACTTGAAATTTTTCAAGATGCATCCTCTCCTGAAACCTTACAATTTATTTGATATTAATGGTGTAGCTATCTTGAGCGGTTTTCATGATATTCCGCAATATCAGGCCTGTCAAGGTGAATAATGGCCGATAGGCGGCCATTTTTAATTTTATCGACTTAAATTTTTTAAGATGCATCCTCTCCTGAAACCTCACAATTTGTTTTATAGTAATGGTGTAGCTATCTTGAGCGGTTTTCATGATATTCCGCAAAATCTTTCAGTCGGATTTACCGATGTTATAAATTAGGTCAAAGTGCTGGGTCAACTTCAAGGTCAAGGTTCAAAAACCTGAAAAGGCACAACTAGGGACCTTAGAGAACATGCAATTGCAATATGACTGTCATCGGCTCAGTACTTTTCGAGATCTGCTCCGGAAACGAAGTGCATGTCAAAACGTCTAAATAGGTTCTGAACCAAAAGTAGGTCAAAGTTCAAATACCCCAAAAGGCACAACTAGACCCCCTAGGGGTGTTGTGTGTAAGATTTGAAGACAATCAGACAAGTACTTTCAGAGATATGCTCCGGAAACGAATTGTTTACGGACGGCCCAACGCCGTAACATCATCATTTTCTCCTCTACTACCTTGCGTATTGAATTCAGATTAAAAATATTTTAACCTGTCCATTATCCACCTGGAAGTAACCCACATACCAAAGATTGTTATCCTAGCTTATTTTCTTACAAAGTTATAGGCAAAAGTAGAGGCCAAAAAAAACGGAGGTAGAATCCATAGCTCCCTCCGTCTCACCTACGGTGACGGCGGGAGCTAAAAATGTTAAGAAGTGTGAATGCAGAATTTATTTATATTTTGTAAATATTTATATTCCCTGATTTTTCTCTGAAATTTTGTCAAATTTATCAAATTTCCTGATTCCCTTCTGATTTTTTTTTAACTTTATCAAATTCTCTGATTTTACCCTGACTGGAAAACATGATCTCACTTTTTCAGTTTTTCCCTGATTTCCAGTGTGAATGGGAACCCTGTTTCCTGAGAAACAAATCAGTTCCAAAAATGACCCAATATCTTCAAAAAGTTAATCAGTTCTGCAGATCATGCTTATAAATGCAATTGTAAAGCTAGAAGTCCTTTAGTCGAAATTTTTTACATTAGCGTCCGGAAACCGTCAATTTTGGCTGATTTTTGTATGTTTTTTGGCCACCAGAGGGCTGATTTTTGTGAAAAATTAATCAGGTCTGTTTCTACCCTCCATGAGTGTTACTGCCAGGTCAGAAGTTGATTATTCGAAAACTTTTCACATTAGCATCCGGAAACCCCAATGTTGGCTGATTTTCTTTTGTTTTTTGGCCACCAGAGGGCCGATAATGGGTTGATTTCTGTGAAAAACTAATCAGATCTGGCCCTAACCACCATGAGTGTTAGTGCCGGTTAGAAGTTGATTGGTCAACAACTTTCACATTAGCGTCCAGAAACCTCAATTTTGGCTGATTTTCTTATGTTTTTTTGGCCACCAGAGGGCCGATAATGGCCGATTTTCGTGAAAAACTAATCAGGTCTGGCCCTAACCCCCATGAGTGTTAGTGGCAAGTTACAAGTTGATTGGTCGATAAACTTGCCCGGAAACGAAGTGTTACAGACAACAGAGAGACAATGGCGTTTATAGAGCTGCTAAGGTCGCAGCTAAAAATGGTTGCAGTTCGCTGATGAAAATGTCATAGTTTTGATTATTATTTCTGGGTGGTCGATATATATTTCCAATTATCAGTTTTTTATATAGATGGGTCTTTAACTTCAAACATACCAACCCAGACTTGAGAACCTGTATATAATTTTAATTCGCTCTAGTCGTATGTCTCGCTTAGGTATATGCCAATCCCCCTCGTGATCAGAGCTTGCTTTTTGGTTGCGATATAAAATTGTAACCTTCTAGTTGAAAAAATTAATTATCTTGCTGGTCTGAAAGCCATGTTTCTTGTATACATGTTGCAGTAATTTTGTGGCCATAGTCATTTAGAAAATTATTTAATTGGTCAAATTTTGCTACAAGGCTTGCACATTGAGATATAAGTAAAGTTATTGTAAAAGTATCTTTATTATTTTGTAATATGGCATTTAAATTATTCTTGTTGATATACGATGATGGTGGTATGTTTTCAATGTTATTATCGTTCTCATCGTCAATAACTTTGTGAAGATAATTATTTTGTATACCGCCAGATTCCAATAGAATATCAGTTAATGCCATTTATGTGAGAAGGTTGTATGCGGCTGGTGACTGCTTTTGTACAATTTGTCAGTGTCTGAGTTGAGTGCATTGAGAATATAAGTGTGCAGTTGAAGTAGTGTATGAATCTTTGTTAGGGAGTATGCTGTCTGAAAGTCGGTTAAGTGGTGTTGTCTATTTGGATTACCCATCACAGCTAGGTAGAAATCAAGCGAGAAATGGTGGGTATGATCATTGGTGAAACAAAACATCGTGGTGATGTATCGAAATGATGAATAAGATATAATTAAAAGAAGTTTACATGCATAGACGGAGATCAGGGCGGGGTGAAAAAAATATATATATACTGTATTTTCTGGTGTATTGCCCGCTCCGGAGTATTATAGCCCGCAGAGGGTTAATTTAACCAAAAACTGCTGCTTTGATATAGACACCCCGCGCATGTTCCCCGCCGATCTATTATACACTCACAACCCTACAGTTGTGACGAACCTACCGCGTCATAGAGCAAGGCCTATATATCAATATACTAGAGCCTGACGGCACTGAAGTAGAGCTTGCGTCGACCTTAAGGGTCAGTGCTCCACCGACAGCTAAAATGCAGCTGTCTCACAATAATTATTAAAGCTGCTTAATTGTTTTGCTTATTTTAATCAAAAGATCAGGTCATAGAAAGTTTTATTTAACTATTTAAAGTAATAATACCCAGTGGGGGTTTCTTAACTCTGAACTTTAAAGTCTGAAGTCCAATGTCTGAACTATTTAAGTCCAAAGACATCTGAAGTATATCGTCCAAAGTCTGAAATCCAGAGACCGAAGTTCAAAATCCGAAGGTCGAGGTCTTTCCGAAGTAGGCCTATAACCAAAGTCTAAAATCTGAACTCTTAAGTCTAAAATTCAAAGTTCGAATTCTGATGTCTGAAGTTCGAAGTCTTCAATCTGAAGTGTGAAATTCAAAGTCTGAAGTAGGAGTCTGACGTCTGTCCGAAGTCTGTCTGAAGTCTGTACGAAGTCTGAAAACTGTCCGAAGTCTGTCCGAAGTGGTCTGCATTATAGCGATCACCATTGATCTTAAAGCAGGTCTCCTGATCCTCATAACATATATTATAATGTATTTTTTTTAGCTTATTTGGTTACATATGTATGTTTGTTTTTGTTGTGTGACAAATAAATAGTCAGAGATTTTGAGTCCTAAGTTTGACATCTGTACGAAGTCTGACAATAAAGGCTAAAATTCGACGTCTGAAGTATGTCCGAAGTCCACAATCCTAAGTCTGAAAACTGATCTTTAAAGTACACAACAAAGTCTGATGTACGAAGTCTGACAAAATCCGAAGTTTGATGTCCGACGTCTGTTCGAAAACTGTCTGAATTATGTCCAAAGTCTGAAGTACTATGTATATCTGTTCAAAACCTAAAGTCCAAAAACCAAAGTCTGCGGTCCAAAGTATGTCCAAAGTCCAAAATCCAAGTCTGAAGTCAGTTGTCTTTTGTCTAAGTCTGAAACCGAAGTCCAGCTTTAACGCCCAAAATTCGAAGTCTGAAGTTGAAAGTCTGAAATCTGAAGTTGAAAGTCTGTCTGAAGTCCGTTCAAAGTCTGAATTCCGAAATCTGCCGATTTTCGAAGTATTATGTCCGAAGTAATATGTCCAAAGTCTGTCCAAAGTCTGACTTCTGAAGACCTAATTCTGAAGTCTAAAATTGCAACCGAAATAGCTGAAAAAAAAGCATAAGCAAAAAAAAGCAATTAATCTGTCATAATAAAAAAATAACCCAACACAATCAGCTAGGAGGCCTACAATTTAATGGAATTTTCTGCATTTGCTCTAGTCCCAATTTAATTCTTAAAATAAATGTGCAAAATATCCAAAGTCGACCTGCCAATGAGCGACCATTAATTAATCAAGGTCTTTTAGAGATCTTCTGGGCAGCTGTACTAAACATGCCTGAGTGTGAGATGGGCCAGTGGCCTGAGTGTGAGATGGGCCAGTAGCCTGAGTGTGAGATTGGCCAGTAGCCTGAGTGTGAGATGGGCCAGTAGCCCGAGTGTGAGATGGGCCAGTAGCCTGAGTGTGAGATGGGCCAGTGGCCTGAGGCTGAGACGGGCCAGTAGCCTGAGTGTGAAATGGACAAGTAGCCTGAGTGTTAGATGGGCCAGCGTGGTAGGCAGCTGTACTAAAAATGCCTGAGTGTGAGATGGGCCAGTGACTTGAGTGTGAGATGGGCCAGTATCCTGAGTGTAAGATTGGCCAGTAGCCAGAGTGTGAGATGGGCCGGTAGCCTGAGTGTGAGACAGGCTACATGTGCAGTACACATGCATTAGAGGGTCAGATTCTTATTATAAAACTTTGATGCAATGGAACTAAAGGACTAAAGGACTTGATGAAAAAATGGAACAGCTGATGGGGTTAAGTGGGACAATTTCATATATCTCCTTAGATACATCGATACTAGAAATAAAGGGTATTGTAAAGAGGTGTAAATGATTGAAAAAAACAGTATATGAACACATTTACACAGTAAATATCCAGTTGATGAAGAAGTACTGGAAAGTTTACCCGATGCCTAACACTGCTCATTGCCCCAGTTCTCCCTGTGCCTGTTTATAATACATTCACTTGCTCAATAAGCACTGTTATATAATCATATATACATAGGGGGGGGGGGGGGGGGGGGGGGGAGGCTACAGATGAAGAAGGTAGCAAGGGTGATCTGAGCACAATAAATATGATATACTAGTCTATACAGTCATATTAAACTTGCTTCGTATCACTATGCTCACTATAGTGTCTGTAATTTGATTCTAGAAGAGGATGCTACAAAAGAAGATGAACACTTCAATCCCGCGTCTGATTCAAAGATGAGACCAAACACAAACCTGGTCAAACTTTTCACTTAAATTCCCCTTATCACTTCAAATTCCTTTGGGTAATGATCTAAAATCAGGGATACAAATTCGCACTAGCCAGGTAACACGAGGCTGGTGGAATATTGTAAGGGCTAGTGGATTTTCTTTACAAATATATAGTAGAAGATGGTAAGGGCTAGTTGGATTTCGCACTGGGCTAGTAAAAACTTTAGTTGAATTTGCACAACAATTTTGACGGCCATCTTGAATTTGGACAATTTATATGAGCAAAAAAGTAAAAATTGTGCCGGCAATACATTCGGCACTAAAAGATTAGTAATAATATAGTGTTTGAATGTATTATTAGGCCGGCTATTATGACTTAATTTTTTTACAGCAACTTTTTGGCGGCCATTTTGAAAATGGCTAATTTGACAGTGATCAAACTATATTGCAGCTTGGAGACAGTGATTTTCGCATTCTACGGGAAATTTCCTATAAGAATGAGGATGTCTCCATATTCTACTAATGATGTCCGCATAATGTCCGACTTTTTTCTAGGCTTCGTTTCAGAAAAAGAGTCTCGACTAACTAGGCTTGGAGAGGTAGAGGATAGCGTTGATGACGTGTCAGTGTTGTGGCTATCATATCATATCAAAGGATACAAGCAAGTTTTGCTCTCAGGCAGCTGTGAATTACTAACAAATATACAATCTTTTTCTAGACTCATAATCCCCCGTTTTCATGAACCGCCACTTCGACTTCACTCCAAAAATCAGCTGCAAAACGGCAGCTCCAAAATAGATGTAATAATGATTCACATTCAATTCCAGAAAATGTACAGGCATCAGTCTCTGTGAGCTTAAATCGCTTCAACCAATAATTCGTAATCAATATATCGTATAATAATTTGATTTGAAATTCTTGTAATTTGGTATCCCTAAAAACAGTAGTGGCGTAGAAATACTTACTTTGGTGAATTTGATTTTATATACAAGGAATTAAAAATTCTCGGTGTTACTTCTCCCATAGTATACATACACGAAACCTAGATATAATTTTTTTTTGTTGAATGTAAAAACATTATGGTAGAAGTACCATCATTTATATATAAATCTATAGAGGTGAATACATTTTCATTCAAAGTTGATTTGCGGTTCCATTCCATCTTTTTTTTAATACATGTACTGATATTTTGTTGACCAACGCATGCCATCTAATATACTCTCTTGGCTTTGTGCCTCTTTCTTGCCAGATTATAAAACGAATCAAGTCACCGTTTTCCATAAAAAGATCGGAACAGAAACGCAAACCACTCTTAAATAAGCCTGGGCTCATAACATTGATAGTTGAGATTGTTATATTTTTATTGTACCAAATACACTGTTCACTCGGTGGCTTTTTATCTGCACCGTTGACACTTATCTACACTTTAACAAGGTCCTGGTAAAAAGGTTGTAGCCTAGTGGTAACAACATTTGATTCTGTAAAATTACAGTGGAGTAATACATCAAAGTCAACACCTAACTCACTTAAATTTAATTTGAAAAGTTTTTTCCATAAACTGGGCTCTGAATTACAATAATGTTCCAGCCAGTGGAGTCTTGTAAGTTTTAAATCAGGTGCTGGCACAGTATAGATTTCTTAATTTTAGCTTTTTACCAATTCCAAAAAAAGAGAACATAATGTCATTAACTTCCTTGATATATTTTTCAGGTATATGTATTGCTGATAGAACATATTGAAACTGCGAAATTATAAAAGTTTTTATTCCCACAATTTTAACGATTAGAGTTAAATTCCTTCTTTTCCAATTGTTAATCACTGATCTAATTGTAATAATTCTTTCTTTAAGATTCAAATCAATAGCCAAATCCATGTTATTTGATATAAACACTCCTAATATTTTAATGGCTTGCTTATGGCATGATACACCAATGGAGTTTAATTCACAGTTTGGATTTTCTCCTATCCGAAGTGCCTCTGTTTTACTCATATTCAACACTAATCCTAAGTATTGTCCAAAATTTTAACAATGGAAAAAAATAGTTTAGCAGACTCTACATCTGCTACTAGTCCCGTGACATCGTCTGCGAATAGGAGCAGTGACACAATTCCAATCGGCAACTCTAATCCCTTTATCTGACTTGCGTCTCTTGTCATTTGCGCTAAAGCTTCCAGTGATAAAATAAAAATATATGGAGACATTGGGTCTCCTTGTCTTACACCTCTTGTAATAGAGAAATAACCTGAATATGTTCTATTATAATAGTACATCTGGATATATTATAATAATCTAATCCATTGTATAACCTTCTTATCAAAAAGTGTACTTTTCTAATATACAAAAGATAAACTTCCATTCTAAAGAGTCAAATGTTTTTCAAAATCCAAAGCTAAGAGAATACCATATTGCTTGGCTTTCTTTGTACAATAAATACTACCATATTATAAATTCGAATATTCTCAGCAATATGTCGTCCCTTCATAAATCCTGTTTGATTTGGATGTATAACGGTCGATAATATTGGTGTCAATCTCTTTGAAAGTGTTTTAGAATGCAATTTATAATCGACGTTTAAGAGGGATATATGACGCCAGTTTTTCAGAAAAAATACGGTCTTTCTTTTTGTCAATAAGTGTAATTATTGCTTGTCTTCAAGATGTGGACGATAAGATAATTAAATGAGTTAACGACCTTTGTGCCAAATAGGGGCTAACATTTTCGGTAAAATTCTATAGTCAGTCCGACGTTTTGAAAGTTTTTAATATCTCATTAATATCTCATTTTTCGATAGTGATTATATCGCCGTAGTCTGCAAAAATATCGGAGTCCACTTTAGGTAGATTTACTTTATCTAGAAAACGATTTATTTGATTTTTTTCCTTTAGATGTATATAAATCACTATAAAATGTACCTTGCATGTTTAAAATTTCATCGGGGTCTGTAGTTATTGTGCCATCATCGTTTCGCAATTTAATCATATTTTTTTTTGAATGATTGTTTTTTCTAATGACAAGAAGAAATTTGACTTTTTTTACCATTGGCATTTTGAGCGAAAAATCGCACCATCCTTTTTCCCTTTATCCACTTCTTTTAGTTTCTCATTAACTTGATATCTTTCGCTTTCTATAACTAGCTGTACATGATTATCTGTTTCTTGGTCTAATTGTTTATGTAATATGAGACTTTCTTTTTCTCATTTATATTCATTATCTTTCTATACATTAGCTCTGTTTTTGGAATACCGCATTGAAAACTGCAAAATTTTGTATTTAAAGAGTTCCCATATCATTCTAAAATACTCAATATCTTTGAATTCTTCTAACCATTTTATTTTATTCGCCTGAAGCTGTTTTATGTATTCTTCTTCATCAAGAATGGATGAATTAATTTTCCAATAGCCTTTACCCTTCACTCTTGTCTCTACTTCCTGAAACTGTAGTGTCACTGCACAGTGATCACATTTAATACTAGGGATAATTTCAGTATTTTTATTATAAACCAAATTTTCTTGAGTGATTAGCAAGTACATGTAGACTAAGCGATATTGAATCAATAGATTAGAGCGCTTCTAAGTATATCTGAGTTGTCGCGGATGTTTTATTCTCCATACGTCACATAAATTATACTGAGTTTTGCTATCTTCTATGATATTAATTACTCTAGTGCGTGTTTCTTTTAACCCTCCCCTTTTATCAAGTTCAGAGTTACAGATCACATTAAAATTGCCTCCTAAAAATATTCTTGACCTGATTTATCGAACATTATATGCTTTATCTGTTTATAAAAACATATCTGTTCATTAATGGTGTTTGGTGCGTAAATATTTATGAGCAACAATCTTTTTTCGTTATGTAAAACATCAATACAGATCCAGTGACCTTAATCACCACTTTCAGAACTTTTAACTTCACAATCAAAGCGACACCTCTACTGTGGTTTGTACCGTGTGAAAAATATATTTGTATGTAGGTCGGAAATTTTTTTGCGTGCAAACGAATACCCTGCATCATTGCACATGTCAGAACAAATTCGATACCGACATAAACATCGATACAGGGGGTGTACTGTACACTACTGAGAACGACAATTCTCAGCAGGGTGAATGTACAGCAGGTGAGATACAGGAACCACAGACAGTACATGCTGTTGGTCCGAGTCATGTAAATTTTTGACCATTTAATTTCACTAAGAGTAGGCTGGGCCTACAGTCATCCTATGTTCAAAAAAGGTGCAACTCAGACAAAATTGCAACATAATTTATTTAATGGCATGTACTTTAATGACAAAAACAGAAACACATATCAAAAATTTAGAATAATTGGAGAGGTCTAAATATCGCAAAATCGCTGATTAGTACCGCCATACTAATAATGTCAATATGTTTCATTTATTTGAAGATATGCACTTGACACTCGCCATCATATAATATAAGGTCAAGTGCCTTTCTAGCAGATGGATTTGTGTCTTGACCTAGAATTAAGCAAGGTATATTATTTAAGAATTTTTCTCGTTTAAGTTTGGTCCCAATGGGAAATTCAGTCTTACTAGCATTAAGCTTCTCAAGAGATTCCTTAGCTTTGAAAACGGAGCGCTGAGTGGTGTAGTGTATAGGGTAAAAAGCACTGGTCCAAGCACAGAGCCCTATGGAACCATATGAGATTGTGACTTTATCTGACATAGTGTCTTTAATCTTTACGGATTGGTACTTATTTTGCAAATAAGAAGAAAACCTAATTTGAGCCTGCCCAGATATTCCATAACAATCTGAAAATATATTTGGTAATGTAGCATGGGTAATGGTGTCGAAAACGGCCGACAAGTCAAGCAAGGTCAGAGCTGTAACCTCACCCTTGTAAATACTAATGATGATATCGTTATGTACTTTCAGTGGAGCTGATTCTATAGAATAATGTTTCCTGTAAGGGGATTTTAATGGATTAGATAGATGGTTATGTTTTATATGAGCTTGCAGCCAATTTACTACTATATTTTTGGAAATAAAACTCAATTTGGATACAGGCTTGTAATTTTTCAGTTCGTTTTTAGGGAGAGGTGTTTTTAAGTAGTGGTCTCACATGAGCTTCTTTGAAAGTTTCCTTAAAATGTTAATTATATCAGTGATGGGAGTTATTAATATTTCAAGACAATTTTCAGCACGCTTGTGTAAGCGGGGTTCAGACAACATGATTTTGACGATGAGCTCAAAATAAGCTTTTTAATTTCATCTTCTGTCACCCGTTCAAAAACTGGAAATTGGTTTTAATTTTATCCACAAAATATTTAAAGAAATGGTCACAAAGTGATTTTACTAATGTGAATTCTGGCAGAACCGGCGCGTGGAATTCTATGCAGAATGTTATTTATTGAGTTCCATAGAAGAGGAGGATTGTCCGAATTTTCTGAAATAAGATCATCTAAATATTTCGATTTTGCTTTGTCATCATTCTGTTACACAGGTGGCACTGATGTAACAGGAACGATCTAGTTGTGTGCGAGATCTGTGCCATGTACGTTTGAGATTGTGGCGAAAGGTTTTAGCCTTTATTATTTCTTGAGTCATCCATGGATATGGTGGTTTTCTGACTTATCTTACAAGAGCGTATTATTGTCTAAAGTAGAGCTAAGGACAGAATCATACCGTCGACAGAGTCGTGAGAGATCTTGGTTTCTTCATTGGATCCAAATTGAGAATATCTGAATGAAACGATTCATAACCAATTTCGTATATTTTTCGAAACGATGTGAGGTGTTATTTTATCATTTGATAGGTGAATGAAGTTAAAAATGGTAGTTGAAGTGACAATGGACCGGTGGTGCACTATGAGAGCACAACAAAGTGTTCAGTTTGACTTTTGGCTCAAAAAAATTTCATTCGAAAATCAAATCCTCTTGCTGTTGTATGTTAGAGCCATTCGTAAAGGTAACTTTCAACTCTACATGGACGGTTGTCCCATGGATGTTTGCTGTCGACCACACGCACTATAGAAGGTGGCTGCCTGTACACATTCGAGGAATGATGTTGCTCTCTCAGAATCATCTTAATGTCCTATAGGAATTCCGTGCTGGAAAATTTATGGTGCACAAGACAGATAATAAATTTTCAGCCATGGCCATTGACCAATGTCATAGCAGAAATGCTATCATCAAAAGATCCGGTGGTGCACTCACGCGTTAGATGGTGGCTGGTCCCGAAGCAGCAAGAATGATTGCCGAATTGGAAGATGATACCACGAGATAACACCAAAAAGATAGCGAGCACCATCACCATGAACAGCATCCAGGAGTCCAAACAACATTTGTCAGCGATGTCAGGTCGTTAGCAGGGGTTGAAGAGATGGACAGCCCATTTGTAAAGGAAAGCGAAGATCTCTTGGTTCTAGACCCCAGAGATATCATACCGTCACTGTTTGGGAAACAGTGTGAGGAATGTCGAAATACTTGGTGAAGAACAGTAGGTTTGTGAAAGAAAGTCTGCAAAACCTATCACAGAACCACTGCATAAAAATAATCTGCCCCTCCGCCATTTTCTTTGGGAGGCAAGCTGAGGCTTGGAATAAAGACAGACATCCTTTATTGTCTTACGTCCAGTAAGCGCCCCTGTTGTAAACGCTAAATTCTAGAATGGTGCAGTTATCAGTTATTGTACAGATTCTAATTCCCAGAAAAAGCAAAAACGTTCCAAGATTATGCAGAGATGGTGTTTACACCATTATATATCTTCTCAGGTAGTCAATCGTGTGGACGTAATCTGGGGGCCCTCGTGCTAGCGACATACATTTGTCTTAACAAGGGTCTCCCTGTCAACCTTATTTTTGTTATGTTATCACTGTATTATATGTTTTTTTGACAAAATAAATTAATCCTGAATCCTGAGATGTGTACAAGCCAGATAGTTTGAAAAGCACAGCCAGGGAGAAGAAAGCAAAGGGGTCCGAAGACAAGTATTCCCTACAACAGTTATTCCCAAAAACTAAAAAGACTTCCTGCGTTTGGGCGATAATACAACTGAGCTATTCCGTTCTTGGCACAACAACTGACGAGAATCATAATCAAGGAAGGTGCAGCCATATACACAACTTTGGAAGGGAATGTGTTGTGCTGCGTTGTTAATGCTGATCTGAGCAACCTGGCCCCCTGGTCCCACGAGGAAGACGATACCCATCTACTCTTACATTTGGCTGATGCCGTTAAGGCAGGATACAGGAAAGAGTGTGATCACATTTCCGCCATGCCTGTCCTTGAACCGACTGCTTCTTTAGATTCAAGGATGTGTTCCTCTCTTCATGTATTTCATGCATTCACAGGGTGTGACATTGCTTCGTCATTCGAGGAGAGGCGAGAAAACAGCAGTCACATGGCAGTCGTACCCAAAGCCACGGGCGCATTTGAAGACATCTTGCTCCTGCAAGAGGGAATCAGTGACCAAACCATGTCAACCCTATCGATTTACCCGGTGCTTGTCTATGACTGAACATGTGACACCACAAAGGTCAATGATTGTAGAAAACAATTGCTCACACGAAAGTCCAGAATACTGGATAATTTACTACATATAAAGGCAGCACTACAGCAGCATGTAAAACGCGCCACTTATCAAGCCATCTGTTGGAGCCAGGCCCTGACTGGTGACCCCAAGCTTCCAAGCCCCGAAAACTAGGGCTGGAAAAAAGATTTTGTGACAGGGTGGCAACCTTTTTGGACCAAATTGTGTGAAGTGTCACAGTCATGCTATGAACTAATTCGTTGCGGATGCTTGAAATGCTGTTGTGGTCGGTGCAAATGCAAAAAAGTCGAGCTGAAATGCACTGATGTCTGTGGCTGTGATGGTGACTGCACTGACTGAACAAAATAATAATAAGAGATCGAAATGCACAATGATTATACTACAAATTTGCAATACATTTTTGGTATAACACATTTGTATTTCTGCCATCACTAAGTAGACATAACATATTTTAGTGCAAAGAAAGGTCATTGACCTTCAAGGTCATTGACTTTCAAGGTCAATAGGTGTCAAACCTTTACTTATATATATAACTAGACTGCTTCAAGTTCAAACTAATTACAATTTAGCTAACAATGATAATTTACGATGACAGATGGTGCGAAAATGGCAAATTTTAGATGTCCGTATTCAATGACCCCTGACGGTCAACAAAGGTCAAATTCCAGATGGCTCCACATCTGAAAATAAACTTCAAGGTATGTAGAACCCCTGATAAAAATTCCATGCTTTTATCATAAAGTGCACACAACCTTCAAATGTGATAGGTTATCCGCTGTACTAATTGGGCCACAAGAGGACAATTGGTCATCCCTGTGTATAATAGACACGGCTGTTAGGAGTGTGAAAATAGTATACATTATTTTTTATATGGATATTTTGATTATCGGCGGCCGTAATACAGCACGCCTATGAAGCCTAATATGCCAGCAGAAAATATGATAATGCCTATAAAATGCCTATAGTTTGATCTTCAGCAGCTTTAAGGCCGCCTACGATATCTACAATTCATATGGGTAATGTTGGGGCAATGTTGGGCCACTATTGGTGAAGATAGCTAGGCTTATTATTGTTCATAAATTATTCTGACCACCTATGTTTCTACGTATTATGACACTGATGCTAATTAATTTTTATTATTTAGAAAATTATGCTATAATCTGAACATAGAAATGGTGACTTATCCATTATAACCTCGTGGATCTACTATTCTAGGTATGTTTCAAGCCATCTTATACATTTCAAGTGAACATAATGTTAGGAGAAACAACAAAAATAAGCTCTTTTCAACCATTTTGAGCTAATTTGACCTTACTGTGACCTTGAGATGGCCTTACCATACCTTATGATAACTCTTTTATAAAACTCAACACCAACCCAACTCACCTTGCGTAGGCCTACTTGGGTTGTGTTTCGTCCTATTGGAAGTTTTGGCCCAATAATCTATTTTCACCCATTTTGAACTGATTTGACCTTGCTGTAACCTTGAGATGACCTTGTCATGACCTTGGGGTAAGAACCCTGTGAAATAAAACCCCAACCTATTTCACCATGTATACTTGGGTTGAGCCTTACCAGATGTAATAAATGTATTGGTTATTGCCCAAAATATAACATCAGTGTGTTATTTTGTACATTGTGCCATGTGAGACAGTATTGACACATTTGAAGGGGGGGGGGGGAAGTAAAAACCCTCCAACCCTAAATGTTATCTCTGCAACCCCTCAGGGGTGTTTTTGTGTAGGTCAGTGTTGGGATCTAGGTATGTTTCAAGACATCGTGTACATTTCAAGTGAACATAATGTTAGCAAAAACAACAAAAAAAAAGCTTTTTTCAACCGTTTTGATCTTGTTGTGACCTTGAGATGACCGCCCCATGACCTTTGGATAACTCCGCTATGAAACCCAACACCAACCCATGTCACCATATGTACTTGGGTTGGGCTCGATCGATTTATTGGAAGTGCTGGTCTAATAATCTATTTAAAAGAAATATTTTTGAACAAAACTCCTTTCCACTGACAGTGTGTATATGCCACGTTCTCATACCACCCTAGGGGTCAAGGGTACCATACTTCGATGACCCCTGGTGGCCTTGTCCATGTATGTATAATCTGCAGTCTTTCCTGTTTCAAAAACTTTTTTGTTCTTAATCTTTATGACTTTGTGTACTATTAGATTCGAATATTTTTAATTTAATTATGTTATCATTAAAATTAAATTTCAAATGACACCTTAAATACTTGTAAACAAGCTGCGGGGACGTACCTTCTCGAATGGAGGGTCACATATGCTAAAATATATTTGACCCTGAAATTGACCTTCTGACCTTGAGGTTGACGTCAAATCACCAAAAAATTTCCGGAAATGGATTTTGCAGTCAAAATCACGCGAGAATGAGGTATTACACTTGTTTCTAGCTTTATTTGGTGAAAATCATATTTTTGCTTACTTGACCTTAAAATTGACCTTTTGACAGTGAAATTGACCTTCTGTCTTTAAGGATGACTCCAAATCACAAAAGTGGTATCAGAAATGAATTTTGCAGTCAAAATTACACAAAAATGAGGTATTACAGTTGTTTCTACCTTTATTTGTTGAAAAATCATATTTGACCTTGAAATTGAACTTTGACCTTGAATTTACCCCATAGTGCAAAGTGGTTAAGAATGACATACAGATTCTGAATACATATAGCCTCACCATCAATAATCAACAATACAAAAACGTTACACCTCAAAATGAGGTCCAGTGCTAGTTCTGCCAGACTAATAGTGATATGACAAGATTTAATCTATTAATTATATGATTTAGACGTCATAATTTAAATCGCGAAATAGAACGTTTTAGAGGAAAAATCCATGACACAACTTAGCATTCGATTCCACATACCCGAAAATAGTTAAAAATGGTGAAAAAACTAAATGGGCAGACTTCCTACTCTGGGTCAACATTTTGCTCCGATTTCCACCAGTCTATCAACCATATACCACAAATTGTTATCCTATATTATTTTCTCACAAAGTTACAGACAAAAAAGTAACAAGACTACATAAGTCCAGGAGCTCCCGCTCCAAATTAGGATTTGATTTAAGCAATTTTGTATAGGGTTATTAATATAGTCCTAGTCTAGGTCAAAAATCAAGACGCAAGACAACTAGGTCTAAGAAGCCCAGTCTAAGAGTAAGATAAGAACTAGACAGTCTGTCAGAGATTGCAAACCTCCATTGAAATTAATGATCCTAATCAGTATCCCAGTAATGGTCTACCTATCTGGCACGGTTTACCCGATATCAGGCCAATCGAGTTAACTAATAGCTGATTTACGGTCATTTTGAATTCGATATAAATTAGTTAAAAACTTAGGGTGCATTCTCCCCCGAAACCTCAAATTTTGTTTTATAGTAATGGACTAACATCTCACACAGTTTGCAAAATATTGGGCATGTGAAAGTAAATAATGGCCGATAGGGGGCCATTTTGTATTTGATAGAGTCAGAATTTTTCAAGAGGCATCCTCAGCTGAAATCTCACATTTCATTCTATAGTAATCGTCTAGCTATCTAGCACGGTTTACCAAATATCGGCCATGTGAAAGTGAATAATGGCCTAAAGGCGGCCATTTGAATTTGATCAAGTCAAAATTTTCCAAGATGCATCCTCGGCTGAAATCTCACATTTCATTCTATGGTAATGGTCTAGCCATCTAGCACAGTTTACCAAAAATCGCCCATGTGAAAGTGAATAATGGCCGATAGGAGGCCATTTTGAATTTGATCAAGTCAAAATTTTTCAAGATGCATCCTCTCCTGAAATCTCACATTTTGTTTTATAGTAATGGTCTAGCCATCTAGTACGGTTACCAAAAACCGGCTATGTGAAAGTGAATAATGGCCGATAGGCGGCCATTTTGAATTTGATCCAGTCAATTTTTTTCAAGATGCATCCTCTCTTGTAATCTCACATTTTGTTTTATAGTAATGGTCTAGCTATCTAACACGGTTTACCAAATATCAGCAATGTGACAGTAAATAGTGGCCGATAGGCGGCCATTTTGAATTCGATTGAGTCGAAAGTTTTTAAAAGGCATCCTCTCTCGAAACGTCACATTTTGTTTTATAGTAATGGTCTAGCTATCTAGCACGGTTTACCTGATATCAGGCCTATCGAGGTGAATAATGCTGATTGTCGGACATTTTGAATTCCTAGTTAACAATTTTCAGGGTGCATCCTCCCCCGAAAACTCACACTTTGTTTTATAGTAATCAGGTAATGGTCTAGCAATCTAGCACGGTTTACCAAATATCAGCCATGTGAAAATGAATAATGGCCGAAAAGGCGGCCATTTTAAATTTGATCAAGTCAAATTTTTTCCAGATGCATCCTCATCCGAAATCTCACATTTTGTTTTACAGTAATGGTCTAGCCATCTAGCACGGTTGACCAAATAACGGCCATGTAAAAGTGAATAAAGGCCGATAAGCGGCCATTTTGAATTTTATCGAGTCGAATTTTTTCAAGATGCATCCTCTCCTGAAATCACACATTTTGTTTTATAGTAATGGTCTAGCCATCTAGCACGGTTTACCAAATAACGGCCATGTGAAAGTGAATAATGGCCGATTGGTGGCCATTTTGAACTTGGACGAGTTGAATTTTTTCAAAATGCATCCTCTCCTGAAGCCTTACGATTTGTTTTATAGTAATGGTGTAGATATCTTGAGCGGTTTTCATGATATTCCACAATATCAGGCCTGTCGAGGTGAATGATGGCTGATAGGCGGCCATTTTGAATTTTACCAACTTCAAATTTTTCAAGATGCATCCTCTCCTGAAACCTTACAATTTATTTGATATTAATGGTGTAGCTATCTTGAGCGGTTTTCATGATATTCCGCAATATCAGGCCTGTCGAGGTGAATAATGGCCGATAGGCGGCCATACTTAATTTTATCGACTTGAAATTTTTCAAGATGCATCCTCTCCTGAAACATCACAATTTGTTTTATAGTAATGGTGTAGCTATCTTGAGCGGTTTTCATGATATTCCGCAAAATCTTTCAGTCGGATTTACCGATGTTATAAACTAGGTCAAAGTGCTGGGTCAACTTCAAGGTCCAAAAACCTGAAAAGGCAGAACTAGGGACCTTAGAGAACATGTATGTGCAATATGACTGTCATCGGCCCTGTACTTTTCGAGATCTGCTCCGGAAACGAAGTGCGCGTCAAAACGTCTAAATAGGTCATAGTTCTGAACCAGAAGTAGGTCAAAGTTCAAATACCCCAAAAGGCACAACTAAACCCCCTAGGGGTGTTGTGTGTAAAATTTGAAGACAATCGGACAAGTACTTTCAGAGATATGCTCCGGAAACGAATTGTTTACGGATGGCCCAACGCCGTAACATCATCATTTTCTCCTCTGCAACCTTGCTCACATGACTGACCTCCCAGCTTAGGGACCTTGGCAGCTAGGATCTATATCTATAGCTTTCTGGTACATTAAAGATTTACTTGGCAGTTAGGGTCTATGTCTATTGCTTTCTGATACAATAAAGATATACTTGGTAATAGGGTCTATGTCAATTGCTCTCTGGTACATTAAAGATATACTTTGCAGTTATGGTCTAATGTTCATTGCTTTCTGGTACAATAAAGATATACTTGGCAAAAGGGTTTATGTCTATTGCTCTCTGGTACATTAAAATATACTTGGCAAAAGGATCCATGTCTATTGCTTTCTGGTACATTAAAAGACTTACTTGGCAGTTAGGGTCAATGTCTATTGCTTTCTGGTACACTTCTCCTGCTTTAGCTAGTTCTTTCAGTGTCATCAGTGCCGCTGCCTTTCTCAGGTATCCCTTTGCTAAAATACAATAAATGTATATAGAATAATGTATAAAATACAGGGTGAAAATGCTGCAGATGAGAGATTTAAATGATCTTATGATATTAAATGATGTTATCATGACATATCAGTAATATGGTAATAAGAATATTTGATTATAATATGGCTTTTACAAAAGCCTATAAAAAATATAATAGACTGCATGGTACAAGAAGTGAATGTGGGATTAAAATGAGTACCGTATATCGTGCTGTATAGTACTCCTTTTTTTTTTGAGCCCGGTTTTGGCCTGGTGCGTATTATCCACCGGTGCGTACAATATATTGATTTTGCTGAGATTTGTCACTCAAAATTTTGATAAATAGGCAGTCTCACGTCTCACGAGTAAACTGTGATCTCCTAACTCCTTATATTTTCGCCCAAAAATGGCAAATTACTTCAGCAGCTATAATGAAACCGTTTGTTTTTCTAATACACGTAAGATGTCTAGTGAAATAACATTTCATAACAACCTAGCATTTATTTGTCTTTTAAATATCCGATAAAGTCATTTATTAATGTTATTGAAATAATAATCTACTCGTCAGACATTCGCTAGGCCTACTTCATCATGTGTGTTGCGTTGATTGCGTGACCAGTGAGTGTGAAGCTTTTATTCCATTCACCAGATGCCTATCTTATACACTGTATCAGGGCTAGACACTAACTAATTGGACCTTCGTGCCCCACAAATATATCACTTGCCCGACTTGCCACTAACACGCGTTGTCTGTTGTGACAGACGCTGAAATTTAAAATGCTGCAAATTGAGGCCACTGTCTGCAATTTTTTACTTGCCTCCACCTAAAATCGGTTGCCACGGGCAATCGGGCAACCGTTAGTGTCGAGCCCTGTGTATACGGTTTGATTATTAGTGGGTTTTATTATTATAAGCCTACATATTTCACTGCAATATATTTTCAAGTCAATGGTATTCTAAAATACAGACGAATGTATCCTGGTAAAAAGTTTAAATAATATTAGAATGCTAATATCGATATGTTTCACGGCAAAAATAATAATATATAATAATAATTATGCTCATGATATAATTGCCACATTCCTAAATCCATACATATACATGATATAGACATTAATTGTATGCTTGTGATAAATCACCTTGACAGTGCTGTCACCAATACATACATACTTGTTGTATCTTACTAAAAATTAGCTAGATTAAATCACCGTTTCGGCCGTCATAAACGGCAGGCCCCCTATTGAAGACTAGACTGTAGACCTATTTACCAGATGGCGATCTTACAGTCATTTACCTGACTATAAATGCTTTTACCAGGTGGCGCTAATATGTTATATCGTGATCATTTGTGGTCAATTGTATCCTGGTAAAAAGTTTAAATAATATTAGAATGCTAATACCGATATGTTTCACGGCAAAAATAATAATATATAATAATAATTATGCTCATGATATAATTGCCACATGCCTAAATCCATACATATACATGATATAGACATTAATTGTATGCTTGTAATAAATCACCTTGACAGTGCTGTCACCAATACATACATACTTGTTGTATCTTACTAAAAATTAGCTAGATTAAATCTCCGTTTCGGCCGTCATAAACGGCAGGCCCCCTATTGAAGACTAGACTGTAGACCTATTTACCAGATGGCGATCTTAGTCATTTACCTGACTATAAATGCTTTCACCAGGTGGCGCTAATATGTAATATAGTGATCATTTGTGGTCAAATCAACACTAAAACAAAAATAAATATATTACTCAGATAGTTCTTCCTAATTTTATATTTTTATATTGTTCAAAATGTTTATATTTATCAAATCATTTCATTTATTTTATATAATCTTTATTAGCGAATCAATTATATCCTTATGTAACCAGCTGAGTTGAACCACATTCTGAATGCCTTGAGTGATAAAGACATACCACACACACACCCCAGACAGACTGTATAGATACTCACCACCCTGGTGCGTACTATCCACCGGTGCAAACTATCCGTGTTTTTTGGTACAAATATGGGTACCTGAGTACTATACACACTATACCCCGCGAAATACGGTATAAAGAGTATGTATGCTTTGGATGCTTACATGATCCCACACACTTACTGAATTTGGGGTCTAGTCTGATGCATTCATCAGCATCTTTCAGAGCCATGCTGAATTCTGCAAGCTTTGTGTAGCAAGCTGACCGGTTGCTAAACACCTTGGGATCATCAGGATTTCGCTTGATGGCCTCTGTGTAGTGGTGAATCGCTGACGGGTAATCTCCTGAAAAATAAAAAAATAAGCGGAAATCAAAAAAAATATAATTCAACGATATTTCAGAGGTCAGTTGATTAACTTTTATAAGGATATCTTTTATCAGTGAAAACTTCAGCATGGGGATCTAATTTTAAAATCAATTTCACACACAGAAATTGTAAAAACATTTGAACCGCTGATAGCCACTTAAAATAAATAGTCTAACAAAAAAACCCGACACATTTCTATAGTTACTACATCTCCTACAAATGGAATGAGACTCTTCACAATAACTCACCCTTTGTGAAGAATTCATTTCCTTTCTGCTTCTCCTCAAGAGATAATTCAGGGTTAATGTAAGCAAGCCTTTCTAACTTTTTCAGCATTTTTTCAGTCTGAAAATAAAAATGGTAAAGGTCATTGATTTTTCACTAAGCACAACTATAACTGATTCCAACATTCTGACCCATTTCATTTGCAGGTTAAATCACAGTAATTGGGAATGAAATAATTTCCAAACTTATGGTCTCCAAATATAAACAAATATGAGTAATTTTGACTCGCCTGAATTTGTGGGTCGCAGCAGTGAGACACAACTTCCAGTGAGTGCAAATTGAATTAACTAACATAGCGGGTAAAGGGTTTTTGTATTCACATGTATGCAACAAACAAAATACATCACTCACTTCCACCACTTTTTTGACGAGAGTGGGGTCTCTGTATTCTGAGAGAGATTTGTTGTAAAACGTTATGGCTTTTCTATACTCCTTCATCTTTTGATATGCATTTCCCATCCTTGCAAATCCTCTATAAATAAAATAAAACGTAATGATTGAATATTGTACACAGCTCATTTTCACACCCTTTGCATGCTGCATCTTAAAAGGTAAAGGTGCAGGTTTTTTATAGTCTGATATCAAGTCTAAAGACCTATCATCGGACTTTACATTTTACCACCTGGTCTTTGCACCTGTTCATTCATGTGCCATTTCAAATCTCCGGGGAGCATACAGTCCTGCAGCCGTTTCGGCGCATTGAACTTATCGTACACATTGCCACCTCTGTCCTAAGTACTCATTTCAACCTGATTCAAGTGAAGCATTTGAGGGTGAAGTCTGAAGACCTATCATCAGACTTTACCTTTTACCACCTGGTCATTGGACCTGTTCATTCATGTGCCATTTCAACTCTCCGGGGAGCATACAGTCCTGCAGCCGTTTCGGCGCATTGCCACCTCTGTCCTAAGTACTCGTTTTAACCTGATTCAAGTGAAGCATTTGAGGGTGAAGTGTCTTGGCCAAGGACACACCATCTTAACAGTGTCCCAAGATTGAGAGGGGAGAAACATGACATTTCTCTGAAAATCATGCACCAAGTAGGATTCGAAACCTCACGGCAGGCAGGACATCGGCAGAGCGCCCTGCTTTAACCATCGCGCCATGTCCTTCTCTTATTGTCTTTATTTGACCACCGAATATTCAATTCTGAGCTAGATTTTTTTTCAAAACTCATTTCTTTTGCTGCAGTCTACTTGCACTGTGACTTTCAGAAGGCACGATAACTTTCAGAAGGCACAGTAGCTTTTAGAAAGTACTATAATTTAAAAAATGCACTATAAATTTCAGAAAGCACTATAACTATCAGAACACATGATAAATTTTAAAACCGTAATCATGATCTGTGGGATACACTACTTCATTACAAAAATAAAAACAAAAATTGATGTCATCCCAAGGAGCCGCTCTAAACATGCATGTATTTATAATTGAAAATCACATGTAATGCTTTCACTCATGCCGACACATTAAGTCATTTTGGTCTTTATTTATAATGTTCTCTGCGTGATATTTCACGTTCGAGCTTGAAATTGTAGACCTATGCCATAATTAGATTTGTATTAAAATTATGATTTTTATGACACATATTCAAAAGTGCTAAAAATATTAATAATACAATTCAGCTGGCCCCAGGTGGGATTAGCCTTGCAAAGTCTATTTCAAAGAGAGTTGGAGTGTGATCCCAACTGTCTAAGTGTTATTACTTGCCTCAGTAAGTTCTCACACAGTATTCATGTCCAACACCTAAGTAATTAGCATCTATGTGAATGATTATGACTCAAAACCAAATTTTTAACCTTAGAAATTTAGCTTAACTCACTTTGCAACAAGTTTGTAA
Source organism: Flabesymbios commensalis (assembly GCA_964017125.1). Taxonomy (NCBI): domain Eukaryota; kingdom Metazoa; phylum Annelida; class Polychaeta; order Terebellida; family Flabelligeridae; genus Flabesymbios; species Flabesymbios commensalis. The sequence goes on from OZ024906.1 coordinate 84,994,880, forward strand.
TCTGCTCTGTTTTCTCTCCCGACTTCAACAGCTTTTTCACATACTTCAATACATTCTTCATACTTTTCTTGCTCAAATAACACAGCTGGAATTTTTTTTTAACTAACTTGAGAATATTCACTTACATGTTGAGTATACATGCACAATAGGCTGCTAAAATTTGATAGATCAACTTGCTCAATATATAAAAGTAGTGTCTGGAAAAAAATATATAGCTCCTATATCTCAGTATTATTTTAAAAGGAACAAAATGCACATGAAATCGAAGAAAAATAAATATTCACATGCATGCTGGCAAGCCATGTTTTTTAATACATGAGATTTTAAATTTAACAAGAAACATAGCTATCTAGCAAACACCAGATATCTAGCCAGTGTTGGCAGAATGTTGGTTCACCGTCTATGATAATGACTCAACATTATCCCACACTGGGTGAATTTAAGGTTTTTGCTGGGAATATATTCATTCCTTTATATTTAGAAGCTGCAGCAAAATTTAAACCTTTACTGTTTGTTAATCTGTTTTATAAGCAGGTTAAATCACAGATATTTGGAATAAAATGAGTGTTTAAAGATTTGCAAATGCTTGATGTCATAATAAGCAAATATGAGACACAACTTTACGTGGGTAGAAATTCTAATTAGATAACTGAGCGGCTAAACAGTTAATAGCTGTTACTTCAGATTTCATGTCACTTGCCTGCTTTATTTGTTATGTAAGTCATATTTACTGGATCCAGCCTCATAGCATTTTCATAATGTTGCATGGCTGTGTCAAATTCTTTTTTCTTATAAGCAGCATTTCCCAGTTCTTTTTCTTTTGTCGCCTGTGAATAATAATAAAAATCTAATTAGATGTTATCAACCCCTTTGACACCCTCTCATTTTTTATTCACCTTGAAATGCCTCAAGGTGAAAGAAAATTACCTTCTTTTATAAAATATCCAAGTATGATATATAAAATGTAATTTCAAAAAATTTTTAGAGCTTAAATAAAAGAATTACGTTCATACATATATTTTTTCAAAAATATATTGGTTTACTAAACTCTATATACATTAGAATCCCGTTATAACACGTAGTTTGGGTCCAAGAAACGGGACCGTGTTATAAGTGGATCGCGCTATAGCGGGACGACCGTTCTACCTTTATGTAATGGTCAATACATTGGGTCTATATGGACACGATATACGCGGCGGTACAGTAGATGCTATGTGCTACCAAGGAATTTCAATAGAGATTCCTTGGTGCTACATATAACACTGTATATACACTTGCACTTATGTATATCTAGTTGAACACAATTATAACCTTTAAGCCACTCGCGAGATATGATGACATCTTCATGATGATCTCGTGCGCCGGGAAATCACTCCCTGTGTAGTTAACAGATTGAAGTGCGACTTTAGGCGTAAATGACAGGTGTAGGGGATCTGCAGCGACCCTGTGAATGCTATGGGATCACACAAGGCGTGATTAGGATAAACGTTTTTATAACAAATACACTCTTCTGTTTCATGCAAATAATAAGCTGCATATATATTCTTTGAACTAAACCAGCATTAGGCCAGCACTGGCCCAGATAGATACTTGAAAAGGAGCAAGAAATAACCATAATGAACAGATTAACGATTATGTCATGTTTGTTTCCATTTACCGACAAGCTGAATTGTTAGAAAAACCCCATACCTTGGTTGAAATATCAACACAGGTACATGTATTCATTGACCATTTTTTTTAGCTTTAATTATGTTTGAGGATAACAAAAATCTACTCGAAATATGGCATCTCAATAAAAATTATTGACGCTTCAACGGCAAAATGGTAGTGGCATTTTAGGGACTATATTTTTTATTCATCTGAGTACGCTATGGACGCCCGGCAGGGAAATGACTCTGGCGTTTTGACAGCTGCAAAAACGTTAAGTTATAATACACTATGGCACTGGAAAGGATATGGGAGCTTTATATTTTGTGTAGCAGATTTTATCCAGGCTGCTAGAAAAAGGCAGTTAGTTCTCCTGTTGAAACCAAAGTGTCATATTTTCTAATGTAGTGCAGCTGAATCCATCAGATTTCAAGGGAGAAATAATTGATATAATTGCACCTCTTTGACATTCTTTGGCAGATTACTATCTCCTGTGTTTATTTGTGTTTCTTGTGATTTATGAGGTGGAGTTGATCTGGCTTTGGCCTGAGCTCTTTCCTTCCCTATATGAAGTGCATCTTTCACGCCTGTTTCATCTGTGTCCATGTCCTCTGGATCCCTGACTTGTAGATCAACGCCCAGCAGAACCCCAAGCGATGACATGATCCGAGAATCATTCATATATTTTCTGAAATGCACAAAGTAGATATCATCACGAATTAGAAACAACATCACAATTACTACATGACAAATAGTCAGGGTTTGCACAGGTTTCAATAAAAAGTACTTTTTTGGGCAACTTTAATATTTTTCAAGAATCAAACTAGACTTACTATCGCTGGCAAAAGTGACATAAGTTTGGACTTGCGTTTTTTCCCAGTACAGCTCAGTTTCGGTTGCACTTACAAAATTTTTAACCCAACATTTACTAAGTCAGTTTTTTACAAGCTTTTTAACGAGCCCACCCAGACAGCCCTGCGACGCTTGGTTTGAGCCCTGCGGCGTTATCAATTTAATAAATATGACTTTTATAGATACAACGTTTTACTTGAACCCACCCAGACAGCTCTGTGTCGCTCTGCTCAAAAGTTGTGATTTTTTATGCAATTTAATGTATTTAATCTACTAGCGGTCAAACGGTGGCAGATCGGCATAGCCCTGAAATGAAGTATCATGAGAAACAAGAGCACACTCGATAATAGCCCGCCGCCGAATTATGATAAAGAAAATAAAGACGAATGTCATCACGTAAATAACAACCCAAGATATCAATGGTATGTTAAATAAGATAGATACATGTATAATATGATATACTATATAATACTTGCAATGACTACAAGGTCAAATTATTGACGTAAAATGAGAAAAATCTCAATAAATCGGCCATATTGATTTTTTTTCAGCCATTATTGAACTTGTCCAAGAACTACTTATTAGTAACATGCATAACAAATTTGAAGAGGATATGTGAAAAACTTTTCAAGTTATCGCGCCCACAAGGTCAAATTATTGACGTAAAATGAGAAAAATCACAATAAATCGGCCATTTTTTTTTTTTTTTTAGCCATTATTGAACTTGTCCAAGAACTACTTATAAGTAACATACATAACAAATTTGAAGAGGATATGTGAAAAACTTTTCAAGTTATCGCGCCCACAAGGTCAAATTATTGACGTGAAATGAGAAAAATCACAATAAATCGGCCATTTTTTTTTTTTTTTCAGCCATTATTGAACTTGTCCAAGAACTACTTATAAGTAACATACATAACAAATTTGAAGAGAATATGTGAAAAACTTTTCAAGTTATCGCGCCCACAGGGTCAAATTATTGACGTAAAATGAGAAAAATCGCAATAAATCGGCCATTTTTTTTTTTTTTCGGTCATTATTAAACTTGTCCAAGAACTACTTATTAGTAACATGCATAACCAATTTGAAGAAGATATGTGAAAAACTTTTCAACTTATCGCGCCCACAAGGTCAAATTATTGACGTAAAATGTGAAAAAACGCAATAAATCGGCCATTTTTTTTTTTTTTTCGGCCATTATTGAACTTGTCCGAGAACTGGTCATTAGTAACATGCATAGCAAATTTGAAAAGGATATGTGAAAAACTTTTCAAGTTATCGCGCCCACAAGGTCAAATTATTGACGTAAAATGTGAAAAATCGCAATAAATCAGCCATTTTTTTTTTTTTCGGCCATTATTGAACTTGTCCGAGAACTGGTCATTAGTAACACGCATAACAAATTTGAAAAGGATACGTGAAAAACTTTTCAAGTTATCGCGCCCACAAGGTCAAATTATTGACGTAAAAGGTGAAAAATCGCAATAAGTCGGCCATTTTGAATTTTTTTTCAGCCATTATTGAACTTGTCCGAGAAGTGGTCATTAGTAACATGCAAAACAAATTTGGGAAGAAAACATGAAAAACTTTTCAAGTTATCGCGCCCACAAGTAAATGTTAACGCCGACGCCGACGCCGACGCCGCCGCCGACGCCGACGACGCCGAACTTCAATTGCAATAGCCCACCTTTTTTAATTAAAATTAAAAGGCGGGCTAAAAATGATAGCAAAAAATAACTAGCCATCTAGCACGGTTTACCAAATATCAGCCATGTGAAAATGAATAATGGCCGAAAAGGCGGCCATTTTAAATTTGATCAAGTCAAATTTTTTCCAAATGCATCCTCATCTGAAATCTCACATTTTGTTTTACAGTAATGGTCTAGCCATCTAGCACGGTTGACCAAATAACGGCCATGTGAAAGTGAATAATGGCCGATAAGAGGCCATTTTAAAATTTTACCGAGTCAAATTTTTTCAAGATGCATCCTCTCCTGAAATCACACATTTTGTTTTATAGTAATGGTCTAGCCATCTAGCACGGTTTACCAAATAACGGCCATGTGAAAGTGAATAATGGCCGATTGGCGGCCATTTTGAACTTGGACGAGTTGAATTTTTTCAAAATGCATCCTCTCCTGAAGCCTTACAATTTGTTTTATAGTAATGGTGTAGATATCTTGAGCGGTTTTCATGATATTCCACAATATCAGGCCTGTCGAGGTGAATAATGGCTGATAGGCGGCCATTTTTGAATTTTATCAACTTCAAATTTTTCAAGATGCATCCTCTCCTGAAACCTTACAATTTATTTGATAATAATGGTGTAGCTATCTTGAGCGTTTTTCATGATATTCCGCAATATCAGGCCTGTCGAGGTGAATGATGGCCGATAGTCGGCCATTTTTAATTTTATCGACTTGAATTTTTTCAAAATGCATCCTCTCCTGAAACCTCACAATTTGTTTTATAGTAATGGTGTAGCTATCTTGAGCGGTTTTCATGATATTCCGCAAAATCTTTCAGTCGGATTTACCGATGTTATAATTTAGGTCAAAGTGCTGGGTCAACTTCAAGGTCAAGGTCCAAAAACCTGAAAAGGCACAACTAGGGACCTTAGAGAACATGTATGTGCAATATGACTGTCATCGGCCCAGTACTTTTCAAGATCTGCTCCGGAAACGAAGTGCGCGTCAAAACGTCTAAATAGGTCATAGTTCTGAACCAGAAGTAGGTCAAAGTTCAAATACCCCAAAAGGCACAACTAGACCCCCTAGGGGTGTTGTGTGTAAAATTTGAAGACAATCGGACAAGTACTTTCAGAGATATGCTCCGGAAACAAATTGTTTACGGACGGCCCAACGCCGTAACATCATCATTTTCTCCTCTGCAACCTTGCGTATTGAATTCAGACTAAAAATATTTTAACCTGTCCATTAGCCACCTGGAAGTAACCCACATACCAAAAATTGTTATCCTAGCTTATTTTCTTACAAAGTTATAGGCAAAAGAAGAGGCCAAAAAAAAACGGAGGTAGAATCCATAGCTCCCTTCGTCTCACCTACGGTCACGGCGGGAGCTAAAAAAATTGATGGAGAAACGACGCAAAATAATGAAATCCAGTTATATGGATCCTATTCCGGATCACTGATCCCGATCGTTCTAAAAAAAATCGTGTAATTAGACTAGGCTTACGCGAAGCTGCACTGAAAATTACAGCTAAATCAGTTGGAAACTCTCAAAGTTATGGGCATTAGAAATTTTACTTGGAGAAATCCTTTCAAATCACGCTAGGGAGTATGGTTTTAATTACGTAATCGCTAAATAAGTGATTATTTAGCAAAAACTAGCAAATTAAGACTTTATGAGTTACACAGAATATATAATATGTTAAAGTAAATTAGCTTTCAGTTCTCTGTTCATCTTGGTGTGACTCTATCTGGGGGAAGGAACTTTTTTTTACAGAGCTAAATTTCATGTTTTGAAGCTTTTTTCAATGTGTCTTTAAAATATAAGCTTCTAATTTTTTTAAAATCCCTTATCAAGACTAATAACATCATTAGACAGTCTTGTTGAGTTGATTTGATTGATTGACTTGACCATTGACCTTGCTTGGCTGTCCACTGCTGTGGACTGACAGACAACGTTGGCCCAATGCTGTGCCAATGAGCATTTCTTTTTGAAATGCTCATGACTGATGGCTGGCACTTGAAAAATAATGGCTGGGCATTGTTTTTTAAATGGTGGGCCCACATTTTCAATGCCGCGCCAACATTGTTGAAACGTTGGCTCAATGCGGGCTGTTGGTTAACTGCTGCCAGTAATAATAATAATAATAATACTAGGGCCAAAGGCCTCATGTAGCTGGGGCAAAGGGAAATACTACAAATTGTTCACTTATAAGGGTGTGTCATTCAGGATGGCATACTCGCTCATAACGGCATGCCCTTATATGCGTATCAAATCTGTGATTTTGATAAAATTGTGATGTTTAACTGTTGATTGCAACACATGCCATGCAAGGCGACAACAGTCAATGAACGAGGAATGTTGTGTGCTTATTTTATCTATATCAAGACTGATATCAATGGATACTTAAATGATGCTCATCTTCTAGTCACAGCTTCACCTTGACTGAGGTTGGAAATGTCCCAATTTTAAGTTTGTCATGTCGGACCGGTAACGACTTAAATTTGGCTATTTATCATAGAGCTGAATTAAATCTAGTGTAGGCCTACTGCATCTGATGTTGTCAACACCAGCACGGGTCGACTGTTACGCAGTACGTGTTTCAGGCCTAACTTCATTGCTAGGTAGGCTAGGTAGACCTACATCACATCAAAATATTAGATTTGTCCACTATGCATATAATTTTTAAATGAATGGATAGACTACAATAAGCAGAAAATTTTACCCCACAGTTATCGAGTAGCATGGCAAGGGGTTGCATGTCTTGAACAATCATTTTTTGCAGATATGGGATATATAGCCCAAACATAGGGACGCAGACGGTTAATATACGGCAATATAAATAGTTAAAATTATATGTATGAGATTGGTACTATTACATATTCTGTGCCCGATTTATAAATTGGAAAAAGGGGGCCAAGGGGCCCATGATATTTTTCGGAGGGGGGGGGGGGGAGCATTGGCCTCAGACGATGGGGCATGTGACCCATTATTATTTCAAAAGGGGGGCATTTTCCCAACAACAAATAAAACACTTAAGGGTCATTCATATCACCTCATATTCCATATTAAACGTTCATCAGGTGTTCATGCTGATAGAAATATCAAAGATTCATATTGGCGGTTATGCTATTATTAAAACCGGAAGAAGAAAAAATGGTTTAACATTCAGCGTTTGCAAGTATGCCCAATCGACTTTACGTCACCACGCAAAAAATGAAATGAAATGAATTGGGCTTTAGGCCACCTTTGTGCACATATAGGCTAAACTGGGCCAAGAGAACCTCCTATAATGACTTTCACACGTGGTTGGGGAAGAAACATTTTTTGTTTCTTTCAAACCGCCGAGACCGGGAACCGAACCCCGGACTCTGGCGTGAAAGGCAGCAGTGCTAACCACTACCCTAGGGCCCCCGCCCAAGTCACCACGCACTCACATGTGTTAATATCACTTGTGTCAATCAATTGCGTCAACAATATCGAGTGTTATTGGAGTCGATCACATAGCTCGAGTGCTACTCATTGTCTGCCTCGGGTGCTGTCGGATCTCTTCTTGGGGCAGTGTCATCAACTACCTCTGTTGTTGCCCCTAGGCCTACACCTATTCACCTTAAACCGCTAAGCGTGACTGTAGTCGCTTTAATCCGGTTTATTAGCCATTTAAACATCAAGATTTGTAAATTGCTTAGTCTTAAATTACAAATTAATCAAATAAGAGTTGTTTTCTCTCACTTAAAGTTGTGGGTCAAGGTAGTGAGACACAACTCCAAGTGTGTGAAAATTTAAATTATTTAATTCAGCGGTTTAAGGGTTAATATATTATTATTATTATTAGTCACAATGAACAAATTTTCTACAATATTTGCTGTACAAAATAAATGTGTAGGCCTATTATTATTCGTTATATATTGGTCCATTTTTTTAGAATTTTTTTTGCTTTTGATTTTAATGGCACATATAGTCTTAGTCTATATAGACATCTACACCACGTTCAAGGTAGAGATTTCCCTTTGAAAATACATTGATAAATGCGGATACAACAGGTGTGGCGAAGTTGTGGCGAGGTTACTTAGCCCCATGTGGCGAGGTTACCAAAGCTGTGGCGAGGTTACTCAGCCTTCTGTGGCGAGGTTACCTTGTGGCGAGGTTACAGTCAGGTTACAGTACAATATTTCGTTGGAATCAGCAACATTTGAACTACATTTTGGTTTCAGTATCTCGTTTTCTGCCATACTTCATTTAAATTGTATTGGTAAGCATATAGGCCTATGTTTTGGATCATGGGATGCCGAACCTTGACTCTGTTCTAACAACGCTGAATACTAATACTGAAACTAATACAGCGATACACACCTCACAATTTGACAGTGTGGGCCATAATGGGCATTTATTGGCGGCACTACCATGTCAAAAATAAGAAATACGGGAATTTCGTCTCTATATCTAGCCTAACTGGTAAATGCAGAGCACAAAAATTTAAAAACTTTTGCAATTATATTCTATGGACATGTTTACATTATATGGTCATATTAATAAGCCAAAATAGAATCACTGATTTTTTTATGATTTTAGCCTGAGCAAATCCTATGGCCCACTAAAATTAACTTGTTGCGTCAAAAACAAAGATATTGCTCAAAGTGTGGCGCAGCGATAGTTTGATGTTGGGCCAGTTTTATTTTTTGTGGGAATCCCACAATTAGGCCTACTCTTTATAAGTCAGGCACTGGGTATTCTTCACATCAGGCGTCAGAAACACCAGATAACACAATATATTGGCCCAATGCTGATATAATGCTGGGCCATTGTCTGCAACGCTTGGCCAATTTTATACCAATCAAAACCCTTTACGGTCTAATCACTATATTTAATCATGAACATATATTTTATCTGAACACTTCTTAAAGAGGAAAGTAGGCCTAACTTACCTAGGGACCCCAAATGTTATATTGGACATATTCACAAGGACTGGTGTACAGAAAAGTCAACCGTTTCTCACGCACAGCACCCCTGCTTCCCCTAAATAGGACACAAACTCAGGCAAAATAAACTTAATAAATAAAAATGTATAGTTCACCATACTTTGTCCCCTTTTCATGTCAGATGGTCGTAATGAAAGGGTTAACTTACCACATGATCGGGCATTGTAATAAATTACATTATTCGGTCATTTTTCACACCAGAAGTGTATAAATTATATCAATGTGCATACCTTTTACTGCCGAGTCCAAAAATCTAATTTTAATAATACAAAATTTGCAATTTTTGGAGATAAATATCTTAGCCAAGACCTAAATGTTATATTGCGTAACATAACACAGTTGTGTCAAGTGAGGTAGAGAGGGGTGGGAGAAGGTGGCTAGCCCTCCCGCGACAGACTGCTGGCATTCATGAACACCTACCCAGCTATCACGAGGCATTGACCCAATGTTGTTTTAATGTTGTGCCGACGTCGAAGACGGCGGGCCAGCATTAGAACAACATTGGGTCAATGCCTCGTGTCTGCTGGGTTGCGGTCACAGCTGATCAGCAAACTCCAGTCATTGACACAATGTTAGCCCGATAGTGGCCCACTGTTTACAACACTGGGCCAGCATAAGCCCAGCATTGGCATACCAGTATAGAGGCCTTAACAAGATAAACGTTCACTCAATGCTAGCTTACTGCTGGCCCATCGTCTACGACCATGGCTCAGCTGTAAAACAGCATTGGCTAAAGGTCTCTTTTTTGCAGGGAACACCGGCAACTGAATACCCTGACACAATGTTGGTTCAATGTTGGAAGAGTGTCATAGATGATGGCACAGCATTTAACCAACATTGGGTCAGTGCAAGCCAAAAAGAGGCAGTGACATCAGCGGAAAGGAAGTATACTTGATTTACAAGTGAACAAATGCGGCCTTTTGGCAGTGCTATTGCAGGAAGAGACGGGAAGCCAGTTAGAAAGCAGTAAATGCCTAGTATACCAGGGAGCAGATATTGCCTTCTGACATTGCACAGACAGAACAGATAGTAACGGAAGTTAACAACAGACGTTTGTGTGGAAAACCAGCTTAAAAGTTTGTCGAGTCGACAAACTAATAAGAATGTACGTCAGCCCAACAGCTTAAATATCACTCATAATTGTGATGATTTGCGACATAATATATACATTTGACATGGATGTTTCCGTATAATTATAATAATTGTGTAAAAAGTTAATGTAAACTTAACTAATAGTTCCAATAATTTATATCAAAACATTGATGTTTTCAAAATAACCATGCTTCAGGAAATTAATTTAATTACGAGTTGGGCGATTCCATGCACAAAATGAAAAAAACTTGATTTTGAAAACAACTTGAAACTTTTATGTTATGGGCTTATATATGAAAAAAAACTACCTGAACTAATATGGTTGCAACTTTTTTTTTAATCATTTGATTGAAAAATGGCCAAAAATCAATATATTACCATTGTTATTGTTTATTTTTTCACAGAAGGTAATTTTCTTTCTATTTTTATCAAGATTTTTGAATTAGTGAACTGTTTACATTGTTTCTATCTTTAATTAATAATATAATATGTTTCTGCAAAATGTATAATCAAAATATTTGATAATTTAAGCACATTAGTTGTTTTGTGCCAAATGTTTGCTCATGCTATTTTCATAATTTGTCCGTACGACATATGAAACATATTTCTTCCACATTAATCATTAAATTTTGCAGCCTTAATCTTGTTACTACAAATCCTCTTTCTTTAATTAGCAAAGGTTTAACTGGTTCTGTTAAAAATATTTCACATCATTAGTCTTTATGCAACTGGCATTTCAATGCTGTCCGTACGACATGTAAAATGTCGTACGGACAGCATTTCCTGTACATTATATTGATAATCTCCACCTTTGAATATGTTTATTGATTTTTGTATAAAACTTCACAATTTATTTGAAAAGTTTTCTCAACTACAAATCTATTGACTAATACAGGGCACCTAGGGCTTATTTGACATTGAATCATAGATGGATACATGAATATTATACACTATTATACATTATGAAGTTTTGCAGCTATTACGGGGATAAATATTTTGGAATCCGCCTCTGATTATACTAAGGATTAAACTATCATGAGTATCTCTATAGTCTGCTAATAAATATTTTCACTGTGAAAATACGATAATTTTGTTCTAAACAATTGCATCTCCCTACAACATGTATAATGCAAGCATTATTTTACCAATTTAATAGATGTAAAAGGCTGTCTGTCTATTTTGTATTTTTCAAACTTGTTTATATGATGAAACTTCATCTTTTTTTGGATCAACTTCAGTTAAAAATTTAGATTCACAAAATAAAATAACATAATATTTTGGTCTTCAGTGCATATGTATCTTTTGTGCCATAACTCAAATGCGTGAAATAATATTACATACAATGGCCAGCACCATGTAATATAATTTCCTGTTTTTGTCTCTTTTAGTATATATATAAATATTGGAAAAAATAGTATACATGATGATATGCAACATTAAAAAATGTGTTTGTTTAGTCTCTTCTTATTAGCATACATAATAGAGCAACATAGAAACATATCATTCAACCCATATTTTTTAAATAATTTGAAAAAACATAGATGCCATGATGTGTGATTTTTAAGTTTATACTGTGTTGTCCGTATGACATATATTAAGTGTGGCCCTCCAAAAAGGACATTCAAAAGCCCTACAGAAATTGTGAAGAAGCTGCAAGATCTACAAAATGTTAATATGATGGGCACATATATATTCATGATAATTATCAGTATTCACATATGTCAAATAAGACGCTCTAACAAAATTCTATACCACAATTAAGACCTAATATTAGATTTTTTGAATATTTTTTATGTTTTTAACTTGTTTAAAATTGAAATTTCAACCCAGCTATAGATTATTATTCACATTATAATAATTAAAGCTTACTATTTTGCCATACTGAAATGAAAAATAAAAGTGAACACTCATTTACATAGCCACAACTGACATTTTTCAGAGAGGTCTGTACGACATATTCCCAACTGTCCGTACGACATGTTGTTTTCATTTTTTCATTGTCACCTTGTCTATCGACAAATTAATTATCTGTTAAAAATATGTTGTCTCACTCTTTAGAACACCCTGAGAAATTGATCTAACAGGATGTGGGGAAAAAGTCATTGCTCAAACTAAACATGAATTTTCAAATGTTACTGTTTTGTGCGTCCGTACGACATCTCATGTTTTCTCTGATTTAAGACGATCTGTGTTTTTTTCGGTCAATTTTTTTTTCTACATATATTTGTACATGGAGTCTATATGAAACTAGACTATATTTTTTTTTCTAGCCCCAAAATTATTTGCGTGAGCCGAGATATAATCTCTGAATGTCCGTACGACATCCACGGAATCGCCCAGTTACGGAATTGCAGATGGATTAGAGTGATTAATGGAATGATCTATTAAGGGGTTTACGCGGGTTTGTTGAGCAATGCATATCTGATGTTGGATCAGTGTCGCAGCTGCTGGTCCAACTAGTACAGTTAAACACAGCATGGCCAGCTGATCATTTTTGAGTACAAAAACATGTCTGTGGTATAAAAATTGACACACCTGGTGCCTTATCCGGCCACCACTGGCAAATCTCTAAAAAACGTGGCCTGCTCTAAAAAAATATTTCATAAGTTGTCATTCAGTCATTGTCATTCATTCATTTAAATATAAATCATAGGACTTAAAACTTTCACAGGTTAACCTGAAAATAACACAATAGATAGTATTGACAATACAAATTAACAGCTACTCAAGGCCATGCCAGTGTTTCCTTTTCTGAGTTCAGGTTGAGAAGTATGTCTGGTTGTTGAATGCATTTATCATCAGATCAGCCTTTAATTTCATAAATATATATTGCAGGCTCAGCTTCAAACGACGATAGGCAATTTCTGAAACGACCCTGAGCATGATAGACAAACTTGACTGAAAAATATCTGTATCGTCTGCGATAACACCTGCTTGTGCTGACACTGTACATATCTTATAATCTGAATCACCTTCTGAGTGCTGGACGGTAATTTCTACATTGGCCATATATTCAACAAGAAGGTTTATTAAAGCCTGTTTATTGGACGAATTCACCAGAAATGCTTTATACTCATGATCAGGCTCAATTCTGCAGATACCGAGATGCACCAACATAATTTCCCATTCTGCGATTATGTGCTTCGTCTTTAGTTCTAAAGCAGTGTAATGCTATCCAACGTAATCCAATACTGTATCATTGACCGACTGACCAAATTATATGAATTTTGCTCAATTACTGGTTGAAATGGAGTCATTTTTGATTCTGGTGAGGTTTCAAGTGTGTTTTTACATAGCCACACAGAGTCAAATTATGTTGAAAAACATTTGTTAACATTTTGTCCATTAAATATAATTTCTGCATTTGAGAACCTAAAAATGTGAATTATTTATACTTTAGGTCTAATTTGACCTTGACTTTGAAAATGACCTCAGTTTGCCTTCTTAGGAATTTGAGATGTGAGCAAGTAGAATCCCAGAAAAAAATAGTGCGAAAAGACATATTATATGTGGCTCTACAATGTTTAGTTCTCAAAAGAAAGAGATTTGTTAAAAAAAATACATAAATTACTGGCATAATGGCGGCCATTTTAGATTTTACCCGAAAACGAGGCTTTTCCCAATGTCAATTCGGGCGGGGTTTTAAGTGTTGTTTCATATAGCACCAACGAGTAAAATTTTGTTGAAAAACATCCGTTAACATTTTTTTAAATTATATATTCTGGCATTTGTGCACTTAAAAATGCTAATTGCTCCCATTTTTAGGATTAATTTGAAAATGTTAACAAATAGAATCCCTTAAAAAAATAGTGCGAAAAAAACATTAGGCCTATATGTGGTTATACGATGCTTAGTTCTGAAATAATATCGATCTAAAAACTAGAGCCTGATGGCACTGAAGTAGAGCCTGCGCTGGGCTTCAGGAAAAGCTGAAATGCAGCTGTTTTACAATTAAAGCTATAGAACACCACACATGTGTGTTTCCGGTTTTAGTTGTACCCCAGTTGCTCTGTGATCAGCATGGTGCTTTCTGGGTACAGATGTGTCCCTCTGTTCACACACAGTGGACTACTCATTCAAGCAATAAATGTGTTATTAAATGTGATGAGCCAGTGATGTGAGTGTGACATGGGCCAGTAACCTGAGTGTGAGATGGGCCAGTAGACTGAGTGTGAGATGGGCCAGTGGTCTGAGCGTGAGCGTGATACAGGGCAGTGGCCTGAGTGTGGGATAGGCCAGTAGCCTGAGTGTGAGATGGGCCAGTAGCCTGAGTGTGAGATGGGCCAGTAGCCTGAGTGTGAGATGGGATGGTGGCCTAAGTGCGAGATGGGCCAGTGGCCTAAATGTGAGATGGACCAGTAGCCTGAGTGTGAGATGGGCCAGTGGCCTGAGTGTGAGATAATCCAGCATGCAGTAGCCTGAGTGTGAGATGGGCCAACAGTAGCCTGATCTTCAGTGTGTGTGGGGGGGGGGGGGGGTGGTTGACAGGCTGAGCTTCCTCAGTGACAGCTGCAGCAGTAAAATCTAGAACAATATTCAAATTAATTGATCAAGTGGATGCAATTTAGTCTCATCACAGTGAAATAGTATAAGACAAGTTGCTGAAACTGATAAATTACTCGCTCAACTAAGCTTGCTAAATATATATATTTTCACTGGTGGGCCTTGTCATATGATACCAGCGACGTGTCAGACGGTTGTGAGATTTGAGGCCTACTGGAACCCCGGAAATACTAGATGATGACGAATCCAGATCATGATCATCCAATAAATTATTTATAACAACACTGATAGTCAAAAGGGGCAAAACGCCCACATGCTGGGGTTTTGTAGCACACCATAGTAGGCGTTTTGCCCCAATTGATAACTGTGGAAGTTTCTAAATGTTGTCACGTGACAATTTATACCTAGCTCTCACTGGAAACAATATTGCATTGGTAACCAACATTAGTAGCTTTAAATGTTCCACGGTTACTAGTGGTTCTCAGTATTCCTTGGGCCTTGAGAGACTATAATACTGATCGGATTTACTAATAAAAGGGTAGTCTTACATTATGTACTTAGCTACCCGACAAACACGATGCATTAACCCAATGTTGGGTTAATGTCTCCGTCGCTGTCTCAACATTAACACAACATTGGTTGAATGTAACGGGTTTGTTCGGATAGCATGTATGCACAACGATATTTTGTTCCAAATGGTTGGCGTTCTCAGTAGTTCATTCAAAATGTGGCAGCAGCTATTTAAGAAATACATGAGACCATATAACCACGTGAAGTGACGTCATAATAGCGATGGGCATTTTGCCTCACCTGGGCATTTTGCCCCGCCCCACCCTACTTCCCATCGTGGCCTGACATGCTTACGATGAATGTAGACAAATGCACGGCTGTTTTTGTGTCAGGTTTGATAACATTTCTATCACATACGAGCGTACGTGTCTCTTTTAATCATAGTCTACCTGACATGCTGAAGAGAATGACAAGAATTAACAGCACCAACAGTAGGCTAGCCTAAGCCTGTCAATAGAGAAGACACTGTGAGAGAGTGAACCCTAGCACCCGAAGGGTGGTGAGAGTGAGATAAAGGCAACGAAGCTTGTTTGAAAACTGTTTTTAGTAAGTATGCTAATTTATCACCCCTGCAACGTCATTTGGTGAGTGACAACACTGTTGTGAGAATGGCGATGTCACGGTGACAGCCTAGCAAACACTAGTGTAGGGTCTTATGTCAGTATATGTGGTCCCGTGGGAATTTTGTGTTAATTCTTGCGACCCATGTTCATTTTGAAGAAAAATCGATACTGAAAAAAATAAAACAGTTACAGGGAGTCATTTTTTTCTGAAGCTCTAAAGGTCATTTTGAGCGTCTTCAAGGTCATTACCCTAAATGTGCATCGATATTTAAAAAACGCTTGTAAATCCCAGTAATATAGTCATGTAATATATCAAATTGAAGGAAATTGCGTGCAGAACGTTACAAAATTGCAGCATATCAATAATACGTTATTCCAAAAATATTACAGGTCATACCCGAGCCCTGAAAGGTCATTTTTGAGAAAGTTGTTATTCACAATAATATAGTCATGTAATATATCAAATTGAAGGGAATTGTGTGCACAATGTTACAAACTTGCAATAATATAAAGCAAAAAATCCTCATGTAAGTGTAAGGGTCACATCCAGGCTTTTCAAGGTCAGGGCATGACCCTGAACACACCCTGGTATTTTTCCAATCACAAAAAACATATGGGATTATTTATATCTAATTGAAGAAAACTACACGTACAATGTTTTGGATGAACAGCATTGTTACATGAAAATAATCATTTTGAATGCATTGAGTGTGGGTTGAACTATTTCAGAGTTTTGATATATTTGGTTGTCATTCTCGCTTTTAGCTCGCTCCTGGCAGCATTGCCGTGTTTTTGAATTGTAAACAATGAACGGTAGTGTCCCCTCAGAATGTGAGTGTTCGTCCTAGCTGAAAACTGATGAAATTATCGTTATTATAAACTTTATATGTATAAGAACTCTATCCGTTAATAAGATAATCAAGTAGTACTGTTTAATATGTTGTTGTTAGTATAATTATCACAGGGAATCTGTGACACCCAAAGTGAGCGAAAATATGTGTAATTGCATTCAATTTCTAAGCTAACAAGCTGGTGCAGCTGCATGTATAATTAAATGATGGTATTATAGCTTTCATTTGCTGTTCATATGGCATTATTTTTAAAGATTAATTTAACTTTATTTAGTGTATAAGTATAGCCGTTAACAACTGGTGAGATTATTGACTAATGTACTTACTCCTACTTTTGTTTACCACCCAGACATCGCTGGTAGGGTAAACCCACCATAAACTTACTGATCTATATTTATTTTCAGATCAGGATTGGTGATGGAAGCTTATTTCTTATATACAGTGGGGACACTTCAAACGTGCTTTCGTTAACATAGGGCCTACAACATCATGACATCATCAAGTGCTACTCAACAGATAAAACTGAGGTGTCGAATGATAGACTACTCACTATGCATAAACTGCCAGAAAGGTGGTGGACGAATGGCTAGCAAACCTCAACTCGTGTCCTATGCTCGTTTGTTAGCGTGTAAACCAGAGAGCTGACTATGGTGATATTGACTATATTACAATCAAAGAAATGTTTCATAATGTATCTGCTATTGATCTTGAAGCAAATAATGCAATATGGCACAAAGAATGTTATAAATCAGCAACTAATATAACAATGATAAACCGTTCACGCATCCGATATGAAAAATCTTCATCAGTTGGAGCTGTCCCACTTGCACGATCTTAAGGACGACCGAAATTCCATGGACGTGTGTGCATACCGTTTGTTTCAAATGACAACTCACCAGTAGATGAAATAGGAGGGCACTTTTTCCAATCAGCAGCTGCTGCTTACAATACAGATGACTGTTTTTTTCTGTGATAGTGCTGACACTAAAGACTTACCGGGGTACACGAAATCCGAAGTGGGAACGCAGGCAAAGCTGTGAGGCCAGTGAAAATATGCAGTGGGAGGTTCAACTCAACACAGCTTTAAACCCAAATGATGCACTTTCCTGTGCTTTTAAGTATCATTTGAAGTGTTGGGTGAAGTATGTCGTATGTAGTCCTGTTAATAAGAATGAACAAACATATGTGCCTGCAAACGATTTAAAATTAGAGAGAGTTGGTCGATTTTTTGCTGAAATTGAACTATATGCTCTTTTGAAAGACTTGATGAGTGATGGCGCAATTGTAACAATGGATGATGTTCAGAAGGCATATAAGAACATTCTTATGATGCACGATATACCCCAGTCAACATGTTCATGCAAAAAACTAAAGGTCATGATCAGTAATCATCTTCCTGGGGTAGAATTTTGTCGCTCTATCCGTGTCAATGAACCAGGGGGGCATTTCACTAACCTTCACTGATCTTTAAGCAAGAATATTATTAGACTAAAGATCATCCAGAGTTCTAAAGATCTTTTTGTCTGACTGTTTCACTAACGCGATCTTTACCTTATATCTTAATCTTTATCGCTAAGTGCCAAATAATTTATGCAAGATCATCATATCGCACGATACACCACAACATCCGTTGTTTTTGACCAATCTGCCGACAGCATTGTTTTGTAAAAATTCACCGGAGCACGCGTAGTCTACCATAGAATAATGAACCACTATCGGGCGGCCTCGGTTCTTTGTTTATAATTGTAATTAAGTCAGTCAAGTTTTTAGATAATAATATTAAGGATATATAAAATATTATAATAAATAACGTAATGTCGACACTCTAGGCTTAATTATATTTAGATCAAGTTGAATAACAGTAAATTTATATCAATCTCGTTAGATCGTGCGTCAGACCGTGACAGGAGAAGAACACAGGGTAGGCCTATTGGTAAACATCAAGATATCGACGCCTACCTGGTGAAATTATAGATTTAATTATAGGCCTAGGTTATATTAGCCTAATTTTACAATGTGCCACCCCTATAATGTAATTAGCCTGGGACTATATTGTATAGCCTCTGGGAGAAAGGCAACCAAGCATGTCACCTGCCTCTATGCTAGTATATTTCACATACCAGCAGTTACCCCACCATGTAGGCTTAGACTACACAGTATTGTACACACACGGAACTTGTACAATGTGTAGGCCTATACTAGGCCTATATATCTACCAGCCATGGCCACATAGCCAATGCTTTGTTTAGGTTAGGTTACAATCAAGTATTCTAGGTTGCTATGGACATTTATTATACTGTTGAAAAGGTATAAACAGTAGGCATAGAGTAGCGTACATGAATTTGAAGATAATCAGCGAAACTATGAGTAAAACAAATAATTAATTCAAGAAAAAATATAACATCTGATTAGGCCTACAACTTTGATCATTGATGCGCTGTCGTTTGCTAAGCAAATGATACAATACAGAGTCAAATTAATGAATAAACATATGTTAAAGATCAACTTGTACTGTTTAAAGAGTGCCCCTGACCACTCTTTAAAACTCGTCTTTATAATTAAAGATTTCACCTTAAAGATATTCAGTGAAACGGGTAGCTTAAAGATCACTCCTTAATGATCGTTCGTGAAACAGCCAAATCTTTAATTAAGGATAAATCTTTATTTAAGGAGGATTTGGCGTTTTAAAGATCATTTTTGCCTTAAAGATCGCTTGGTGAAATGCCACCCAGGGGGCCATTTCACTAACATTCACTGATCTTTAGGCAATAATATCCTTAGACTAAAGATCATCCAGTGTTCTAAAGATCTTTCTGTCTGACGCGATCTTAATCTTTATCGCCAAGTGCTAAATAATTTATGCACGATCATCATATCACACAATACAACACAACATCCCTTGTTTTTAACCAATCTGCCGGCAGCTGGATGACATCATTGTTTTGTAAACATTTACCAGAGCACGTGTAGACTACCATAGAATAATGAACCACATAGACCCAGGGTGGCGTTTCACTAAGCGATCTTTAAGGCAAAAATGATCTTTAAAACGCCAAATCCTCCTTAAATAAAGATTTATCCTTAATTAAAGATTTGACTGTTTCACAAACGATCATTAAGGAGTGTTCTTTAAGTCAGCCGTTCACTAAAGATTTTTAAGGCGAAATCTTTAATTATAAAGATGAGATTTAAAGAGTGGTCGGGGGCACTCTTTAAACAGTTAAAGACGATCTTTAACATAATGTTTATTCATGAATTTGACTCTGTATTTTATCATTTGTGTAGAAAACGACAGCGCATCAATGATCAAAGTTTTAGGCCTAATCAGATGTTATATTTTTTCTTGAATTTAACATTCCTTTTACTCACAGTTTCGCTGATTATCTTCAACATTGGTGTAGGTTAGTCTAGGCCCACTGGTTAGGGCCTATACCTATTCAACTCTAGAATAAATGTCTATAGCGACCAAGAATATTTGATTCCAACCTAACCTAAATAAAGCCTTGGTTTTGTGGCGGTAGTTGGTAGATATATATGCCTAGTATACCTACCCAGACATTGTACAAGTTCCGTGTGTGTACAATAATAAAATAATGTGTAGTCTATGCCTACATGGTGGGGTATCTGCTGGTAGGTGAAATATACTATAGGCTCTCATAGAGGTATCTCATAGAGGCAGGCGACATGCTTGGTTACCTTTCTCCTAGATGCTATACAATATAGGCCTAGGCAAATTTCATTATAGGAGTGGCACGTTGTTAAGCTAGGCTAAACTAGGCCTATCATTAAATCTATAATTTCACCAGGTAGATGTCGATATCTTCATGTTTACCAGTAGGCCTATACCCTGTGCTCTTGTCCTGTCACGGTCTGACGCACGGTCTAACAAGATTGATATAAATTTACTGTTATTCAACTTGATCTGAATATAATTAGGCCTAGAGTGTCGACATTAAGTTATTTATTATTATATTTTATATACCTTTAATATTATTATCTAAAATCTTGACTGACTTAATTACATTTATAAACAAAGAAACTAGGCCTACTGGTAGTGGTTCATTATACTATGGTAGACTACACGTGCTCCGGTGAATGTTTACAAAACAATGATGTCATCCAGCTGTCGGCAGATTGGTCAAAAACAACGGATGTTGTGGTGTTTCGTGCGATATGATGATCGTGCATAAATTATTTGGCACTTGGCGATAAAGATTAAAATATAAGGTAAATATCGCGTTAGTGAAACGGTCAGACAGAAAGATCTTTAGAACACTGGATGATCTTTAGTCTAATGATATTCTTGCCTAAAGATCAGTGAATGTTAGTGAAATGGCCCCCAGGTTCTTTGTTTACAAATGTAATTTGGTCAGTCAAGTTTTTAGATAATGATATCAAGGATCTATAATATATAATAATAAATAACGTAATGCACTCTAGGCCTAATTATATTCAGATCAAGTTGAATGACAGTAAATTTATATAAAGCTCGTTAGACTGTGCGTCAGACCGTGACACGACAAGAGCACAGAAGATAATCAGCGAAACTGTGAGTAAAACGAATAATTAATTAAAGAACCAAATATAATTACAGAGTGCATTTCATGAATTACCATATGTTAAAGAACGTCTTTAATTGTTTAAAGAGTGCCCACTACCACTCTTTAAAACTCATCTTTATAATTAAAGATTTCGCCTTAAAGATCTTTAGTGAAACAAGTGACTTTAATATCACTCCTTAAGGATCGTTTGTGAAACAGTCAAATCTTTAGTTAAGGATAAATTTTTATTTAAGGAGGATTTGGCGTTTTAAAGATCATTTTTGCCTTGAAGATCGCTTAGTGAAACGCCACCCTGGGGGGCCGTTTCACTAACATTTACTGATCTTTAGGCAAGAATATTCTTAGAATAAAGATCATCCAGTGTTCTAAAGATCTTTCTGTCTGACCGTTTCACTAACGCAATCTTTACCTTATATCTCAATCTTTATCGCCATGTGCAAAATAATTAATGCATAATGATCATATCGCACGATACACCACAACATCCCTTGTTTTTGACCTATCTGCAGACATATGGATGACATCATTGTTTTGTAAACATTCACCGGAGCACGTGTAGTCTACCATAGAATAATGAACCACTACCAGTAGGCCTAGGTTCTTTGTTTATAAATGTAATTAAGTCCATCAAGTTTTTAGATAATAATATTAAGGATATATAAAATATAATACTAAATAACGTACTGTCGACACTCTGACCCTAATTATATTCATATCAAGTTGAATAACAGTAAATATATATCAATCTCATTAGACCGTGCGTCAGACCGTCACAGGACATAACAAGAGCACGGGGTATAGGCCTATTGGTAAACATGAAGGCCTATCGACGCCTACCTGGTGAAATTATAGGCCTAGGTTATATTAGCCTAACTTAACAATGTGCCACTCCTATAATGTAATTTGCCTGGGCCTATATAGTTATTGTATAGCCTCTGGGAGAAAGGCAACCAAGCATGTCGCCTGCCTGTATGAGATATAGGGCCTATAGTATATTTCACCCACCAGCACATACCGCACCATATAGGCTTAGCCTACACATTATTGTACACACGCGGAACTTGTACAATGTATGGGTAGGAATACATATACTAGGCCCAGGCCTCATCAAATTGGGTGCCCGGAAGCCCGGGGCTACCAGTTGAGCTGGGGGGGCTACCACATCGGTAACAGCCAAAGCCCGGCGGGCTACCACTTCCAGTACTGGCAGTAGCATTGCCAGTGAAATTACGATGCTGTGCGCCGTGCCTCCGTTTATATAAGGAAAACAACACTTTGCTATTGGCTCGCTATTAGCGTTTTTTCTTGTCGGATGTTTCTGAAAATTATGTGGTATATTTTAAAGACTATATTCTTTCACTTGCTCTAGTTTAGATCTATTTATCTCTGTCAGAACGTTCATATTTGTACAGGATTCGACCATTGTTTATGTTGAGATTCCGTGAATTCCGAGTTCCGCCATCTTGTTTTTCACGGAAATTAACGATCCGACTCGGTTGCATTAATTTATGCATAAATTAGGTTATTTCTAGAACGCCGTTGGTCAATATTTGCATGTCCTTTGACCTGTGTCAAGCAGACTACCTAATTATAATAATATCAGAGAGAAATTAAATTTGGAGCAGTAGAACTTAGAAGTATAAAATTCTATGAATGGGGAACTTTGGGGAAGTTATTGTAGGTAGAATAGGCTGTTTTAAGTCAGATACTATTTTCCTTTCATCCATAAATGATATCGCATCGCAGACGGGAAATAGATGCGGGGAGGGGGGGAGGGGGTCACAAAACTAGCACAACGCCACATTCCGGCGCGTCACACACGCACGTGTTGATCGCTTTTCCTTAAATATGAATACATGTTATATGACGACGAAGTGTCTTTTCATACGGGACTGTACATATTCTTAATCGTAGGCTACGTTGCCCTCATTTTTGTATTACCAGGTGATGTGTAGGCCTACATAAAACTGCTTAGCGCTACAGTAATCAGTATGCAAGACCATATGAACTCTGCAAGGTACACTGAAGTACAACGCAGTATACATGTACGCATGTTCAGCTTTGTTTGTAAACACATTCATTCAAAGACTTTCACCTAGGCCTACCGGTTAGGCTCTACTACATATAGGCCTACCAGTAGGCTGAGTAGTAGTTTTATTGTGGGTTTTCCTGGCTGTCACCTCTCTCAACAAAATTGAAGTTTGGACAACATATTTATATGCTGGCAGTGGCAAGTCAATTAACTTGCATATATTTTTTAAGACAACCCACACACAATATCATGTAGAATAATCATGTGATCATGGTCATAACAAGACATTTTTATTGAATTACGAGGAACAAACTTCTAAATGGACATGCTTATAAATCTAAATAATTGAATGCTTTGAAAAAATAAGGCTAGTCTATTATATACAATATAGCTATAGGCACTAAATAATTATACAAATTAGATTATAATATGAATAGGCTTACTGTAGGCCTTAGATAGTCATACGATATTAGACTCTTAGTCTACTAATCATGATACTTGAAATCCACCAGACCCCAACCAATCATGAGAGAGGGTGCCTCATACCCTCCACTTTAATATCCGACTACGAGGGCAACACTTTTATCTGGGCTACCAATATGCATTTGGGGCTACCAAACTTTAAATATTGGTAGCCCAGCGGGCTACCAACCATTCTAGAAATTTGACGAGCCCTGGGGGCCATTTCACTAACATTCACTGATCTTTAGGCAAGAATATCCTTAGACTAAAGATCATCCAGTGTTCTAAAGATCTTTCTGTCTGACCGTTTCACTAACGCGATCTTTACCTTATATTTTAATCTTTATCGCCAAGTGCCAAATAATTTATGCACGATCATCATATCGCACGAAACACCACAACATCCGTTGTTTTTGACCAATCTGCCGACAGCTGGATGACATCATTGTTTTATAAACATTCACCTGAGCACGTGTAGTCTACCATAGTATAATGAACCACTACCGGTAGGCCTAGTTTTTTTGTTTACAAATGTAATTAAGTAATTAAATTCACTGTTGAAGATAATCAGTGAAACTGTGAGTAAAATGAATAATTAATCCAAGAAAAAATATACCATCTGATTAGGCATACAACTTTGATCATTGATGCGCTGTCGTTCATGAGTCAATGTAAAAGATCACTCTTTAAATCTCATCTTTATAATTAAAGATTTCGCCTTAAAAATATTTAGTGAAACGGGTCACTTAAAGATCACTCCTTAAAGATCGTTCGTGAAACAGTCAAATCTTTAATTAAGGATAAATCTTTATTTAAGGAGGATTTGGCGTTTTAAAGATCATTTTTGCCTTAAAGATCGCTTAGTGAAACGCCAACCAGATCCCAAAACTACTGAAGATCATGTTACGATTGATCATATCAGGTCCGGTACAGTCATTCATAACGGGAGATAGGAATGATTTGGTAGACCAATCTGTCTCTACAATTGGC
This sequence comes from Flabesymbios commensalis, assembly GCA_964017125.1. Lineage (NCBI taxonomy): Eukaryota > Metazoa > Annelida > Polychaeta > Terebellida > Flabelligeridae > Flabesymbios > Flabesymbios commensalis. The sequence goes on from OZ024906.1 coordinate 85,019,672, forward strand.
CAGTCTTATGTTTGCTGTGAAATCAAAAAAACAAGTGAACTATCAACCTAAGTATGCTGGAAAAATTTTCCGTCAAAAAAAAATGAAAATCCTCAAGTGCTTGGCTTGGACTAGCAATTCATCAAGGAACAAGAAGTTAAACTGAAGTCGATCTTCTAAATGGTTTTGGATTCTGTGTAGACTATGAACGTATACTTCGGGTTGAAACACAAATTGCAAATGCAGTTCTCTAACAAATGGAATCTACAAACGGTGTGTATGTTCCACCATCCCTAGTTCACTATCCCAACGTTATCTCCTCTGCAAAGGCAGTATTTACTTGTAAAGTGAGCAGATACTGCATTTTTGTTCCACACAGCATTTCATTATCACGTGGTTGCCAGCAGCGGACCCCCGAGCAGATCCTATCAGAAACAGGACACTTCGGCAACAATGGCCCAGCATTGAAACACTACTGGATCAATGAGAGTTGTTTATTGGTCTATCTCTCTAGCGATGTGATTGACTGAGATAAAGTGTGCGTGATTGGTCAAGGAAGGCCATCTCGTCCAATGGTTTGCCGAAGATGTAGTTCAGCCTCATTAAGAATTTGTTGACCATGCTTGTTGCTGTGGTGTCAGATGCTATTGAGACCCATGGTTAGATTTTAAAAGGCAATATATATATCATTGCAAAATATCGATATCATAATATATTTGCTTTGGAAAGTAGAATATCTGCTAGCTTTCCCTAGTTTTAAACTCTCATTGTGGTGGTTTCTCACACAGCTGAAAATTTCGAGACCCCTAACTGTCGTAAAATTGACGACGGAAATCCTAATAACTCAGCAAATACAGATATTTATGCTTATTCAGTAACAACATTTGGTGGGCCTACTGTAAGCTATGGAATGACAGAAAACTGAACCTATGCGTTTTGCCATATTTGAGAAGATGTGAGTGATAGTCATTTGGACACAAAAAAACAGTGCTTAGAATCCGTTTTGTGAACCATATTAAAACATTATTGGAATAAGTTCTAATTATGTAAAAAAGGTCTAGCCTGGAACAAAGGTCTAGCCTAAGGACCATTGTGCCGAAGTTTGAAGTCGATTACTTGTAAACTGAGTCTTTAATAGCCGGAGGAGAAAGATAATAATAATAAGAACGAGAAACGATTTTTACTTTTCAAGTAACAGTAAAGTTTGGACTTCATTTTTTGCGACTTTTTGCGACATTTCGAAACATTTGTAACAGTTTGCCAATATTTGCGACTGTGTGCGACGATTTCCGACCACGATCGTTTGCGACTATTTGCGATCTTTGTGACCTTTTGCGATCCTTTGCGACCATTTGCGATTGTTTGCGACCATTTGCGATCGTTTGCGATTGTTTGCTACCGTTTGCGACCGTTTGGGATCGTTTGCTACCGTTTGCGACCATTTGTGATCGTTTGCGATCGTTTGCGATGGTTTGCAGCCATTTTCGATCGTTTGTGACGGTTTGCGAGCATTTGCGACGGTTTGGGACCATTTTCGATCGTTTGCTGACCGTGCAATGATTTGCGACCATCTGCGACAGTTTGCGACCATTTGCGATTCTTTGCGACCATCTGCGTTCGTTTGCGACCATTTGCGATCGTTTGCGACTTTGTACTTCCGACAAACCTTTCTCTCTTTCTCATCTGTTTCCTCCACTGTCATATCATTTATCTCACTATCCTCAGGAGTTTCTCCTGGCGAAGTTTAGCCTATATGTGCACAAAGGTGGCCTAAAACTACATTTCCCTCTGTAATTACAACTAATTGTTAAATCAAGGAATATAGAAAAGCTATATTCCTTGGTTAAATGTAATATTTAAAATGTTTCTACTGTTCATATCATACACCCAATGTTGGTTCAATGCTGAGCCACTGTTCGCGACGCTGGCCCGTCACTAAAACATTATTGGATATATCTATTTCAATTATCACCCCCTGCTAATCAGAGGGTTAAGCCCGTCCAGAAGCTCTGCACAACCCACCCCTATTATAGCGCCGCAGCGTCCAGATAACAAAAACCCATTGTGACTGACCGCTGGCTATTCATTTAATGAATGCGCTCCATTGTGAGAGGCGGCCAGCGAATACAATGCTTCATTGTGAGAGGTGTCTCTCTATTCTATTATTATATATAATAGATATCTATATAATCCGCTGTATATCCGGATGAACTATCGGCATCCCTGAAAAAAGATATAGCATGAAACTTCAATACCTAAGGATCGTTGTGCCAAAGTTTGAAGTTGATTACTTATAAACTGAGTGAGAAATAAGGTGGCAAAAATCGGCCGTAGCAAATAGACGAAGAAAGTTGCCGTAGGTGACTAACAAGCTTGGACGATACTGTCATAATAAGACATAATAATAAGAAAAAGAAAGTCTTTTTGCGATTCCAAAAAAGTTTGGACGACGACAACCAGACTTAATCAGGTTTGAAGGGGAGATTAAAAAAGTAAGTATCGTAATTGCCGGACGATACCATGTATCAGTAAATACAGTGCAGTAGGTATAAATAGGCCTTTGCTGATGCTCAATATCGCGCAATCGTGACTTGTAAATCAAATCATGAAATGTTCCCATGCTGTGACACGGGAACTGCAGTTGCATAAAACACTGTGATAGGTGTCTAGTATTCTAACAGTTACGGTGTACAGGGTTCATACAGGATTCAATAAAAAAAAAATCAAGTACTTTTAAGGACTTTTTCAAGGACCTCTCTGATCAAATAAATAAATCTGAATCTATGTTTTTCAAAGACCAAACTATAATCTTCCCAAGCATATCATACGGTATTACCAAAGGAGTTTATGGGCAATTTCACATAAAGGGTGCATTTAGGAAAAAATGAAACTTACCAGTTTTTTAGCAAATACTGCAAGATAGTTATATAAAACATACTTTATTTTAGCAAGGGTTGTATGGGGAAGCTACCTATAGGCTGTCTATACACATGTTGTATTAAAAAGTCAATGAAGACGACACGGAGGACGTGTGGTAGGCCGAGCCCTGAACATAATCAGATTCCTTGTAATATTTAAACACACTGTATAATTAGTGGTGATATAAAAAAGGAAGAAAATTTTAGATTGAAAAGAGTTCATATGTAAGTGTATGGACATACCCCAAATCCTTGGGATTGCTTTTCAGCATTTCAATGCTTCTTTTGTATTCTGGATCTTTGAGAAATTCACGTGTTCGGGGATTGCCCTCCAATTTTGTCCAAATATCATCACCAGCGAATGGATTCATTAATGGCTGACTACCAGCAGGTCCTAATGTAACAAAAGTGCACAGAAACAAAGTTAGTCAAAACTAGATGTGATTGTTTTCAGCACGAAAACATTAAAAACCATCCCCGTTAGATAGCCCTCTCAGTAAGCTTAAAGACTGGAAAGGTTAGAGCCTTCTGTGGATAATGGCAGCTTGCCAACTCGAGTTGTTGGCAGGTTGCCAGGTCCACTCAGCAACCAGCATGGGTTTGGTAGGAGGGGAATTCCCACTGACCTGTTCTTTGACCACTGCATTATTATCCAAGCCAGAGATGAAGGTTAGCAGTGTCTACACATGGAGAGGTGACACTGCTGAAGGAGTGTGGATATTTCCAGGGCAGTACATGACTACTCAAGTATATATATAAAAAAAATGACCTCCCCCCCAATATTTTTAATGGCTATAGCAGCCATTTTGTTTTTAAAGGATCAATCTCAAAAGTCATTCAGATCATCAAAAAAACCTAGAAAACAACTTTACGAAATTAGAATGCAATCCAACCAACGGTTCACAAGTTATCGAGCCCACAAGCTTTTTAGGCAGCCATCTTATAGCTGTTTATGGCGCAGTGCCCCCCAAAAATAGATCAGCAGAATAGCCTAGTCAGATAGGTCATATGGAGAAAATAAATGTGTAAAAAAAAACATAATTTGAAAATACAATTACCCCTCAACCCCCCCCCCCCCCAACTGAAAAAAAGTGGCCTCAAACTTTTTTATTCAACTTGGATAAACTATTTCAATATAAAAATAAATAAAATTTAAAAAAATGAGAAAAAAAATTACCACTAACCCCACCATGTCAATTTTTTTTTTAAATGGCTGCGGCAGCCATTTTGGTTTTAATGGATTCATCCCAAAAGTTAATCAGATGATCAGAAATAACTACAACCCTACCAAATTTGAAAGCAATCAAACCAAAAGGTTCATAAGTTATCGTGCTCACAAGTTTTTTGGATGGCCATCTTGAAAAATGGAGGTTTTTGGCTCAGTTTAAAAAAAATATATATGGGAAGAATTGCCCTGTCACATAAGCAAAAAATGAACAAAATTTATCAGTTAACTTTTTAGTTAAAGCTAAATTGAGGATACGCCCGCGGTGGCGAAGACGGCGGCGGAGACGGAAAAATGCTAAACACTATAAGCATCCCAATATTCATAAGGGATGCTTAATCAATCTGAACTAGATGCAATGGTTTTCAGAAAGAAAACAATAAAAGCATCCCCATTACATATTTCCAGGTCAATCCATCAAGAACATCCACCACCCAGCAAAAAAAATATTCAAACTTAGAGAGATTGCCACAAGAAAAAAATCTAAGCAAAAACTTTACCCCCACCAGGTAACTTTTTTTCCAAGATGCTCTCCACAAAAATTATTCAGATCATAAGAAATGCCTCGAGTATCAGCACATCAATTTTGAATATGATATCATGATAGAAACCATATTATCAAAATATCCTTCATCAGCGATCTTGTTATTAAATTCTTCCCAAATGTTCATCATATCATCAGATATACACAATGAACGATGCCATAAAATTTGATTGTGACCCATTCAATGGTTCATACAATATCATGCCCTCAACCTTTTTGAGTGGCCATCTTGGAAAATGGTGGTTTATGGCTTGGTGCCAAAAAAATATACGGGAAGAATTTCTGAGGCACATAGGTCATGTCTGTGAGAAATAAACAAAATTCTTCAGTTAACTTCTTAGTGAGAGCTAAATTCCTGATATGCCCATGGCGGAATAATGCTAAGCACTATAATAAGCATCTGGGATGCTTAAGCATTCAATATATATAACCACTCTCTTTGAGTGTGAGATTGCTATGGTAAAATCCCTGCTCTTTCAACTTGAATTTACAAAACCATTTTCAGCTATAAATTAAAAAGATCAGAAAAAGAGATAACCTAAAAAATCCATCTAAATTAATAAATGGGGCTTTGTATGAAGTTTTTTTGCAGAGGAAGTCGAAAAAATAAATAAAAATTAAGATTATCTGGTAAATTCAGGTGTAAAGTTATAATAACAGTCTTTAGATCCATATAACCTAGCAGCACCACAGACCTGACAGCTTAATTTTGCATTCTTTGATTCCTTCCTGAAGCTGCTTATTTTGCGAGTCATAATTCAGTCCTTCTGTATATGCCATCATGGCTTCCTCGTGACGGTTCAAGTAGCCCAGAGCTGCTCCTTTTCGAGAATAACCCTTTTCAAACATAAAATATAACCTTTACTACTAACTAATTCCATAGTTGCCTCAATGGGATATCTAATCAACAATATCTGACTGGTACATCAAAATTTAAGTGGGCTTACAGGTGTTTTCATAAGCACAGCTTTGTGTGATATTATTAGTTTGAATAAACTTCAGCACTAAATAGCACAGAGCAGCAAGGTAGGTATATAGATAAAACGTGAGACCAGAAAGAGCAGCATAAGATGTGCCAAAAAAATTAAAGGTGAATAAGAAAGAAAAAAATACCCCTTGCTTATGTCAGCACCACAGGGCGCATTTTAACGAAGATAATCAATTTGTACATGTAATTATCAAATAATATTATGAGGCAGAGGCTAGCAGCTTTAGGCTGACTAGGTGCTATTTTGACGCCAAAAGATTAAATATGGCCGCCATGACCAGGATATTTTCCCAATTCTCTGAAAAATTGTTGCAGTCTTAAGGAAATAATATTACTATGCAGTATATTCAATATTGAGTATATCGGATAAGCGGTTTTGAAGTTATCAGGGTGACAAGGTTCTAATTTGAAGAAAAAAGATTAAAGATGACCGCCATGACCCAGATATTTTCCTGAAAGTTCTGAAAAATAGATGCAGTCTAGGAAATAATATTACTATGCAGTATGTTGAATATTTAGTATATTGGATGAGTGGCTTTGAAGTTATCAGGGTGACAATGTCCTAAATTAAAGAAAAAAGACACGGATATTCTTCCGAACTTTCTGAAAAATTGATGCAGGCTAGGAATTAATACTACTAAGCAGTATTTTTATTATTGAGTATATCGGCTAAGTGGCTTTGTTTTTATAAGGGTGACAAGGACCTAAATTTACGCAAGAAAATTAAAGATGGCCGCCATGACCCAGATATTCTTCCGAACTTTCTGAAAAATTGATGCAAACTAGGAATTAACACTACTATGCAGTATTTTGAATATCGAGTATATCGGATAAGCGGCTTTGAAGTTATCGGGGTGACAAGGTCCTAATTTGACGAAAAAAAATTAAAGATGGCCGCCATGACCCAGATATTTTCCCGAACTTCTTGAAAAATCGATGCAGTCCAGGAATTAATACTACTATGCAGTATTTTGAATATTGAGTATATCGGATAAGCGGCTTTGAAGTTATCAGGGTGACAAGGTCCTAATTTGATGAAAAAAGATGGCCGCCATGACCCGAATATTTTCTCAAACTTTCTAAAAAATTGATGCAGCCTAGGAATTAATACTTGTATCCAGTATGTTTAACACCAAATAAATACAAAAATACCGTGCAAGCACTCAAATACCCCTCGGCTCATGCAGTGACTCTATATATGTCAGGTTTCAAGGCAAATAATTAAAAATAAGAACGATTTATTAAAATTGATAAAACCAAAATGGCCGCCGCAGCCTCGTTTTCAGTCTCACATGAAAACGGACAATACTAAAACTCGCAGACCCCGAAAACCTATATATATACCAGGTTTCTAGGAAATTCTGAAAAAAAAGTTTAAAAAAAAATTAGTCGCCAGGTGGCGGCCATTTTGATTTTCGGTTGAAAGCTGAAAATCTAATCAGTTCATCTCCATACTCATGGGCAACATCACATAAAAAATTGGAGAGATCCAAAAATTATTTTTTAAGTTATCTCGTTAACAAGGAATTTTTAAATTAAAAAATAAAGATGGCTGCCATAGCCTCGTTTTCGGTTGCATGCGAAAACGGATAATGCCAACAGACTCGCAGTCCCTGAAAACCTATATATACCAGGTTTCAAGGGGATTATGGAAAAAAATTGAGTCGGAAAAAAAAATTAGTTGCCAGGTGGCGGACATTTTGATTATCGGTGGAAAGCTGAAAATCTAATCAGGTGATCTCCATACTCATGGATAACTTCACGTAAAAAATTGGAAAGATTCAACAATTATTTTTCAAGTTAACGCGTTAACAAGATTTTTTTTAAATCTTTGACCTTGACCTTTGACTTATGACCTTGACCTTGGGTAAAAAAGTGCAGGAAGGGGTTGAATGTTTGTATGAAGTATATGTGTCAGAAATGAGAAAGAATACATGGGTTTTATGAGAGGGTTGAAATTAGGAGAAAGAACTGAGAATAAGAATTTGGTGTAGGACATTTGACAAATCTGGGTTACTTGAAAAAAATTACACGTCCACTCCAAATTAATATCAGAAGACTTACCTTTGCCCAGTCTGACTTTAGTGAAATAACTTTTTCTGCATCTTCTAATGATTTCTCATAATCACCAGATTTGCAGTAAGCAGCTGATCTGTTACTGTAAAGTACATGGTTATCAGGGTCTAAACTCACAGCCTGATTATAAAATGTGACAGCTTCCTCCACCTTCCCCTGGGTCAGGGCCGCATTCCCCAGGGCCTTGAACTCTTCTGCCTGCAAAGAAAATAAATACATTTTAAATACCCACTCAAATGGGAGTAGTATTAAGAGTGTTAAGGTTTGGTCTCAGTTAACAATTAAAAATGACCGCCAGTCTGCCATTCTATATTTTATTTCTGTGAAATTTGTCATGGTGCTCTCGTGTGAGTCCTTACATTTTGTTCTATGCATGGTGCAGCTATATTGCTTTGTTTTGAGTTCAACAATTACTTAACACTTTTTTGGAATCTTTTTTACCCCCCCCCCCCCCTCCCCCTTTGTAACATATTTGATCGTTACTTTTAACGTGACTACACTCTGTAACACATCCCTTAACCTCTCCTCCCCCTGTAAGTGCTACGTAATTGTTGCACATATAACTCATATATTACTCCCGTTTAAGCCCACTTCAATGTTAAATACCCACTCTAAAACAGGAGCAGTGAGCAAGCGACCTGAACAGACATATTTTCTATAGCTGCATAAACAACGTAAATAAAAAACTATTTTTTCTGATATATGTTATATCAAAATTGTTAAAATAGCCTAATTTAGTGTAAATAAGATGTAATGTGAATGAGGAGAACAATAAAAAAAATTTGGTAAAAAAATGGATGTTTAAAACTGAAATTAACTTATTATAGCTCACGCTAGATTCTGTGAAACGCAGTGACGTCACTCGGTGAAAACAAGGTTATATTTATAAGACTGTGGTGGCCTAGGAATCACCGCCGAGAGTGGTGCGGCTCCCAATCAAAACACCGGAAAGTACCCACGTGACTATGAATCCATATGGAAATAATGCGTCACAGATAATTTTACCTTGTGCTTTAAATTTAAGAAGACTATGACATCACAGAAGTTAATTGAAATATTAGAAAGCAGGTCAAACACGCACGTACACCACAATCTGATTATCATAGACTAGTGCAGCAGCAGACACCAAAAGAGAGCCATATTTAAGGAGCTATCTAAACCGGCGGTACAACATTTGTCCACACGTCTAGAAATGTTCCCAAGGGTCTCTAGATACAGAATCTGGTTGATATTGGATCCTCAATTAAAATATTAATAAACTATTGCGAAACATAATTCCCGACACATATACATTAATGACACAGTTGAACATGTAAAATGAGTCATTGAGCATTTTAGATATTGTCAGTTGACAAACTAATTTATCCACATTCTGTACAATGGATATCTATATTGGAACGGAGTGCCACCTAGTGAATGCTTTTTGTTAGTTATATGACTAACACTTTTGTTAGTTGTACAACTACGCTCCCCGACTGATAAGCCACTACAAAAGTGATCTTTGTTACAGTAGTATATATTTAGCACCAGAGCGAAATTTCTTATTTCGGACATGCATGTTCAAAATAAGAAATACGGGAATTTTGTCTCTATATCTTGCTTAACGGTGAATGCGCAGCACAAAATAAAAAAAAACGTTTGCAGTTCTAGTTAATGTACATGTTTACATCATATGGTCACATTAACGTTTGCAGTTCTAGTTAATGTACATGTTTACATCATATGGTCACATTAAGAATCAAAAAGAAAATTACCGATTTTTTTATGATTTTAGCCTGATTGTGTCGCTTTAAGATATTACATCAAAACCATGTTTTTGATATGACTATTCAGTAAACGATGTTCAATAATGCATTTCATTTAACAGCGACCATTTTGAAATAGGCCATGATGATTAATTACTTGACCAATCAAGAATCAATCACCTGATTTTGACTTAATATATTTATACGCTTCTGAACCAAATAATACCGCTCACTGAGGTTTTCGTACAGAACAGATCGTGTGCTCATGGCCTATTTTCAAAAGTTTAGAAATATTTAAAAATATTTTCCATTTTTCTTAAATAACATGTTCTAGCTTTTAAAATATACATAGATATATATGCAATTACTCGATGAATCAAGCATTGGTAACCTAATTCTGACCTAAGGGATGTATCTGAACCAAATGGTACCCCTCATTGAGACTTGCGTGCAGAAACGAACCTGTTGTCATAAACTATATGCAAAAAAAACGAAAAAATTGCATTTTGCGACTTATTTACAATATCCAAAATAGCTCTTAGAGGTAGGATGCTATTGCAAAATTATATTATTTTTTACTATTTTATCTCCACAGATATATGACCTGATCAATAGAAAAAACTAAATCCAACAATATTTCATTTAAATGGTTAAATATTATAATAGAGACTTAAGAAGGACACGAAAATCATATTTTAGCGAATATTTTCTCTAAAAATCGGGTAGGTGTACAAAAGTGTCAAATTATCATTTTCAGACAATTTGCTCCACGCATTCTTATGCTGCATGGCTTTCACACCCTTCTAGTTGAATAAATATACTGTATTGATAAGGAAATTGAATAGGCAGAAGCTGTATGCTTCATTACAAAAAAGATTGCCACTTTAAAAAATAAAACTTTGTGATACTAATTGATAATGTGTGTGTTAGATGCTCAACTAACACATGATTGTTAGAATTAAAAAAAAAATGGGTTCTCCTTTTGCACCAAGCATACCAATGATATGATACCCCTATATTATCGGGGTTTCATCCAAAGTGTATGCTTGGTTCAATAGGGAATCCATTTTTTTTTAATTCTGAAAATCTTGTGTAAGTTGATAGGCTGACAGTTTAATTTGCGTTTCTCAGACAATTTGCTCCCCGCATTCTTATGCTGCATGGCTTTTGCACCATAATAAATAGTTCTAGTTGAATAAATATTCTGGATTGAAAAGGAAATTGATTAGACATGAGCTGTATGCTTCATTACAAAAAAGATTGCCACTTTAAAAAATAAACGTTTGTGATATTAATTGATAATGTGTGCGTTGGCTGCTCAACTAACACGTGATTTTTAAAATTAAAAAAAAAATGGGTTCCCCTATTGCGCCAAGCATACCAATGATATGATACCCCTATATTATCGGGGTTCCATCCAAAGTGTATGCTTGGTTCAATAGAGAATCCATTTTTTTTTAATTCTTAAAATCTTGTGTTAGTTGATAGACTGACAGTTTAATTGGCATTTTCAGACAATTTGCTCCCCGCATTCTTATGCTGCATGGCTTTCACACCCTTCTAGTTGAATAAATATACTGTATTGAAAAGAAAATTGACTAGGCAGAAGCTGTATGCTTCATTACAAAAAAGATTGCACTTCAAAAAATAAAAGTTTGTGATATTAATTGATAATGTGTGTGTTAGATGATCAACTAACACATGATTGTTAGAATTAAAAAAAAAATGGGTTCCCCTATTGCGCCAAGCATACCAATGATATGATACCCCTATATTATCGGGGTTTCATCCAAAGTGTATGCTTGGTTCAATAGGGAATCCATTTTTTTTTTAATTCTGAAAATCTTGTGTTAGTTGATAGGCTGACAGTTTAATTTGCTTTTTTCAGACAATTTGCTCCCGGCATTCTTATGCTGCATGGCTTTCACACCCTTCTAGTTGAATAAATATACTGTATTGAAAAGGAAATTGACTAGGCAGAAGCTGTATGCTTCATTACAAAAAAGATTGCACTTTATAAAATAAAAGTTTGTGATATTAATTGATAATGTGTGTGTTAGCTGCTCAACTAACACATGATTGTTAAATTTTTTTTAGTTCAGTCTCATTCGTGAGATATGTCTACAGCAAAAACAGACAATATTTTATCAGTAGCTCAATTAGTAAAAACGTATAGTACGACCTAATTTGACAACTTGTCATTCTATACTTTGTCAGATTTCAGAAACAAACCACTTTTCTGATCACCAACATTGAGCACTGTGAACTTAAAAAGGCCGTAGGGTGAAATCTATGTTGAATGAGAAAACTTGTTGTTATAAATCTAGTTGATTGAATCATTCAGAGGTGAACCAATATTTACTTTGTTAGCAAAATAATACAGTCCTTCACTCGAACTAAGCATCATCTGTGATGAGGTGTACACAGAATATGAGATGTGATTTGCTCAGTTTAATTTAGAATCAATTTTTTGTTTGTTCCCGAAATCATGTGTTAGTTGAAGAGCTAACGTATTTGTTAGATTATCAGCTAACAATGACATACATAATAAACAATGGTTTATTTTTCAGTCAGATTCTGAGGACATGTTTTCAGCAAAAACAGGCAATTTTTACTATTAGCTTTATCAGTGAAAAACTTTTAGTACAACATAATTTGACAACGTGTCGCTTGTCATTCTATACTTTTCAGATAATGCGGAGACAAACCACTTATCTAATCAACAACACTGAGCATTGTGAACTTGAAAAGAGTATATGGTTAAATCTAGGACATTATTGGTCTGAATGAAACTTGCATTTCCTCATGCCCGAACAGCAAAACCAGATATTCAATTGATTATTGTATCGTCTGCACATTGACTCCAGGAAAATGAGATAACTTGTTTTCATCTAGTTGATTGAATCATTCAGAGTTGAGATAATATTTACTTTGTTAGCAAAACAATACGGTCCTTCAATTGAACTAAGCATCATCTGTGATGAGGTGTACACAGATGTGATTTGCTCAGTTTAATTGAGGATCTAATTTTTTTTTTGTTCTTGAAATCACGTGTTAGTTGAAGAGCTAACGTATTTGTTAGTTTATCAACTAGCAATGACATACCTGATAAACAATGATTTATTTTTCAGTCAGATTTATATGACATGTTTTCATAAAAAAAACAGGCAATATTTTATCATTAGCTCGAACAGAGCAAAGCTTATAGTTCTGTACGACATAATTTGATGACTTGAGGCTTGTCATTCTATACCTCTCAGATCATGCGGAAACAAACCACTTTTCTGATCATCAACACGGACTACTGAGCATTGTGAACTTTAAAAAGGTATATGGTTGAATCTAGGGCATTATTGGTCTGAATGAAGCTGTTTTTTCAAACGACTTTCAAACATTTCCCAATGCCCTAGCAACGATATTCAATTGATTATTGTATCGTCTGCACATTGACTCCAGGAAAATGAGATAACTTGCTTTTATCTAGTGGATTGAATCATTCAGAGTTAAACCAATATTTACTTTGTTAGCAAAAGAAAACGGTCCTTCAATTGAACTAAGCATCATCTGTGATGAGGTGTACACAGATGTGATTTGCTCAGTTTAATTGAGTTTCCAATTTTTTTGGTACTCGAAATCACGTGTTAGTTGAAGAGCTAACATATTTGTTAGTTTATCAACTAACAATGACATACAAGAAACAATTGTTTAATTTTCAGTTGATAGGCTGACAGTTTAGTTGGCGTTTTTCAGACAATTTGCTCCACGCATTCTTATGCTGCAGGGCTTTTACACCATAATAAATTGTTCTAGTTGAATAAATGTACAGGATTGAAAAGGAAATTGATTAGGCACGAGCTGTATGCTTCATTACAAAAAAGATTGCCACTTTGAAAAATAAACGTTTGTGATATTAATTGATAAAGTGTGCGTTAGCTGCTCAACTAACATGTGATTTTTAGAATTAAAAAAAAATGTGTTCCCCTATTGCACCAAGCATACCATGATATAGACCCTTTTATTATCGGGGTTTCATCCAAAGTGTATGCTTGGTTCAATAGAGAATCCATTTTTTTTAATTCTTAAAATCTTGTGTTAGTTGATAGACTGACAGTTTAATTGGCATTTTCAGACAATTTGCTCCACGCTTTCTTATGCTGCATGGCTTTCACACCCTTCTAGTTGAATAAATATACTGTATTGAAAAGGAAATTGAATAGGCAGAAGCTGTATGCTTCATTACAAAAAAGATGGCCACTTTAAAAAATAAACGTTTGTGATATTAATTGATAATGTGTGCGTTAGCTGCTCAACTAACACGTGATATTTAAAATTAAAAAAAAAATGGGTTCCCCTATTGCGCCAAGCATACCAATGATATGATACCCCTATATTATCGGGGTTCCATCCAAAGTGTATGCTTGGTTCAATAGAGAATCCATTTTTTTTTAATTCTTAAAATCTTGTGTTAGTTGATAGACTGACAGTTTAATGGGCATTTTCAGGCAATTTGCTCCACGCATTCTTATGCTGCATGGCTTTCACACCCTTCTAGTTGAATAAATATACTGTATTGAAAAGAAAATTGACTAGGCAGAAGCTGTATGCTTCATTACAAAAAAGATTGCACTTCAAAAAATAAAAGTTTGTGATATTAATTGATAATGTGTGTGTTAGATGATCAACTAACACATGATTGTTAGAATTTAAAAAAAATGGGTTCTCCTATTGCACCAAGCATACCAATGATATGATACCCCTATATTATCGGGGTTTCATCCAAAGTGTATGCTTGGTTCAATAGGAAATCCATTTTTTTTTTAATTCTGAAAATCTTGTGTTAGTTGATAGGCTGACAGTTTAATTTGCTTTTTTCAGACAATTTGCTCCCCGCATTCTTATGCTGCATGGCTTTTGCACCATAATAAATAGTTCTAGTTGAATAAATATTCTGGATTGAAAAGGAAATTGATTAGGCATGAGCTGAATGCTTCATTACAAAAAAGATTGCCACTTTAAAAAATAAACGTTTGTGATAGTAATTGATAATGTGTGCGTTAGCTGCTCAACTAACACGTGATTTTTAGAATTAAAAAAAAAATGGGTTCCCCTATTGCACCAAGCATACCAATGATATGATACCCCTATATTATCGGGGTTCCATCCAAAGTGTATGCTTGGTTCAATAGAGAATCCATTTTTTTTTAATTCTTAACATCTTGTGTCAGTTGATAGACTGACAGTTTATTTGGCATTTTCAGACAATTGCTCCACGCATTCTTATGCTGCATGGCTTTCACACCCTTCTAGTTGAATAAATATACTGTATTGAAAGGGTAATTGACTAGGCAGAAGCTGTATGCTTCATTACAAAAAAGATTGCACTTTAAAAAATAAAAGTTTGTGATATTAATTGATAATGTGTGTGTTAGCTGCTCAATTAAAACGTGATTTTTAGATTTAAAAAAAAAATGGGTTCCCCTATTGCACCAAGCATACCAATGATATGATACCCCTATTTTATCGGGGTTTCATCCAAAGTGTATGCTTGGTTCAATAGGGAATCCATTTTTTTTTTAATTCTGAAAATCTTGTGTTAGTTGATAGACTGACAGTTCAATTTGCGTTTTTCAGACAATTTGCTCCCCGCATTCTTATGCTGCATGGCTTTTGCACCATAATAAATTGTTCTAGTTGAATAAATATTCTGGATTGAAAAGGGAATTGATTAGGCATGAGCTGTATGCTTCATTACAAAAAAGATTGCCACTTTAAAAAATAAACGTTTGTGATATTAATTGATAATGTGTGCGTTAGCTGCTCAACTAACACGTGATTTTTAGAATTAAAAAAAAAATGGGTTCCCCTATTGCACCAAGCATACCAATGATATGATACCCCTATATTATCGGGGTTCCAACCAAAGTGTATGCTTGGTTCAATAGAGAATCCATTTTTTTTTTAATTCTTAAAATCTTGTGTTAGTTGATAGACTGACAGTTTATTTGGCATTTACAGACAATTTGCTCCACGCATTCTTATGCTGCATGGCTTTCACACCCTTCTAGTTGAATAAATATACTGTATTGAAAAGGTAATTGACTAGGCAGAAGCTGTATGCTTCATTACAAAAAATATTGCCACTTTAAAAAATAAAAGTTTGTGATATTCATTGATAATGTGTGTGTTAGCTGCTCAACTAACACATGATTGTTAGAATTAGAAAAAAAAATGGGTTCCCCTATTGCACCAAGCATACCAATGATATGATACCCTTATTTTATCGGGGTTTCATCCAAAGTGTATGCTTGGTTCAATAGAAAATCTTTTTTTTTTTTTATTTTGAAAATCTTGTGTTAGTTGATAGGCTGACAGTTTAATTGGAGTTTATCAGACAATCTGCTCCCCGCATTCTTATGCCGCATGGCTTTTGCACCATAATAAATTGTTATACTGGATTAAAAAGGAAATTGAGTAGGCATGAGCTGTATGCTTCAATACAAAAAAGATTGCCACCTTAAAATATAAATGTTTGTGATAATAATTGAAAATGTGCGCGTTAGCGTCTCAACTAACACATGATTTTTAGAACCAAGCATGCCAATGATATGAGACCTTTATATTATCGGGGTTTCATCCAAAGTGTTTGCTTGTTTCAATGGATAATCCATTTATTATACTGTTGCAGTTGTGAGGTATTTTAGTGTCGATTTATTTCACGACAATGACGTTAAATTTGTTGAGCTGAGAACATATCTAACGTCATGTGTCTGTTAAAAATAACTTGTTTCATTGCAACACGTTCTTATATTTTGAGATTTCTGCTTAGATTTTGAGATAAACACTGTTAAAGTTCGTCTCATTTCACCTATTGAAGGCCTAATACAATGGCAGCCATCACTGCTTGGCTGTGTCTACAGTTCACTTGATCAGTGTGTGCAGGTGATTCACTCAGTACTCAAGCAAGGGTAATTGGCCGATTAGGTGCTCAGTGATGGCACCAAGCTCAGCAGTACACCTTGGCTGTACCTAGCACTGTGAACAATAACTCGCTGGACTCCACGTGATCAGTGTTTGCAAGGTTCGGTGACGCTCGTGACCTTAGTAGCAGTAGCACTATGAACAAAAACTCTGTAATGTACCAATGTCGGTTCATCGCAGACAGCGCTAGGCCGGCATCGGGGCAACGCTGGCAGTAGGGGTGAGAGCTGTAGCAGCGGCCAGTGCTGTCACAAATCGGCTGCTAACTGTTGTACCAATGTCAATCCAGCGCTGGGCCGCAGTGGGGAAACACTTGCAGCAGGCGAGAGTGATAGGCCTATTATAGAAACTAATAGTAGGCCTAAATCAATGTCCATTGAAACATAGACACATTCTAATGATTAATTTCACCACTCTGTCTACAGGTGTAGTCGTCGCAGCACTAGAAAATGGGGTAAAATTCCAAGACAATTGCCATTCAAGCCATGGCATTGACTGAAAAAGCAGCGAAGATCGTTCGTGAACCTCAGATTCAGTGGCAGTGTTCTTGCTATAGCCTACTGTATAAACCAAACCAACGTTAAAGCAACTACCGCGGTTTAGCGTCTAGTATTTCGTCACAGCAAGGAAAATAGAATCAATTTTATTTTCCTCTGTCACAGTCATCACCTCACACCACTGACATAATCAATGCCAGCATACAGATCTTATTTTATGTGAATAGGGCTGCTGAAAAATAAATAAAGAATTTTATTATTTGATCAATCTGTTAGGCCCTAGGCCTATATATTTCCGATAGTTGCACAGAAATATTTGGTAGCAGATTTCAGTTTCAAACTGCCACAAAATACAATTCCAATAGGCAAGAACCATAAACACACCCTTTAAAAACCAGAGAACGTTGCATAAAGCATAACTGATACAGAAGCTATCGAAACAGAGCAAATCTGAGTTTTATCCAAAATTAAAGGGACTGGCCCAGGCTAAAGTCATCAAAAAATCGGTGATTTTATTTCGGGTTCTTAATATGACCATATGATGTAAACATGTACATAGACTAGAACTGCAAATTTTCATAATTTTTGTGCTGCGCACTTACCAGTTAGACTAGATATAGAGACGAAATTCCCGCATTTCTTATTTTTGACATGGTTGTCAATAATTACAAATCAGGAATTTCGTCTCTATATCTAGCCTAACTGGTGAATGCGCAGCACAAAAATTATAAAAATTTGCAGTTCTAGTCTATGTACATGCTTACATCATATGGTCATATTAAGAAGCCGAAATAAAATCACCGATTTTTTGATGATTTTAGCCTGGGCCAGTCCCTTTAATATTTATTTTCGAAAAGTGACAGCATTTTCTGCTGGATTGAAATACTGTTGACTGAAGTCAGTAGACGAGTAAACGATGCTATACAACGACAAGAGTCGTTGAGCCAATGTTAGTAAAATCTTGGGCCAGCGTGACAGACTGAGGGACAATATTAAATAGTGCCTATAGGACAACTATACAGTGAGCGCCTTGTGTTTTTTGAGGTCACAAATCAAATCACACTAACTCAACTTGATGTCACCACCTGTTTTGTAATCCCGGCTCCAGCTTTGTTCTTTCCCTAATTAGTCTGCTTAGTTAACTCCACAATCTCATAATTTATTGTCAATATTATTATTTTTCATTTACTTCGCAACTTGAATATAGCCTGTAACTATAACCACAACTTATATAATAGCGGTATTATCATGAACATATGACAAAGTTAACTCTCACTAAATATGACTTACGCCTAGTAGTAATTACGCGGCTATGTGATATAAACCAAATAAAAATAAACAGAGTGGCTATTCATATGGCAGAGTTATAATGGCGGTCAATGGGAGCACGTCATTCCGTAAACGGTGCTGTCCATAGAGTTACATTGTAAAGAATTACGTTTGATTAGTCACTCAGCACTGCTTAAGAATAAATGTGCAGACTTCCGCCGTGTTCTGCAGGGGCCCTGGTCTGTAAAAGGTGTCATGAACATTAATTATATGAGAATATAATTAGCACATAAGTGGTTTAAATTGACATCTTTTATGCTCCATTCTATTTTATGAGAATAATTATGTGATATTAGTTAACACATTTGTCGCTGAATGACCCTAAAGGTCGACGCAAGCTCCACTTCAGTGCCGTCAGGCTCTAGTTCTTAAATCCTGCAAATCACGTGTTAGTTGATAAGCTAACAGTCTGAATGACGTTTTTAAGATAACTTCCCCCAGCAGATGACAGCGAAAGAATATAATTTTACTACTAGACTGACAAGGAACTATATATAAACAAATTGTCAAGTAAAAAAGCAAACTTTTTTTGAAATATGATGGTCAATGTGCTCGTTAGCTGATCAACTAACACAGTTTATACTTAGAAAACAAATTGGATTCTCTATTGGACAAAGCATGGCAATATTATTAGACCTCGATGTTGTCGGGGTTTCACCCATAGTGTATGCTCAGCTCACTAGATAATCCAGTTATTTTAAATTCTGAAAATAACGTGTTAGTTGAGCAGCTAACGCGCACATTATTAATTAATATCACAAACGTTTAATTTTAAGGGTGGCAATCTTTTTTGTAATTAAGCATAGAGCTCATGCGGAGCAAATTTTATGAAAAACGTCACATGATTTTCAGAATTAATAAAAACCTGGATTCTCCATGAATTCTCCATTGAACCAAGCATGCACAATGGATGAAACCCCGCCAACATAGAGGTCACATATCATTGGCATGCTTCATGCAATAGCGAACCCAATTTATTTTTATTTCTAAAAATCTTTGTTAGTTGAGCAGCTAACGCGCACATTATCAAATATTATCAGAAACGTTTATTTTTTAAGATGACAATCTTTTTTGTAAAGAAGCATACAGCTTATGCCTAGTCAATTTCCTTTTTAATCCGGTATATCAATTTATTCAACTAGAACAATTTAATAGAGTGCGAAAGTCATGCAGCATAGGAGTGCGGGGGGGGGGGGCAAATTGTGTGAAAAACGCCAATTTAACTGTCAGCCTATGAACTAACAAAAGATTTTCAGAAATAAAAAAAAAGGATTCTCTATTGAACCAAGCATACACTATGGATGAAGCCACGATAATATAGAGGTCTCATATCATTGGCATGCTTGGTGCAATAGGGAGCACATTATTTTTTAATTCTAAAAATCATGTGTTAGTTGAGCGTCTAGCAAATTATCTATTAATATCACAAACGTTTAATTTTAAACCCTGTTTTTCAGAATTGAAAAAAAAATTGTCTATTGAACATAGCATACACTTTGCATGAAACATCGATAATATAAAGGTCTCATATCATTGGCATGATTGGTGCAATGTAGAATACTCTTTTTTAATTTAAAAACTGTGTTAGTTGAGTAACTAACTCTAACATTGACCATCATATTTCAAAAATTTGCTTTTCTACTTGACAATTTGTTTTGTAATGATATAGTTCATGCTTTTAGTCACCTTGTAAGTCTAGTACTTAGTATATATTCGTTAATTTAAGACTATCTCAGCTGCTGGGAGAAATTATCAATAAAAATATATTTTAGACTGTTAGCTTATCAACTGACACGTGATTTTTAGAATTAAAAAAAAACTTGATTCTCTAATGAACCAAGCAAACACTATGGCTGAGACCCCGATAACATCGAGGTTTCACAATATTGCCATGCTTTGTCCAATAGAGAATCCAGTTTTCAGGACCATCCTATCAAGTTTATTTTGCCTGCGTTTGTGTCCTATTTGGGAGAAAGAGGGGTGCTGTGTGTGGGAAACGGTTGACATTTCTGTACACCAGTCCTTATGAACATGTCCCATCGGTTGATTACTTTTGTGTTTAAAAAGTCTTCAGAAAAAAATATATTCACGATTATATTCGTGGTTAGGAGATTAAAGGGTTTTGGTGGGAATACTGTTGGCCCAGCGTTGCAGACGATGGCCCAACATTATTCCACAATTGGGCCAATTGATGCATCCGGGTGGTGGCTGTTTCAATGTTGGGCCAGCGTCGAA
Organism: Flabesymbios commensalis; assembly: GCA_964017125.1. Taxonomy (NCBI): domain Eukaryota; kingdom Metazoa; phylum Annelida; class Polychaeta; order Terebellida; family Flabelligeridae; genus Flabesymbios; species Flabesymbios commensalis. The sequence continues at coordinate 85,040,186 of OZ024906.1, forward strand.
TACCATAGACCGACATTGAACCAGCATGGGCTGCGACACTGGCTCAACATTGAACAGGTATCGGGTAGGTTGGCCTACATTGTGTGTACCAGGTACATTGTTAGACGCGTACACTGACTTATCAGCAATGGTGGTGGAAGGAATAGGCCTGTACTTTGAAGATATACAAGTTTGTCTCCTTGGTTCTTATAATAATTATATCCTGGACATTTAGGATGCTGGCCCATGAGGAAACCAATACAGCTATGTTTACAAAATCTTAGGCCAATTTGTTGTCTAAAGCACTCAAACAGACTAAAGCTGGTCTTCGGAGTTCGCGAACTCTTTTCTATAGTTTTTAATAAAGCTGTGTGTTAGTTGAGCAGCTAACGCGCACATTGACCATTATATTTTAAAAGTTTGCTTTTCTACTTGACAATTTGTTTTGTAAACTAATGATATAGAGTTCAAGCATTTAGTCACCTAGTCAGTCTAGTATATATCATTTCACTTAAGAACGTAATTTAGACTGTTAGCTTATCAACTAACACGTGATATTCCGAATTATGGATGAAACCTCGACAACATCTAGGTCTCCGATCATTGCCATGCTTTATCCAATAGAGAAACCTGTTTTTATATACTATACATGCGGTAGAACCTTGTGTTGGTTGAGCAGCTAACGTGCACATTGACTATTATATTTCTAAGTTATTTTTCCATGAGAATTATCTTTCTAATGATATATCTAGTTCATGCATTTAGTCGCCTTGTCAGTCTAGTATATATTCGTTCACTTAACTTAAGTGAACGAATATATACTTAATAAGACTACCTCAGCTGCAAGGAGAAATTATCTTAAAACGTCGTTTAGACTGTTAGCTTATCAACTTACACGTGATTTTCATGATTAAAAAAAACTGGATTCTCTAATGAACCAAGCAAACACTATGGATGAAACCTCGACATCATCAAGGTCTCATAATATTGCCATGCTTTGTCCAATAGAGATTCCAAATTTTTTTGTTTAATTGTGAAGCTGTGTTGATTGAGGAGCTAACTCGCACATTGACTATTATTTTCAAACGGTTGTTTATTTTCTTGACAATTTGTTCGGTAATGATATATATTTGATGCATTTAGTCACCTTGTCAGTCTAGTAGTATATATTCTTTCACTTAGGACTATCTCTCTCAGCTGCTAGAGAAATTGTCTTAAAAAACGTCAATCAAAATGTTAGCTTAGAAACTAACACGGGACCTTAAGAATTTAAAAAATCTGTTGCTTTTTTTAACTAAGCATACAAATTGGATGAAACTTCGACACTATCAAATCTCACATCATTCACATGGCTTGTCTAATAGTGAAGCCATTTTTTTTACTGTGAAAATCATGGTGTCAGTGGAGCAGCTAACGGGCGCATTAACTTTTAGATTTCCAATAGTATAGTTTTTTCTTTGGCATGCTTTTTTGTAATAAAGTATGTATAGCTTGTGCATTTAGGGGTCTTGTCAAGTTAAAAAAAAATAGGATTGGCCACACCCCAGACACCCACCCACCCCCAAATCTATTTTTTGCAACTTTTTTGGAAACATGTACAAAAAAAACTTCCCCCCCCCCCAAAAAAAAAAGAAATCCGAGTTGGGGCTTCACGCACCCACCCACTTCCGTGTGTTTCTCGGATTTTTGGATTTTTTTAACTTGGACAAAATCCCTTAGTCAAATCCATTTTCAGTATAGTGTATTTGTTCACTTGGGACAATCTTATATGGTGCAAAAATCATCCAGCATTTGACTGAAAAACGACAATTAAACTGTTAGCTTATTAACTAACACATGATTTTTAGAATTAATAAAAAAAGAAGGATTCTCTAATGAACCAGACATAAACATTGGGTGAAACCCCGACAATACATCGAGGTCTCATATCATTGACATGCTTTGCGTGATAGAGAACCCTGATTTGCTATTTAAAAAATGATATGTCAGTTGAGGAAGTAACACGCGCGTCAACTATTAAATCACAAACGTTTCCTTTCTTCCTCAGCAAAATTGCTGTTGGTGATAAAGTATATAGCTCATACCTTAGTCAATTATTTTTTAACTTTAGCATATTTGGTCCCATATGTATTGGAGCATAGGACTTTCCGTTATACGTTTCTGAGATCTCCATCATTCATCTCATATGATGTGAAAGTCATCCAGCATAATGCAAGATGTGAGCAATAGCCTGCAAAACGCCAATTAAACTGTCAGCTTATCAACTAACATATGATTTTTAGAACTAAAAAAAAAATTGTATTCTCTATTCAACCATGCACAAACTTTGAATAGAGAACCCAGTTTTTGTATTCTAAAAAGTATGTGTTATGAGGAGCTAGCACACGCATCAATTATATATCACAGACGTTCCCTTCTTATCGCAGTACAGTTTTTGTTGGTAATAAAGTATATATAGCTCATACCCAAGTCAAATACTGTTTAAATTTAGTAAATTTGGTCACATGGGACTACATGTTTTGGAATTTCCTCCATTCATCTCATATGGTGTTAAAGTCATCCAGCATAATACAAGTTGAGAGCAATTGTCTAAGAAAACGTCATTTAAACTGTTAGCTTATCAACTAACACATGATTTTTAAAAATAAAAAAAATGGATTATTTATTGAACCAAGCATCAACTTTGGATGAAACCTCAACAATATATCGAGGTATCATATCATTGACATGATGTGTCCAATATAGAATCCAGTTTTTATATTCTTAAACTTATGTGTTAGTTGAGAAGTTAACAAGCGCATCAACTATTATAGCACCAAACGTTTTCTTTTTTTCTCAGCACAGTTGTTGTTGGTAAGCAAGTATATATAGCTCACACCTTAGTCAAATACTTAATACACCTGTAACTGTATATTGGTCACAGCTATGGGCCAAAACACACCCTTAAATATCCTTGATAAGAGCAGCCGTTGATCATAGCTAGGTGATTTTATTGACACTTGAAATAATTGTACAGAATCATTTACCTTTGATATAATTAAAGTTCTTTATCGATTATTGTTAGCTGATGAACTAATAATGAAGGATTACGTTTTCAACTAACAATTTATTTCAATCATTTTTACTACATTGAATATTTTGTGTTAGAAAATATATCTACCAGTGGATGTGATGTCCAGTGTGAAATCTACTATTCAAAAGGTTTTCCTTGTTGATAAGGACCTCTAATGTTGGTGACTGTGATATCTTGTCTACAAAGTTTAACTTTGCTGCATTGGATAAATAATTACTACAGTGGTGTGAGAAGTCCAAGCCCAATGTATTTTTCTAGATAACAGAATCCTGTATAATGTATATCCATATATCACTTGACCGATTAATAGAGATGGGTTATACACACCTCAGCTCAACACAACTAGTATATTAAAAATAATACTATTTATTTCACACAAATGAACAGACATACATGTACTCACATAAACAAATACAATGACATAAATATATATATATATATTATAATGTATAGATATATGTATATATATAATTATAGATATTGTAACGTCCGAGCCCAACAACGAATCTCTTAAATCGGTTATCCCTTGAAAATTATTACTGGCCAAGTATGACATGAACTCATATATACAGTTGAAAGTTTATTTACATGGAAATATACAGCCAATGCAATAAAATACAATCTCTGGGCCACTACAGGTAATTATTTAATCTATTATAAGCCTTAATGTACAGGCTCACCCCTCAGTCCGGGTGAATGGACTGGATATCAGGTGGAATTTAGCTCACCCCCTCAGCTGACAGTAGCACTGGATAGGTGGATCATTTTAAATGTTGATATATCTATCTGATCTAGCTAGTAGGCTATATATTTTATAAAACTCACTCACTCAGTCTCAAGACTGGATTCTGAGTGGATACCATAAAATGCCCATAACCAGTAAATATAGATAAAGCACTCACTCATGCAGTCTGGAAGACTGGATACATTGAGTGGGTAATTTATGAAAGAAAAAATAGCTATACCCGGCTAGTAATGACACAACTCACTCACACAGTATGCGAACTGGAAATTGAGTGGATATGATAAAATGCCAGACTCTAGCTTGTACATAGACTAGGCCTTGGTGTAAAACTCACTCACTCAGTCTCAAGACTGGATACTGAGTGGATAAAATCATCAAGGGGTAAAATCGCTAGGCAAATAACCCTGCATGGGAATCCCAACACAGGAATGTATATGCCTAAGCCTAAGGTGCGTAATAACTAATCAGGTTATACAAGGACAAACTATATTTTAAGCTAAGGCCCAGCTCAAATAATTCACAATGTCAAGTTGATGTATTCACTACTAGATCTACTGAGTGAGACAGAAACCACCAGTCTATGAAATAATCAATAGACTAGGCCTACAAGCTTTAAAACTACCACTACACACTGCTAGTACTAGACTACTCTCTAGACTAGATTCTAATCTACTATATAACTATAGACTAGGCCTATAACCTTATACTAGGCTACAGTACAGATCATTCGGATGTTGAGGTGAAAACAGTTTAGGTAACATGTTAGAATTTTGACAAGACTGCAAGTCTTGTTTAATTTTAGTCAATTTATGGAATTTTCCTAGCCATTAAATGCTAAGTGTCAATTTGACTACCCCCAACCCTTCCGAATTTGATGTATTGAAAAATGTGTACCAGAGAGAAAATGGCAAAAAGTCCCCTGCGGTCGCAGAGCGGCTCCTTATATAGGCGAGCGCCACTTCTGCAAGCAAAAACGGCAGAATGAAATGGCAGAAATTCCGCCAACTTGCAGATTCTGCAGTTCGTGCCAATCGCAAAGATTAAAATTACACATAAAAACGTCAAGTTGATCGTTCAAATTATGCATCAATAAATCAGAAATCACAAAATATTTAATAAATATAAGCGATAACCATCAATTATTACATTTACACACCAAAATATAGTTAGTAATTTAGGAAAAACTGTTGGCAGAAAACTGACAGAACGTGTCCTTGAGTTTAAACTGTGCCGTACATTCCATGACATTCGGAAGCTTCCGTGCACGCAAAATTAGGCGACCATTGCGAAAAACATCAGAGGTTCCGTCTCAGCTGTCAAAACAAAACAATCGTTCTAAAATGTACCAACTCCAGCCGACAAAAACCTCATTTAAAAGGTTAAACTATGTTTTAAAACATCCAAACCAAGTTTATTCACTGCCAACAATGTTTAATATTACGACAGTAAGTGAGTTTAGTGAATATAATTAAGTTATCAAGTAGTTAAGTATGAAGCAAGTGTCTCGCACTGACTGACCGCAAGTCAGACCTCGTGTTCAAAATGGAGAACGACGTCGTCGGTTCCACAAAAACGTCAAATTAATCACTAATAATAGTAGAATCACATAGGAAATCAGCAATAGTAAAACTTTAAAACAGAGCAGTAAATACAGTGCTGACAACATCGTCGATTGACCAACTCTGACAGTGACACTGAGTGACTGAGAGGTGAAACTCGCACCCCTCCAGCTGCACAGTGACAGTCCACGGCACAGTCAGAGAACCACCCAATGCTGTCACCACTCACTAGCAGCCTGTCAGCATGACTGACCGACAGCTAGGCCTCCTCTAACCCCTGGACATTACATTACCCCCTACTTTGTGTGTTTAATGTCCCATAAACACACAAATTACTACCACTAGTAATCTCTTTTAAATACAATCTAACACAAGCTTCTGTAAAAAAAAAGTTAAATTAATAGGGCCTAATAGACTAAATCAGGTTGAACATGTTGAGAGAAACAACCTTAACCACACATATATAATAATAAAGCACTAATAATCACCCTATTCACATATATGCGTACTGTTCTAGTGAGTTCGCGGGTTAACTAGCCTACTCTTAGATTTTAGGAAATCCGGAAATACAAGTGAATAGTCTATAAAATTAGTTACTCAGTATATATCCTTCTTATAATAATATTTACAATATTTTTTTCTCTATCCTTCTTACATTAATATTTACAACATTCTTTCTCTATCCTTCTTACATTAATATTTACAACATTCTTTCTCTATCCTTCTTACATTAATATTTACAACATTCTTTCTCTATCCTTCTTACATTAATATTTACAACATTCTTTCTCTATCCTTCTTACATTAATATTTACAACATTCTTTCTCTATCCTTCTTACATTAATATGAACCCTTTTAAAATACTTAGTGCCTGCTGCTCCTGGCGTGGCTGGATCGTGGTGCTACGTAGGGAAACGGGGGGTAAGGGTACGGTTGGTAGTAATCCCTGGTGTCCGGCATCTGAGTCCTTGAGTCAGTCCTGGCCTTGAGTGCCGTTTCTACTAGATCTCCCTGCCTTTTCATTTCTTCTAGTAGCTTCTGCATCACGTCATTCCCCTTGCTTATTTCTCTTCTAATGTCTGCCAAAGGCTCAATTAAAACCTTGCTTTGTGCCTCCACGGCGATCAATAGAGTATCTAAACGTTGGCCCCAGGAGGAGTGTGCGATCTCATCAGTCTGAGTCTGAGTCATACCGTCGGACCTGGGTACCAAGGAAACTTGTGGGAGCCTCGGCTGCGAAGACAGGACTTCTACTGGTGCAGATGGTGGTGGTGGTGGTGGCAATTCATCATCAGTCCACTCGGCAGGTGGTGGTGGAGGTGGTGGTAACTCGTCATCACTCCCCTCGAACATTGACTTAAAATCAGCGGGCTCCGCATGAAGGTCCACAACTGCACTGATGTCGATTGCCTGTTGATCTTCCAGCCACCGTTGCAGTGCCAGGGCCTTGGACGTTTCTAACGGGGAACTCTTCTCCGAGTACTGTTCAGGCTGTAGGGGGGCCGAAACCTGTGGTGTTTCCACCACCGGCCTCTTCTCTGCTTGTTCACCCTCCTCAGCCAACTCTAACTTCCGCTTGGTCGGCGTTTTCTTTACTTCCTCCTGGATCCCGCTTAGCCGTGCGGCTCTCTCTACTAGGTCAACTCGTCTCCTCTTCTCCCAGATGGCCTGAGACTCTCTTTCGTCCAGCTGCTCCCAGTCAACGTTCAGCTTCAGAAAATGAGGCTTCTCTGCCTCGCAGATAAAGGAACTAGAATCAGCCCCAGGCAGACCCTTCAGGGCAGCTGCCCTGGCACGGTGCGCTGGATAGGTCTTGACGTGCCGAAGAATATCATGCCTTTTTATGCACCGAAACATGCATAGTCTGCAGTAATGGGGCGATGCCTCCAATGCTAGGTGTTGCTTGTATATATGGGAGCGCACCTTCCCCATCTCTCCTTCTAGATTGCACCTGATGCACCTGTAAACTCTGCCTCTGTCTACCTTCGCTCTTCCTGAATTCTTCACCATTCTGATTGTGTAGATAATCTGGAGCTGTAATATAATATAGTTAATTTCAGTTGGCTGCACAGGATTAACATTGTTAAATATTATTTACTGGTAGCTTCTGTCTCGCAGGTAATACCCATCCCGGTGGTTTGTTCCCTTTATACATGACCATTTTATCATGGTTTATGATCATGGTTTTCCTCTCTTGGTTCACCATTATTTGGTAACATAAAGGGGACAAGCACTTGGAAACCATGAATGGACCACTATAAATGGATTGTAGCTTAGCACATATTCCCTCTTTCCTGTAGCCTGTCTTGCACCAGACTACATCTCCTGGCCGGTATTTGTTGAAATTCAGTCTATGGTCGTAGTTGTCTTTCTGACGTTTCGCGGAGGTGTGGATATGTTTTCGGGCTACGTCATGACCTTGTTGTAATTTCTCTCGTAACTGGCTGACATATTCTCCGTATGAATTCACTTCGCTTGGGCTGTTAACTCGATACTTCAGCTCTATAGGGAGCCTCACTTCTCGGCCTAACATCAAGAAGTTCGGAGTAAGACCGGTTGATTCATGCGGCGTGGCACGGTATGCTGCAGCCAAACAGCCTAAGTTTAAATCCCAGCTCGTCTGTTGACCTCTTAAATAGGACCGGATCATACGAGTGAGAGTTCGGTTATACCGTTCTGACATTCCATTACATTTGGGGTTTCTAGCTGTGGTACGAGTTTTCCGCACTTCTAACAGGTTGCAAAGCTCTTTAAAAATGTGACTTTCGTAGTTTCTGCCACGATCAGAAAGCAACTCATATGGGCATCCTATGCGTGCTATCACTTCGTTCAATATGACTGAGGCACATGTCTCCGCAGTCTGGTCTGGTATAGCAAAAATCTCTGTCCAGCGAGTAAAATGATCTGTTACTGTGAGAATATACCGATTTCCGCGTGGAGAGATCGGAAATGGGCCTAACACATCTGTACTTAGTCTGTCTAGAGGAGCGCCAACTTGCATTTCTCCAAGTGGAGCTCTGGGGGGCTTACTCTGTGCTTTCTCTTTAGCACATGTATCACATTGCCTCACCCAGGTTGCAACCTCCTCTCTAAGTTCATACCAGTAAAACTGCTTAAGCACTTTCCCTTTGGTTTTCTTGACACCCAAGTGACCAGACAGGAGAATGTTATGCATGTGGTACATTATTTCTTTCTTGAGACATCTTGGTGCTATGTACTGGAGATACTCCGCTGTTCCGTTTTGCTTCCGGAAGCGTCTGAGCATCACTCCATCCTGAAATTCTATTACATCCCTCTGGATATAATAATGTCTGGTAGCGGGACTTGCCATGGCCATTTCTCTACTAGTGGGATCTACCTTGTCTTGCAACCACCTCCATACAGGTCCAATATCTGGGTCGTCCTGCTGCAGCTTTCCCAGACTTGACATACTGCGGGTGTCAGTCCACGATCTCCAACTGCTCCCAGTGGAAACAGGAGAGGCGACAGAGTGAGAATGTGAAACATTTTCGGTTTCCGTAACCCCCATCGAACGAGTCTTGACGGCCCTGACCTGATGCTGTGAACTCAAGCAATTTCTGATTCTGGCAAACAACTTCCACACAGGTCCGATATCCGGGTCTTCCTGCTGCAGCTTTCCCAGATTTGTACTGCGGGTGTCAGTCCACGATCTCCAACTGCTCCCAGTGGAAACAGAAGAGGCGACAGAGTAAGAATGTGAAACATTCTCCGTTTCTGTAACCCCCATCGAACGAGTCTTGACAGCCCTAACCCGCTGTTGTGCACTCCAGAAATTTCTGATCCCGGCAACCAATGCCAAAAATAGACCCAAAAACACATTGATACATCTCATCAATTTGGGACTACCCCAACTCTGCTTTCCCAGCTTTTTCTTAGCCTGAGGAACAGCAACTCTAGCTTGTGGCTTTACCACACGGCTGACTATGCTCTCCATAGTTTCTGCTTTACGTAGACATTTTCTACATGGCCCGCACTGAAGTAATTTCATGTCACCATCATTATGACATACACATGCTTTAGGGCTCAGGCATCGAGACATGCCATCCGCATTCCCATGCTTGGTGCCTGCCCTGTACTCAATCACAAAGTCATAGGCTGATAATATCTCAATCCACCGAGCTGTACGAGCTTTCGGTTCTTTCATTGAGAACAGCCACACTAGTGCTTGGTGGTCAGTCCGAATGATGAATTTCCTGCCAAGTAAGTACTGTTGGAAATATTCAACAAAATATTTGACTGCCAAAAGTTCTTTGTCTGTAACACAGTAATTTTTCTCACTTTTGTTTAATGTTCGACTGCCGTAGGCTATCACTTTCTCCTGGCCATTTTGTTTCTGAGATAGCACTGCTCCTATAGCCGTGTCACTAGCATCCGTGTCTAAGGTATATTCGTCAAAATCATTTGGGAAGGACATCACCTCTGGTCCTGATAATATGTCTTTAAGCATTTGAAATGCATTCTGACATTCTGCGCTCCAGTGAAATCTCACTTTCTTTCGTGTTAGTTGTGTCAATGGACGTGCTATATCTGCAAATCCTTTGACGAACCTGCGATAATATGTTGCCATACCGAGGAATTGTCTGACTTCCTTGACATTAGTTGGGGCTGAAAGTTGTGTCATCTTCACAACATTAGCTGGATTAGGTTTTACCCCCTCAGCTGACAGTATGTGACCTAAGAAAACAACCTCAGGCTGAAATAATTGACATTTTGTCGGTTTTAGTTTCATTCCGGCTTGAATGATTCTAATCAGAACATCACGAACTCGTAGTATGTGTTCTTCAAATGTGGTAGCGTGCACAATAACATCATCTATGTAAATCAAACATGTCTTCCAGTTCAGTCCCCTTAAAGCAAGCTCCATAACTCTCTGAAATGTGGCGGGCGCATTTGTCAAACCAAAAGGCATAGTGAGAAATTCAAATAAGCCATATTTAGTGACAAATGCTGTTTTCGTAATATCTTCCTTTCTGACTGGAATCTGATGGTACCCGGAAGTGAGATCGAATGTCGAGAAAAATTTGGCACCAGCAACAGCATCTAGGCAGTCCTGTATTCGAGGCAGGGGATATGCGTCTTTTATTGTTTTTGAATTTAATAGGCGATAATCGACACATGGGCGAACTTTCCCGTTAGCCTTGCTGACCAGTACGATAGGTGATCCCCAAGCAGAGGTTGACTCTCGTATCACACCCTTTTGTTTCAGGTCATTTATAGCTTGCTCTTCTGCATCAGCAAAAGCGAGTGGTACTCTTCTTGGTCGCTGCTTTATAGGCCTGGCATCTCCAGTATCAATCACATGCTGAGCCAAATGTGTCAAACCGATGTCATTTTCATCAACAGAAAATGCTTCCGCACACTCAATAAGAGTGGAGGCTATAATCTGTTTTTGATGTGAATTTTTCCCTTCAGCTGCCTTAATATATAGCTCTTTAAGATGCTCTGGTAACTGCGCCGCTGGATCAGATGTAACATCGGCTTGATTTTCCAAGTGTATATCTTCTTGAACCGTAGCCTCAGCATGCTCAGTACTGCCTTGATCACATTTCTCATTTTCTAGCTTGATTCTCTTCACTGCAGTTTCAGCTTCACCTTCCTGATTGGTCTCGTGCTTGTCTATCACAGCAATATCCGTGTCTATAATTTCAGCTGTTCCAAGCACGGCATCTTGATTAATACATTGAGGTGTAGGAGATGGATTCATGATTCGCACCTTCCCTGTCACATTATTTTTCAAATCAACCAGACTTCTAGCCATGGCTAATGAATATTCCTTTGAAAAATTGTCTGTAGGTTCTATCAGCATGTCCATTTTTGGAAGATAGTCATCTGAAACCTTTCTCTCAACATAGACATCTATGATGGCTTCACTGTATCCTGGGACCTGATAACAATCAGCGGATTTTACTCGCCGTACCGTACCGGGCCTCCCAATCTGGAAGCATGGAATAGATTCTCCACCTAATTTTATTACATTTTCGCTCAGCAAAATGTCGGCTGCTCCTTTGTTATTGTGTTGGAGGATATTTATCCCCAGGAGAACTTCATCTGCAATTTCAGCAACTATCATGTCTTCATAAAGTGATAGTGGTCCAAGTTTAATTTGAAATTTAGCTTTGCCTAGTTCATTCAGCGAATGACCACTGGCACCCACAATTGAAGTACACTTAGTTAGCTTCGGTCTCTCATTTTCAGGAATTCGGTTATAAACTCTGTCTGAGATAATGGTGCAACTGGCCCCAGTATCAGCAGTAAAAATAACTTTGACACTATTTACATCTCCTTCAATGTAGATTCCATCACTCCTAGGTATCTCTCTGCGTATTCCTGGATATAGATTTTCCCCACCAGGTACATTTGTTGACTGGCCTGTAATATGAGATGGGGTCATCCTCTGGCCATCTAGGACACCCCAGTCTAGTTTGATGTTCCCTCTGAAGAATGTGGCTGGAATGTAGGTGGAGCAGGGGAAAACACACCCTGGTGCACTCTCTCTGATCCAGTGAATATACCTGCCTGTTGGGATGACTGAGGCTGGAATGGGGGTGATGCAGGTGAAAACACACCCTGGTGCACCCTCTCTGATCCAGTAAATTTACCCGCCGACTGAGGTGCAGGAACATACTCGCTATTTCGCATAGTCGATGCGGTATTGCTGTTCCTGTGTGCTTCAGGAGGTGGTCTGTCGTAGGTTTGACCTGGACCCATACCGGATGGTCCATTCGGTTTTCCATGAAAAGATCTCTTGGCTTGATTATTGGCTTGTATACAGTCTCTGGCATAATGACCCCTGCGCCGGCAGGCGTAGCATTCAATGTCAGCTTTCCTGTCCCGATTCACATGCGCTGGGTGAAAATCCCTGGAATTATTCTTCATTTCATTCTTCACAACCAATTTTTCTACTTGTTCACTTAATTTAGAAATCTGTGTCAAGCATTTCTCCACCAAACTATTGTCTGCTTCAATGGATGATTTTTCCTTTTCAGTGCTAGGTCCATTTGGTGGGTGTTGTGATGGGATATGGCAAAGCTTGGAGTCACCTGCCCTGGCTACTCGCTGATTATCAGAAAAATCTTCATGGCTCGAGAAGTCATCTTCTGAGTTAGCTATTCGTGTACGCCTCTTGCTGGATCTGTCTTCACTGGACTTCTGCTTGGAGTAGCCCCTCTTTTCTTTAAAATTCACAATTTCATATACTGCTTCATCAATATTGGCTGGCGTTTTCACGTACTCGACTTGAAAACTAGCTTCATCATCAACAAGTCCGTCCAGAAATCGACGAAGTAAATCTTCTTTCCTCGTGTTAGCATGTCTATGTGGGTAGGCGTAATCGTAGAGTTTCTTTAATTCAGCTGCATAATCTTCGACTCGTTCACTCGAGTGTTGATCACGTCGACTGAACTGCACACTGCATGACTGTTTTGTCCGGATTACCCGATAACGGTTACCTAACTCAACCACTAGTGTTTTATAACTACGGCGAGCAGATTTAGGTAGTTGGCCGAAGACAAATTCACCAGCCTCCCCTTGCAGTTTTGGTAAGATCTCAGCTAACTTTTCCTTTTCAGACCACTTCTTTAACTCCGCAACTTCAGCGAAACGGTTATACCACACCTTCCATTTTTCTTTGCCAGTATAAGGTGGTAATCGTACACCAGATTGATAGAATCTGCCTGGCTTCTCAACCCACTGATGATGAGGCAAGTCTACGTCGGCATCACTATCAACTGATCGGTCACTCTCTGAGCACGAACTTGGTTCTTCATCTGATTCTGAGCTAGATAAGTGTAAATCGCTTGTCTTTATCCGTGTTTGGGAGTTTCGCTTCAATTGATCATGTGCAGGTGATTTGTCTGTTTGAGCTAATGGGCTAACAGTCTGTATATTCTTGGTTAATTGACTTATCGCCTGCATAGCACCTTGAAAAGTACCCTTTAAGTCTTGCATCTCCGCCATTAAGGTGGAATTACTTTGACTGACAGGGGTGACATGACTAAAAAAAATTTTATTGGCTTCACCCTCACTTTCTTCAGGCATACAGACTGATCCCGAGTCAGGATTATCAATTTTTGGAAGAGTCTCTTCCTGTGATAAACTAGGCCTGACCAAAGGGCTAGACTGTGCCTGCTCAGAGGGAATGGCTCGGCCTTGACTATCATCCTGATCATTTATGTTGGGGGAACATTCACCTCCAGCATTAGGTGCTTGCAGCCTATCTCTTGCACTATCAACCACTGAGTTATGCCTTGTTTTAGAAACCTTTGACTTGGGGGACCTAACCTTTTTCTTTTGACTGGATTTGCCCATGTTGTGGTTTGACTGTACTTCCTTTTCAATGAGTTCACACAAGTTTAGCCAGTAAATTTTTCAAGTTCCAGAAATCCAAGGAAATAGCACTTGGAAATCTAAGCGATCAGTTCGTATCACTGGATAGATAGGAATTATTCTCCTAAATATCCCACCCTGTCTGCCACCAAATTGTAACGTCCGAGCCCAACAACGAATCTCTTAAATCGGTTATCCCTTGAAAATTATTACTGGCCAAGTATGACATGAACTCATATATACAGTTGAAAGTTTATTTACATGGAAATATACAGCCAATGCAATAAAATACAATCTCTGGGCCACTACAGGTAATTATTTAATCTATTATAAGCCTTAATGTACAGGCTCACCCCTCAGTCCGGGTGAATGGACTGGATATCAGGTGGAATTTAGCTCACCCCCTCAGCTGACAGTAGCACTGGATAGGTGGATCATTTTAAATGTTGATATATCTATCTGATCTAGCTAGTAGGCTATATATTTTATAAAACTCACTCACTCAGTCTCAAGACTGGATTCTGAGTGGATACCATAAAATGCCCATAACCAGTAAATATAGATAAAGCACTCACTCATGCAGTCTGGAAGACTGGATACATTGAGTGGGTAATTTATGAAAGAAAAAATAGCTATACCCGGCTAGTAATGACACAACTCACTCACACAGTATGCGAACTGGAAATTGAGTGGATATGATAAAATGCCAGACTCTAGCTTGTACATAGACTAGGCCTTGGTGTAAAACTCACTCACTCAGTCTCAAGACTGGATACTGAGTGGATAAAATCATCAAGGGGTAAAATCGCTAGGCAAATAACCCTGCATGGGAATCCCAACACAGGAATGTATATGCCTAAGCCTAAGGTGCGTAATAACTAATCAGGTTATACAAGGACAAACTATATTTTAAGCTAAGGCCCAGCTCAAATAATTCACAATGTCAAGTTGATGTATTCACTACTAGATATACTGAGTGAGACAGAAACCACCAGTCTATGAAATAATCAATAGACTAGGCCTACAAGCTTTAAAACTACCACTACACACTGCTAGTACTAGACTACTCTCTAGACTAGATTCTAATCTACTATATAACTATAGACTAGGCCTATAACCTTATACTAGGCTACAGTACAGATCATTCGGATGTTGAGGTGAAAACAGTTTAGGTAACATGTTAGAATTTTGACAAGACTGCAAGTCTTGTTTAATTTTAGTCAATTTATGGAATTTTCCTAGCCATTAAATGCTAAGTGTCAATTTGACTACCCCCAACCCTTCCGAATTTGATGTATTGAAAAATGTGTACCAGAGAGAAAATGGCAAAAAGTCCCCTGCGGTCGCAGAGCGGCTCCTTATATAGGCGAGCGCCACTTCTGCAATCAAAAACGGCAGAATGAAATGGCAGAAATTCCGCCAACTTGCAGATTCTGCAGTTCGTGCCAATCGCAAAGATTAAAATAACACATAAAAACGTCAAGTTGATCGTTCAAATTATGCATCAATAAATCAGAAATCACAAAATATTTAATAAATATAAGCGATAACCATCAATTATTACATTTACACACCAAAATATAGTTAGTAATTTAGGAAAAACTGTTGGCAGAAAACTGACAGAACGTGTCCTTGAGTTTAAACTGTGCCGTACATTCCATGACATTCGGAAGCTTCCGTGCACGCAAAATTAGGCGACCATTGCGAAAAACATCAGAGGTTCCGTCTCAGCTGTCAAAACGAAAACAATCGTTCTAAAATGTACCAGCTCCAGCCGACAAAAACCTCATTTAAAAGGTTAAACTATGTTTTAAAACATCCAAACCAAGTTTATTCACTGCCAACAATGTTTAATATTACGACAGTAAGTGAGTTTAGTGAATATAATTAGGTTATCAAGTAGTTAAGTATGAAGCAAGTGTCTCGCACTGACTGACCGCAAGTCAGACCTCGTGTTCAAAATGGAGAACGACGTCGTCGGTTCCACAAAAACGTCAAATTAATCACTAATAATAGTAGAATCACATAGTAGAATCAGCAATAGTAAAACTTTAAAACAGAGCAGTAAATACAGTGCTGACAACATCGTCGATTGACCGACTCTGACAGTGACACTGAGTGACTGAGAGGTGAAACTCGCACCCCTCCAGCTGCACAGTGACAGTCCACGGCACAGTCAGACAACCACCCAATGCTGTCACCACTCACTAGCAGCCTGTCAGCATGACTGACCGACAGCTAGGCCTCCTCTAACCCCTGGACATTACAATATCAAGTTGAGCTTTAGTAAAACAAAAATAGTATATTAATATATAAGATAATTATATTCATGATAATAGGTATAGATAGAAAATAATATAGATATATATCGAGCTATAAACATCTATAGATATACTATGAAGAGAGTGGTCCCATTGAACTGCTGAACGTTTTCATCTGCAGCATAAAAACGGCTGATGTAGATGGTGCCGACCGGTTTCATTTAATAAAACTTAATCAAGGTATAATCTGTATCAGCCATGTCCACATCATGTCAATGATTATTTTTCATCTCAGTCCCAACTGTAAAAAAGGATGAAAATAACATTCATTGCTTGCAATACAAATGTGTTATACAATTTCATCACATTTTGAAATCGGAACAACATATACCATTTTTATTCCAATAACCGCACTTGGCTTTGATGACCCCAATTATTATGGAACGGCCATTTTATTCGAAGTTGTCTGTCTATCAGGAGTTATGCATCAGTGTTTACAGTAAGAAAATAGGGGGAGACTGTTTAATATTAACCCCTGAACTGTTGAAGCGCTGAAATAGTTTTGTATAAATCATGGAGACACAGGGTTTTTTCAATTTGAAATTATCATTAATATCTTTGTTAGCTCTTGCCGCTTTATTTGAATACCTATGTTATGGGTCTACAAACATTATAAACATTTTTACTCTTTCAGTGTGGGGATTGACTTTAGCAATCAGAATATTGATGTCTACAGACGTCAGATTATTACGTTTGAAGTCGATCCCCACGCTGTAAGGCTTAAGGTGTGTATCCTACTTACAAGAAATGTTTTATAAGTTGTTTTTTTAATGGCTGTGGCGACTTCAATTATATTAGAACAGACCTCATCTTCGAAATTATCTGATCAATGGGAAAGTTGAACCCATGGTAAAAATATTAAAACAATCGCGTAAATATTGACGAGTGTATCGTGTTTACAAGAAATATATGCAAAACCCCTAATTAATTTAGTATGAAGCAGCTCCTATTTGAGCTTGTCCAAGCTATCAAGGAGTAGTTAGCATGGTAAAAAACAAAAGTGAAATTTTAATTACCGTACTAACCACATCCTCGGTCAGAAACCGCACCCCTAACTTACCTAGCGTATTTATCGATGGTTTTGATTTAAAAAAAAAAACTCTGTTACAAACCGCATCTCAACTTCAGAGTACAACGGGCAGCAGTAATTCGTCCCGGTAACTCCGGTATTAGTTATTATAGATTCGTTTTCCTAGCAAACACATGACAATAAACCAATGTTGTCTTAATGTTGGCCCGACGTCGTAGACGGCGGGCCAGCATTAAAACAACGTTGGCTCAAAGCCTCGTGTTTGCTGGGTTGTTGTACTCTAGCGGTATTTTATCTTTATGGCAGCACACCGGAGACTCAATGCCGGGGCAGCGTTGCCAGCGGTGTAGGCCTACCAGCATTAAGAAACATGCATAGCGTCTGTTGGTTACTGAAAGGAGAGATTATAAATAGATTAGACTTCCCAGCAATACACGAGACGTCTACTTAATTTTGACGTTGGTCCAGCGTCGTAGATGGTGGGTCAACATTTAGCCAGTATTGGCGACATGACACGTGTTTGTTGGTCTGATGTGTTATAACACAAACGCCGCTGGTCGCTTTGTTCTTCCCGTAACGCTGATTAGACTGTTGAGGCTGACACTCTCAGTCCTACAGGGGATCACAATATCGGCATATATTACAACCGTGCCGTCGAAAATCAGTTTCAATCGTTATTATTTAACACTCAATTAAAACAAATATATGTTTTTATATTTGAGTTTGGCTTTCATATATATTTCAACTCCTTTGTTGATTGTCTTTCCCGCCAGTAAATCAGCTTACTCTGCTGCGAAAACGATACTGACCCAATAGTGGTATAACGTCTCACAAGGCCTAAAGGCAGTAACAGCTGATGACTATGTCTGTAGCATGCTGCATATATAGAGACCTACACTGGATCTATGTTATAATTCCGCAGTACCGGTATATATATTAGTACCTTTATAAGGGGTGTCTCTGCCAGCGTTGCAGACGATGGCCGACTGGCAGCGGCGTCCCATGTTTAATGTAAACAGAGTGCGTGCGCATGTTCACGCGCACATCACGCTGCGCATATAGGCCAACCCATGGTAGCCTGTGATGGTAGGGGTGTAACGCTATCGCCACCCTAACAAAATCGCTAGATTTTGCGATGGTACTAAATATGAAATTCTGCGAGGATTTATCGGTACAATATCTTGGTTTGGGCCCTATCAGAAGCAGCAATTTGTCGACTATAATAATATACATTTAACTAAATATTGGTATATTCTTCTGTAGGCTACATATATATATCACTAGCAGCTCGTTTTCTGTTATAGGCCCACTGCATTGAAATGTTGTTGGTAAGCCTATGTTTTGCATCGTTCTCACTCTTCTTTTCACCGACAACGCTGAATACTGGGATGCACAGCTCACATTTTTATCATGTGGGCCTCGATGGCACCTATTGGCGGCACTACACGTCAACTGCATGTTTAAGCCGTAATACACGCGGCGGGCGGACCAATTTCAATACACCATATATAGTGGCTGATATGTTTAATCTTTTAGTGTGATATTTTTGCGACTTGAAAAAAGATATTAAAACGGGACTTCTAAAAAGACTGTAAATGAATTAGGCCTAGCAGTTAGACCTAAGTCACCTAATTCAGCTAGGCGATCTGTGATTTGAAACTAAATCCCGTAGATTTACTCAGGTCGTCAGCAGAGCGATTCGGTGGTCAGTTCACATCGCCTGCCGTTAGTTTTACTCTCCAGGGGCGAGCGTGTTTTTCCGCCCCTGTTGTTAGCTGATCAACTAACAATTTCGAAGAGCCCTCTGGTGAATGGAACAGGCAGGAAAAAAATTGAGTCATAAGTAGGTGTCAGTTCAGCAACTGACATCGCCGATCAAAACATCAAATTGCGGCAACTTCAAACCGCGTCGCAAACTAAAATACGGCCTATACGCCTTGGGTGGTTTGCATTATATAAAGATCAATATCTTATAAATATGCAGCCAAAAAGCGACGCAAATTATCCTAAGGCTACTATTTTTAAAATGAATTACTAATGTGGCACTATTTTCGATATTTTACACATAAAATAGCTTAAATTGATACCCACCTGAAAATTTCTGGTTCTTACTCGATGTCAGCCATATTGGTTTTGTATACGCATGCGCTAGCCATTCACGTCGTTAAAACAAAACGCACGGAATTCCCGTAATATCAATTATCCTGGTAAATCGATCATGTTAGTTCTTGCACTAACATCAAGATTTGTCAGTTATTTAACTAACATTTTTTGTTAGTTGTACAACTACGCTCCCCGACTGATTAATAACCTGATCTTGACTCGTAGGACGTTTCGGAAATAAATAATACCGCTCATGGAGGTTTTCATACAGATATAGAATAGAGCATGTGCTCATAAATTATTTGTAAAATGGTGCCATATTTTGACCATCTTGAATTTCTTAGTAAATTTCAACTTTTCCCCATGTTATTATACTTTTAATGGACATAGTGAGGATTAAAAAGTAAGATAACGACACTTAAATAGTGTCTGTGAGGTAACTGTGTAACAAACATGTTAGATAATGCATTTTACAAGAATTACCCCTAATTGATTTCACAGTGCCTATTTTGAAATAGGTCATGATTATTAATTATTCAACACATCAAGCAATAATCATCTGATTTTTGTTCATGGGTACGTGTCTCTCAATGAAATGATACCGCTCATGGAGGTTATCGTACACCATTAGTGCCTGTGCTAATAAACTAATTGCAAAAAAGTGCCATTTTGAGCATTTCTACACCATTTTCTGGCGGCCATCTTGGATTCGGTGGTAAATATCATATTACAGCATTTCTAAATATTTACGCGAGCATTAAAATGTAAGATTAGATACCAAAACTGTGATTGTGACGTGAAATTTAAGAAAATCATGCTTGATAAAACATTCAGGAGAAATCATGGATTTTAAGGCGGCCATTTTGAAATTGACCATAATGATCAATTACTCGAAAAATCAAGCATTGGTAACCTAGTTCTGACTTAAGGGATGTATCTGAACCAAATATTACCGCTCATGGAGACTTTCTTGCAGAAACAAGCCTGTTGTCCTAAACTATATGCAAAAAAAAATGGAAAAATTTGACAATTTCAAAAAATTGCATTTTGCGATATATCTACAATATCCAAAATAGCTCCTCCAGGTGGGATGCTACTGCAAAATTATATTTTTTTTACTATTTTATCTCCTCAGATATATGACCTGATGGATAGAAAAAACTAAATACAACAATATTTGATTTAACTTGCCCAATATTGTGATGGAGTGAGAATGACGCGAAGATCATAATTAAGCGAATATTTTCTCTAAAAATCGGGTAGGTGTACAAAAGTGACAAATTCTCAGCCCGCTCCCATTCACGGCAATGTCATCAACCAGATTTTGTATTTAGAGATCTCTGAGAACAATTCTAGACATGTGGACAAATGTTGTACCGCCGGTTTAGGTACTTCGAAAATTTGGCCTTCTGCTGCTGTACTAGACATCCTAAAACCTAGATCGAATTTAGATTAAGCTCAGCATGATAATCCCGAAGGACAACCACCGCGTAATTACTAGAATGAAATCCCCAATAACCTGCAAATACGCCATAATTTCTGAGGTCAGAATGTAGTAAAGCGCGTCATTGACGACTTGATGAATGTCATGACAGGTGACGATCACAACCCAACATAGTGACAGGTAAGGTGGCATCAGAGGCAGCTTCATGATATTTTACAGCCAGCATCTATGAATCACTCCATATAACATGTAGATCACTATCATACCCTGTTGTATTCTGTACATTATTGCCTGCAAACTTAGGATTGGAAATTGTTAGTTACATTCATTTCAGATATATTTTTAAGTATAACTTAATAAAAATAAACAAATGAGCAAAAATGAAGAACAAGAATTTAGCGCAATAGGCTATAAATTATAAGCGCCAATTTATATCATAAAAACAAAAAACCTGGACACACGTAGGCCTACGTAGACTGAACGACAGCCCTCTCACTCCGCTGAGGGACTGAATTCTTTGGGGCCTTCCGTAAATAATGGCAGCTTGCCAACTCGAGGTGTTGGCAGGTTGCCAGGTCCACTCAGCGACCAGATTTGGCGGAATCTGAAAAATGCTGAAACTGCCGCCATGGTTTTGATAGAATGGGAATTCCCGCTGACCTGGTTTTTGACCACTGCATTATTATCCAAGCGAGAGGCGAAGGTTAGCAGTGTCTACACATGGACAGATGACACTGCTGAAGGTGTGTAAGGCCTTCGTGGTCGATGTTATAGCTTTAATATTTTATGGTGCATTCTGATTTTGCAATGTCCCATATTTCTTGTAGCAGCTCACCACTGCGCACACACATGTCAGTGCATGGAAATTAATTTTATTCTTAGACTAGACCCTATTGAACTGGGTAATCCTTTAGAATAGGGGACGTTATTTTTATGACATGGGGACCACATTTTCTGTTCTATATAGCGAGGGAAATGTGGTCCATATTAAATGTATTTTTTTAAATTAAGTTTTTAGGCTCTCTTGTATCTCTCTTCTCTCTCGCTGTTTATCATTGCGGGTTTTTGAGGCTCTTTCGTGTCTCTCGTTTTTTCCTCTCTCTCGCTTTTCATCACCAGTCTCTCTTGTGTTTTTTTTATACCCGAATTCACCTTTCACCGTGGTGGATCCTTTTTCGCTCTCATATCAATATTTACCGTTTTGGTCAATTTTTTTTACATATTCACTTACTTTGTATGAAGGAGCTATTTAATTTTTACGACGATTATTGAATTGAGTGAGGTTACTGGCTGTGAAGTGAGAAAATAAAAAAACATCTCCGCAAAATTCCGTTGAGCATGTTTGTTGATCTTTCCTCTTGTGCACATTGCCTGTCATCCTGGTACTTTGGCTCAGCTCACTCACTGGAAAAGGTGATGGGGGTTATCTCCCGGCTGGGTGGCGCGGGGGTCTACATTCTCAATTTCTATACCATTGGCCACTGTTGGCGTATTAAACAAACAGGCCATGTTCATGCTACGCTAGCAGCTAAATGGAAATAGTTTGGAGAACTATTTAATGTAAAGTAAACAGACTATGACAAGCAATGCTTGTTTTGCACGCATGGTAGCACACACAGAATATATGTAGGCCTATATATATTTCTATGGTAGCACATGTGGAGATTTATCAGATAAAGGTATCTAGGCCGTGATGCACTCTCCAAAATGTGAATATTCCCGTTGTAAACGTTCAGGCACATTTTGGAACTAAGGCCTATCCGGTATCAGCTATGTGCCTTTATAATAGGTTGTAGCTTTTTATGTAGCTCATTTTATGATTATGAGAAAAGTAGCAGGCTTTAATTCATATTTTTTTATATATATGGGAACTATCAGAAACTGTTATAGTCTACACGAATAACAACATTACCGGTATGAGGCCCTAAGTATAAAACAATTTTCGGGTTGAAATTTTTTATAAGGAAAAGATAGGCTCTAAGGAGACAAGACTACATAAGTCCAGGAGCTCCCGCTCCGAATTAGAATTTGATTTAAGCAATTTTGTATAGGGTTATTAATGTAGTCCTAGTCTAGGTCAAAAATCAAGACGCAAGACAACTAGGTCTAAGAAGCCCAGTCTAAGAGTAAGATAAGAACTAGACAGTCTGTCAGAGATTGCAAACCTCCATTGAAATTAATGATCCTAATCAGTATCCCAGTAATGGTCTACCTATCTGGCATGGTTTACCCGATATCAGGCCAATCGAGTTAACTAATAGCTGATTTACGGTCATTTTGAATTCGATATAAATTAGTTAAAAACTTAGGGTGCATCCTCCCCCGAAACCTCAAATTTTGTTTTATAGTAATGGACTAACATCTAACACAGTTTGCAAAATATTGGGCATGTGAAAGTAAATAATGGCCGATAGAGGGCCATTTTGAATTTGATCAAGTCAAAATTTTCCAAGATGCATCCTCAGCTGAAATCTCACATTTCATTCTATAGTAATGGTCTAGCCATCTAGCACGGTTTACCAAATATCGCCCATGTGAAAGTGAATAATGGCCGATAGGAGGCCATTTTGAATTTGATCAAGTCAAAATTTTTCAAGATGCATCCTCTCCTGAAATCTCACATTTTGTTTTATAGTAATGGTCTAGCCATCTAGCACGGTTTACCAAATATCAGCCATGTGAAAATGAATAATGGCCGAAAAGGCGGCCATTTTAAATTTGATCAAGTCAATTTTTTTCAAGATGCATCCTCATCTGAAATCTCACATTTCGTTTTACAGTAATGGTCTAGCCATCTAGCACGGTTGACCAAATAACGGCCATGTGAAAGTGAATAATGGCCGATAAGCGGCCATTTTGAATTTTATCGAGTCTAATTTTTTCAAGATGCATCCTCTCCTGAAATCACACATTTTGTTTTATAGTAATGGTCTAGCCATCTAGCACGGTTTACCAAATAACGGCCATGTGAAAGTGAATAATGGCCGATAAGCGGCCATTTTGAATTTTATCGAGTCGAATTTTTTCAAGATGCATCCTCTCCTGAAATCACACATTTTGTTTTATAGTAATGGTCTAGCCATCTAGCACGGTTTACCAAATAACGGCCATGTGAAAGTGAATAATGGCCGATAAGCGGCCATTTTGAATTTTATCGAGTCGAATTTTTTCAAGATGCATCCTCTCTTGAAATCACACATTTTGTTTTATAGTAATGGTCTAGCCATCTAGCACGGTTTACCAAATAACGGCCATGTGAAAGTGAATAATGGCCGATTGGCGGCCATTTTGAACTTTGACAAAATAATTTTTTTCAAAATACATCCTCTCCTGAAGCCTTACAATTTGTTTTATAGTAATGGTGTAGATATCTTGAGCGGTTTTCATGATATTCCACAATATCAGGCCTGTCGAGGTGAATAATGGCTGATAGGCGGCCATTTTGAATTTTATCAACTTCAAATTTTTCAGGATGCATCCTCTCCTGAAACCTTACAATTTATTTGATATTATTGGTGTAGCTATCTTGAGCGGTTTTCATGATATTCCGCAATATCAGGCCTGTCGAGGTGAATAATGGCCGATAGGCGGCCATTTTTAATTTTATCGACTTGAAATTTTTCAAGATGCATCCTCTCCTGAAACCTCACAATTTGTTTTATAGTAATGGTGTAGCTATCTTGAGCGGTTTTCATGATATTCCGCAAAATCTCTCAGTCGGATTTACCGATGTTATAAATTAGGTCAAAGTGCTGGGTCAACTTCAAGGTCAAGGTCCAAAAACCTGAAAAGGCACAACTAGGGACCTTAGAGAACATGTATGTGCAATATGACTGTCATCGGCCCAGTACTTTTCGAGATCTGCTCCGGAAACAAAGTGCGCGTCAAAACGTCTAAATAGGTCATAGTTCTGAACCAGAAGTAGGTCAAAGTTCAAATACCCCAAAAGGCACAACTAGACCCCCTAGGGGTGTTGTGTGTAAAATTTGAAGACAATCGGACAAGTACTTTCAGAGATATGCTCCGGAAACGAATTGTTTACGGACGGCCCAACGGCCCAACGCCGTCACATCATCATTTTCTCCTCTGCAACCTTGCGTATTGAATTCAGATTAAAAATATTTTAACCCGTCCATTAGCCACCTGGAAGTAACCCACATACCAAAAATTGTTATCCTAGCTTATTTTCTCACAAAGTTATAGGCAAAAGAAGAGGCCAAAAAAAAACGGAGGTAGAATCCATAGCTCCCTTCGCTCACCTACGGTGACGGCGGGAGCTAAAAATATGAATTATAATAGGCCTAGGCCTATGTAAATTATCAGGCCCCTACCTACATTTTATTTGTCATATTAATTAGAAAACCCCCTGTGATTAGAGGCGGGGGGGGGGGGGGAGTATTAGAGTAGGCTATTATTTAATTATCATATAGATCTATAGTGTACATGCTATATCGTGGGTTTTATTTTCAAATCAGGGGTGTAGGCGTTTATTTGATTATGAGCATTATTCGATTGAATACGATATAACTAAACCTTAAAAAAATCACTAATAAATTCATGACTGTACACTAATCTAATCTCATACACGTGTGACTCCCTAACTCAATTTTTATCATGTGCATATGGTGGTCCGAGCGTGATAAACAGCAAGATATCAGAGTGACTAAAATGACCACTGTGTTGGAAAGCGAGAGACACTTGAAGATGCTACACTGTAGGCCTGCAAGAGAGACTCCAGAAACCCAGATGACGAAAAATAAGAGACACAATGACTGACAAGTGAGACAGAATTATCAAGGAACAGATAAAAAAAATAATAAAAAATGGTATCAATCACTAATTCAAGCCTTTATATTTTATATAGGCCTAATGTATTGTAGTATAGGTCTACTCATTATAGATCACTTTAGTTGTCATTCCGATGTCTGACGATACCTGGACGTGGTGAAGGTGCAACAGAATATCACCAGAAGTGACTGTATTATCGAGTTGTGATCGTCAATTGCTATTTAAATAAAATACTTTTCTTGTATTTCTTCACTCTCTATTTCGCTTTCCAGCCCTTTTTGACTGAAAAAATTATGTCGCCAAATTATCGCCCTCTTCATCTGCAGTAAAGAGGATGTGAACCATGTGAGGTGCGATTATAATGCTCAGTTATTGGGCGAATATCCATTTATGCTTGGTCATCAATAATCGAAGACATTATATATATTTTCTATTATTATTGACCATTTAGGCTACATGTCAACTTTGACATATTGGTAATTTTGTTTTCTTTATTTCTTTATATGTTTTTCGATGCGGCGCAAATCGGTTATGAATATGTTTCTGTCTTCATTATCCCACGAATTTAAACAGTCTGGGTCACTGCATATATGTGTGTACCAAGGAAAGCTATCGGCTGTTGTCGGACTCGAGCCCGATACCCACGGAGTTAGCCAATGAGCCAGCCTGGCACCACAATATATGAATAATTTTTATTGTCAACATCAATCAATCACCCTTATTAAGCCTATATAGGCTATGTCGGTCACTTATTAAGTGAATTTCTAGCGATATATATATACCCAGCAAACTTACAAGACGTTGGACCAATTTGCAACGCTGGTTTACCGTTGGACCAGCATTGCAAACAGTAAACCAACGTTGGGTAACGTCTCATGTTTTTTATATTTATATAAAAGCTTTTTAATTCAACATTTATAAGTAGGTTAGATGTCTTAATTCAATTGATTTAGAGCTATATTGTTATGTTTATGATGTAGGCCTGAATAGGTCTACTGCTGAAATTCTTCATAACCAGTGGCAGTAGCCTATATTGCACCGCTGTAGAAAATTCTATTTCATTCTATTCACTTGTCTTGTACAACATTTTTCTTATTGTTGCTTACCAGTTATGTACTATATTAAAGCAGCCCCTTGGGATGACATCAATTTTCGTTTTTAATTCCGTACTGAAGTAGTGTATCCAGCGGATCAAGTTTTTATTTTTTTCAGAATTTTCATATTTTTACAAATATTTTTAATCAACATTTCTATGAAACCAGAAGTAACCCAAACAAACTATTTGTATACCTGAAGGACGATTGAGTGTTTTCACAGCAGTGGGCCACATGCTGGTGACATCGGCCCAGCGTTGTGTAGACAATCAATGTTGCAGGTGTGTCCTCCCCTGTCCTGACTATAAGACACAAATTAGAGGCGAATGCTCTGATCTTACCGTCTGATATGTGAGAATATGTGATGGAAAGTGCTGAATATCGCCGACTTGTTTTGTTTACATGGCAATAAACGACCTGGAAATACAACTATTTCACTCTTTTTCGGTGCTTTAAAATTGTTTTTTCGTATTTTCAGTTAAGATCAGTAGGCTATAAAGCTTTATATAAATTAAATTTTCAAAATTGACAACATTGAAAATGTCTCATCCCAAGGGGTCCCCTTAAATTTAATCAAATCGATATAGTTTATTCAAACAAAATACAAAAATATAAACAGTGATATTAAAAATAAATGACTATGTTCACTTCCCATTTACCGTGATTAGGCTACATTGAGTAATGATACATCTCTGATTCACGCTAAATAGGTAAATGTTATTTTACAACAACATTCACTTGTTAAAACTTACAATTGAAAAGAAATTGCGCAATCAAAGTGCACATGGTGGCAATGTTCCCACCCATCAGGAGCCCCAGCCACCCCTCACCTGCAAGGCGGCGTGTTGATCAGCTCATGCAGGTACCTGCATATACACAATAAGCTAAGTGGATCACAGAGCCTGATTGATATACAACACACCTGCACACCTAACAATTAAAACAACCTGCTCAACCCGTCAGACTTAATTGACTTGTCCACGTCTACACGTGCAGGGAACATATCTTGTTTATTTGGTTGAGTGGCAGACAGCTAATCAAATTAAAATAAGTTGCCAACAGAGACAACTGTGGAAATAAGATTTTGTCACTAGACTTCTTTCAGTGTTTTTATCCCTGGTGGCAAGTATGGTGGCACGCTGTATTTATATATGGTGATGTTGACATGTACTTTTCACTGAATAAAGCTATCTATCTATCTATCTAGGGTGGTGGCGGTAGTTTTCGCGCACCTAAGCGAATACGGCCCACAGCGTGCAAAGAATGGACGCGTATCGCCGTATGAATATTGTGGGTCGTATTGTGATTGGTATGTCTGAGCCACTTCCCGTTTGATAAAAATGTACTTCCGGGTCAATTGGGAATAGGGAGCATAGATTATTTAAATCTCCTATGTTTCTGGGGGAGTTTTCGCGCAGTTGCGGGTATTTTCGCGCACCGCATTTTGTAACAGCGTGGAAACCCATGTTGCATATATTTTTTATTTAGTTTGTTTCCAAATAGATTTGGGATTCCTCCCGGTACATGTCTGTTTTTATTTCAACCTGTACAACCTGCAAAAAAATTACAAAAAAACGAAATTTTACTGATTTTGAATTTTATAAGCCAAAAAAAATCAACGTTTTCTGGGACTTAAAATAAAAAGGAACTAGACCTAGGACTAGGTCTATTTTAATGGCGGATGAAAAAAAAAATTTGCCGCAAAACGACGCGATTTTTCTATATGCTGCATTAAAACACCAGTCAACGACCGACAATCCAAACAAGATAAAAATTTACAAAACCCTTTAAGAACTAGGGAAAAAAACAAACGAGGTACGAGAAAATACCCCCTGCGCGAAAATACCCTCCACCACCCTATAGGGATAGTGTTAACGTAGAACATATGTTTTATACTGACTCAAAGTTTTAGGTCGATATTGTGAGTATTTTCCACGTTAATAGTGAATCCGTAACACCATATGATCCCCCTAGAATGTGCTTTTTAATGTGAATCCCACTAACTGTTATAGGTAGGTACTTTCAATAAATTCTAAAATTGTCCAATAAAATTATGCTGAGCCTTTTTTCTTAACTGCCCACATGCTAGAATAAACAATTGACCACATTCCACAGTTTTCACTGAGCAAGAAAAATGCTGTGCCAGATCAAAATCTGAGCTAATGATAAAAACATCCAAAAGCTGTGACCTTAATTTTGCAAATTCCGGCAGGGATACAGAAGCCAAAACATCACCCAGACACTTGAACTTTTTGAAGCAGCTGAATAAAACTACTGAGATGTTGTATCCGTATATATCAGGTTTTAAGATACATCAGGGCACCCAATGAGTGCCCCGCAATACTGTAACAGAGCAAATAGGTCACACAACAATCAGAAATTTGGACATAGCCTCCGGCCCCAGTTTTTTTTTTCCACGAGGGGGTCATGGAAGAAGAAAAATTTTGATGGATTTTCATCCTTATAGCCATGAAACTTCCATTTTTACCCTCGGTGCGCCCCATGAGGAGGTGCAGGGTAGGCAAACAAAACTTCACCCAGGTTTTACCATGGGCAAACAAGTGCAGCTTCCCCAGGCATCTCAATTCTTCGAGATGCCCACATTGTTCTGTCCAACCAGTCTTAATGATGTCCTCCAGAACTTCCTCATAGGGCAGTGGACATATAGTTGCAGTCAACTTCCACCAGCGTTGGGGTTTTTCGGTGATTTGTCAGTCAATTCTAAATCAATTTCCATGAAATTTTGCAAGCACTCTTTTCAACTATTCCGGCGCCTACCCTGAAAATTTCGTGAAATTTGAATGAGTATTTCAAAAGTTAGACCATTTGACATGTAGTGGAATTTCGTGATTGAAGCTGATAGCGTTCAATGGGTTAATAGAGGAGCGTCATAATTCGCAAAAACTACATGTCAAATGGTCTAACTTTTAAACAACATAATACTTTTCCCTGAAATTTCGCGCGTGCCTCGTAAGACTAGAAACTAACGCTTGTCAAATTTCATGAAAATCGGATAAAAATTGCTTGAGCAATGAGCGAAAAACATGCAACGCGAAAAGTGACAGATTTAAAGTGACTTTTACTACAGTCTATTTTCATTTTTTGCATTTTTTTACAAAAATTTAAAAATGGCACCTGCGTAAAAAAAATTATCAAAAGGGACCACAGCATGCCTGTTCCACTTACCTCTTCAAGCACTTGTTGCAACAATTATGGAATTAAAGGCGAGAGCTGGCACCATTTTTCATAATTGCGTGAAATCTAATGCTGGGAACCCTCGGAAAAGGTGATAAAAGCGTCATTCAAAGAAAATTACTTTTTTAATTCTACAATAATGGTTTCATTTCTACCAGTAATAGTGAGCAAGAAGAACAAACAAACAGAGAAAAATATGTCTTTTATTGCAGTGTATCACAAATTCACATAAATCCTGAAAAAACACGAAAAACCCCATCATAATGACTGTTTGAATGTACCTAAATTATAGGCTCTCTCGCTTTTCATCACCACGGCGTCCACGCTCTCTCGTATCTCTCGCTGTTCATTACGACCCAAAATTTCACGGTAACGTTAGTCGCGCATGCCTCGCAAATAGTCCTTGCAAAATTTCGTCAAAATCGGTTGAGAATTGACTGAGAAATCGGCGAAAAACATGCGATACAAATTACAGTAACGTTAACAAGTTAATCTGACCGCGGCCCGGTCGGGTATAATTTATAAACTTCAAAAGATTCTAGACTACAGTCTGTTTCACCAGATCCTGGGAGTTGACTTTTTTCAATTTACTCAGGCGCTATTCAAAATTTTTGTGTGAAAGTTTTTTGGGGTCATTTTTTAACCTTCCCCCAGCATCGCTGAAAATGTTGTGGAATTTTGTTGTATATTTTGTAAGTTTGACCATTTGGCATGTAATAAAATTCTTGTTTCATGGTAATGGTTAGATGAAAGCTGTAATTTTAAAAATATATACATGCCAAATGGATTAACTTCCGTAATACACAACAAAACTCAACCAAATTTTCAGGGAAGTTTGGGGAAGATAAAAAATGATCCCCTGAAACTTTCGTTAATTTTTGTTAAACAGCGACCGAGCAAATTGAAGAAACTTAGAAAGGCTACTCCCAGGATCTGGTGAAACAGACTGTAACTGTTAATTCTGATCAACTGTTAATTCTGAGTAAATACTCCAGCAGCCCTCCACTGCGAGTATCAGGCTGCAGGGAGGAAGGAGACTGGCAGATCTAACGTTAGTCGACCAGCTGACTCTTGAATGCTGCCACAAGTTCAAGTTCAATGAAGCAACTCCCAGGGGGAGTGCCCGGTCCAGTCTTTAAAAAGACGCCCGAAATGCCGGGGTTCACCAAAATGACCCAGTTTTCGATTCTATGCAGACTAACGAGTAACGTTAGTATGGCAGCTGCCGGAAGAGAATTCCAATCAGATTCAGGGAGCCAAAAATATTTTTTAAAAAGCTATTTTTAATAGAAAACATAGGCTAGCGGTATACCTTGGCTTTAGCATGTTTAGAGTCTGCCATTTTGTTTGTAACACTTCAGAATAGCTAGGCCTAAAACACCACAAGTTCAAGAAGACCTAAATCGATATAGACGTCTAATTAGGCCTAGGGTCTACTACGATTCGATTCAGAACAATCCAGAAACACGAGTGAAAATCATACATTTGAGCAAGACGTTCGCCCCCGATTCATTCACTGATTCATGATAGGAGTGGGGTCTTTCGCCCCCGACCGAGGTAATCAATAAATCCAATCAGTAAGCTATAACTAGGTAAACCAGGATCATGTTGGAACTGCAATAAAATGGCCATTTCATCAGGTCGGTTGTATTCGTGGAAAGTTGTTTTTGATTCCATAAATACAGTGTGAACAACGATATTACGCTTCACTAATTTTAAAAAGACCCCTAGCATTTCTAGCATTGATTCAACAATAAAAAGAAGAAACCTCAATCCCAGAAAGTCTCCTTAGGGGCCGTTCAACAATTACGTAACGCCTAAAGGGGGGCGGGGGGTTAAGCGATGCGTTACGGACCAAAGTCAACAAAACGTTAAAAAGCGTTACAAAGGGGGAAAGGGGTCCATAATCTCTCAAAAAAGCGTTACGTAATTGCTGAACAGTCCCTTTTCACATAAGCCAAAATGATATTGTATTGATCATCGCGAGAATTTTGTCACAGTGTGGTGTTAGCTCTAAGATGTTTATAGGCCTGATTGTGCCCACGACGTGTTCTTCTGTCATCTGGGATTAAAAGGTCATTGATAGGAATTTCGACATTTGCAGTGCAGTGCAGACATTTATTAACAGTGGATAGAGGGTACAAGTGGTATACATGTAGGTCTATAGTTAACGTTTAGTTAATGTTTGAAGCAATTTAAAAATACGAGGTTCTGAGGATTTGAATGATCCGAGGATAGACACGACACGCTGGTTTAGTATTAGTCAATCATTTACAACATGCAGTAGGCCCCTAAATGATAATTAAGATATCCAATTCTGAATTGATTTGCGTGCTGTGTTTATTATTGAATAGTCTATATAGGCCTACATATTAGTCTATATAGGTTACACAGTGTTCATAATACCTTTTACAGTAATAAAATTGTTATTGAATGAAATTATTATTAAGATGCGCGGATCTAGAGGGGGTGGTGCACGCCCACCCCTTCTGCTGTAAATTCTTAAAAAAGTCCCCTCAATTGGCCTAAATATGTAAAAACAAAATTTGGGCTAGCTCCCGAACCCCACATGCCCGTTTTATTTATATACTAAATCTACTCCTGGTTAGGCCCTGCCTTATATGCTATTCAACTCTAATTGATTAAAATGCTTTGTGGTAGATGCTTACAATTAGGCCCACTAGTGACAGTAATTGTTATGTAATAATTCCATATTGAATAAATCATTTTAGAAAAAAATATTTCAGAAAATATTTAGAAAAAAATTGGCAGCGTAAGGGTTAATAAAAAAATCAATTTGGGAAATACTAGCTGTAGATCTGGTAATTTTCTCGTGTTTAGATTTTCGAAAATGTATGATTTTGGGAATTTAAATGAAATCTATAATTCGCGAATTATCAATTTCTATGTTGTTTTATTGTAGTTCTAGCATATATTTAGAAAGAGTAAAATTTTGGTTACACGGAAATATCCCCCCGTTCCCTTGAATATTAAAAAAAAATATGAACAGGTATGTTGCATACGCAATTTATGTATGGCTGTTATAAAACACAATGCCATACTGCCAATAGTCAACGAAGCTTGGTTATCTCAATGTGGCTGTAACATCGTGAATTCATGACAGTAGGCCTATGCCCACGGATCTACGATGACAATTTCTTTGACGCCATGGATACATTACTTTCACCTTTATATATTTTATAATATTATTTGATAATATTTTATAATTTTTGTATTGTTTATAGTTTGACTGTGCGCTGCGTTCGGCTGGAGAAGGGTATGCTACAGGCTTGTTGATTGAGCGGCGAATTCATTGCTTTAATCATAGTATTGAAGCTGCACAGCCCGGGGACCGAATTACTGACCATGAAATCATGATGCCTAAGCGCTACCAGTTGAGCCAAAGAGTCAAATCAATGAACACAGTGGAAAATCTTTGTCGCGCACACATGGCTAAACCAATTTTCTTTTCCATATTGTGATATTATATAATGATATTGTAGCCTTTATTCACACCTGAATTGAGACGCTTGTTACACACCACCTGATGAAGCGGAACAAACCAGCACTTGTACAACTGGATCAAGCCAAAACTATATTTCTTAAACCAGTCTTGCAGTCGCTGTGATTTCATATTAACTATTCGAAGTAACACATACATTTTACTAAATAAATGTCATACATAGATGAAGGCTACAGTAGCCTACCAACTGAAATATTTACATTATTGAAGCCATATATTTGTCTACATATTTGTTTAACTTACAATACATGTGGTAACGTCTGCTAATGTATTAATATTTTTTTAAATTAGATTCTGCAGAGTTTGACCAGCCCACACCTTTATTTATGCCATCAGCCTCGCAGTCCTCGTATATTACCATAGACTCCAGAAGTTGGTGATATATATAATGAATGTATAGAGTATGTTATGTGCTTATCATCGTTTTTTCGTTTTATTTTCTAATTGACAAACGTATTGGTTGGTCCAGCTGCACATAAATTTAAATTGTCATCGCTATTTATGCACAACTGGACCCCAGCGTATTCAAAGTAGCGTTGCTCGAAACTAAAATCATCCGATGGTTGAGAATTTTTTAACGGAGAAAGTGGCTGTTATCAAAACAAAATATTTTCATCATTCGCTTTCTTGAATGTATATATCTTAATGTTCGTCTGTATTTATTTTAAAAGCAAATCATTGTCGTTGGTCCAGTTGTGCATACAACTGTCCATTTGTGCATTTATTGATATCACAAGATTGTTAGACTGTAAGTGTGAGGTACAGAACAGAATGATTTGAACGACCATTGGCTAGTCTATATATAGATTAGTCAATATGGTGTAACACTATATATATATATATACATATCATGTTTGACATGTATTTCATAGAATATATTTAGAAAGGCAGAGTACGTCTCACTGGATTATTCGTATGGATTTAAATTCAGAATTAGGCCAGGCCCATGTCATTGCTGAAGAGTGTTATGTTCAGCAGGGCTTGAATGATTATAAAGCGTTTTTTGTGATTATCAAGTCCTGACATGAAGATTTTATTTCTCGGAGATGTCCATCATTAATTTCATGCAACGTGTTCACGTCCACATTTTAGGTTTTTGTTAGCAGCTGTACCTTATAATTATGAAAATGGTTTTTCGGGAGATCTGGAATACGCTTTTAATATATAGAGTACTTTGTATAGGCCTATGTTTATATGACTAAAACTACTGAAAATTTAGAAGGCAGTGGATTATTCCTGTACGTTATGAAAATGCAATATTCCTTACTTCTCGAGACGCCATACATGTGCCCCCATTATCTGACTCACAGGTGAATGTATATTATGTTTGATTAGCCTATAAATGAGATATTAACTTTAAATTAGATGCAAGGTCCTTATTTCTATATGCCGCTGTATGTAACCTGGTGATCGAGAATATATGGATAATTGTGTGCATGTGTCTACCTATATGTCCCTCTACCTGACTGTCGATTAGAGATATTGAAATTATGTTTTACTGAACTTGTGGAGGTGGTATATATGTTCAATCTGATTTAAATTTACCACCCCTACATCGCACACCAAAAGCCGTGGATCGGTGCTTGAGCTTTTATGTGTGTGTGTGTGTCTATATGTGATTGAGGGCTGATCATGAAGATATGGAAAATGTTTATGTGGACTTGTCGAAGAGATTATAGGCCTATATATTCAATTTGATGATTTTTTTTCACTTCTGCGCGCCACATTAAATGAAGTGATGTCAAGTCAAGATGCAATGTATTTGCCTACCGATATGCGCTTCTGTCTGAAGCATGACTGAAAATATAGAAAATTATTGTCTGTCGACGACGAGATGTAGATAATTAATTTATATTTTATCCATTAAAAAAAAATAAAGAAAAAACTTAGGATTTTTTAAGAAATCAATGTCACAAGTGTTAGAACCATGGAAGCCTTCATGTAAGACATATGCAATATGTGTAACAGTATTTAGATAGTAAATATGTTTAAGAAAAGCAACCAAGGACATGCACAATTATTAAACACAAATTCAAGGAAACTGTTGGCATCAGCACTAATTCAATGTCATATTCACTACGCATGTTCCGCACGGTTTAGTGGACTTCTTGTAATTTTCTAATAAAAACTACAAATTGAAATAATAAGATTTGTCCTCAGCTGCTCCACAAGGTCACAGATTTGTTTCAGCTAATTATAAATTTGATACCTGTTTCGGAGTGATTTAAACAAAGTTTAGGTTCAGAATAATCCATGGAACAGCACCCAAATACCCAGATTCAATATCCATGGTCATTCATCAACATGACAGATATACAACAAAATAATGTGTAGGCCCTGGTCTTACCACATGTGAAGTCTGGACCTGTTGAAGAGATATATTAAATCTGATCATGTGATGTAAAATTTGCCTATGTACATGTCATATTAAAGTCTATGTGAATCGCTTCTGGACGTTATGATTTATTTTTTAATAAGTTTGAGCTATATCGAGACTCCATATATGACTGTGTATGTGACTACACATAGGCTTAGCTATGTGGCACTACCTGACTCATGGATAAAGAAATTAAAATCA
The DNA here is from genome assembly GCA_964017125.1 of Flabesymbios commensalis. Classification (NCBI taxonomy): domain Eukaryota; kingdom Metazoa; phylum Annelida; class Polychaeta; order Terebellida; family Flabelligeridae; genus Flabesymbios; species Flabesymbios commensalis. Next base: position 85,075,965 of record OZ024906.1, read on the forward strand.
TTATAATTATGTCTGGACTTGTCGACGAAATCTATATACCGGTATTTAATTTGATGTCAATTATTCAATTATCAATGCCACATTAAACGCCATGCATCGTTCCAGGGAAATTAGTCTGATCTATGTGATGAAGACTCCATTTTTGTGTTTATCTATATGTGCCTCTATATGCTTCAAGGAGTTCATTTTTTTATGGACGAGGTGAATAACTTCAATTTGATAAAAAATAAGACCAACAAATTGGTAGTAGTAAATGCATTTTTTTTTTATCAATATGTAATGCATTACAGAAAATCTTTGTTACATATATCACTTCATGCGTAAGCAAAACCACAGATTAATTAAATCCTATTAGAGTAGAATTCTTTCAAACATTGAAAGAGCATATAGTATGGGGATGAAGTATCAGTAGTAATGGATGCTAATGTGATTTTAGACCTGAACCAGAAGAAAATCTGTAGATGTTGCATAAAGTTATTAAAAGTCATATATGACAGCATTGAATCCAGCTTCCGTAATGTAGAATTGCGTTGCTCAGCAACCTGGCTGTTGATCGTGTTATAGTGCTGGTATGTGTTTAAGTTATATCCAGAGTAGCAAGCTGTAACATGAATACATTTAAACAAAGTTTAAAGATAATAGTAAATTATTGTTATTTGTTTTATTGTATTTACAGTGCTTAATATGACAGTATTGTATCATTTCATAACCATTGAATATGGTATATGGTATTGTATAACAGTAATCCTTTTATATTTTTTAGCTCACTACTATAGAATTTAAATTTGAAAATACTATATAATTTTTTTTTAAATGCATATATTATTGTTAATTAATTAAAGCAGATATTATAAGTTTATAATTATAAAAAGTCGAGTTGCGTTTTGGGTGCAGTGAAATTATATGTGAGAACAGACAAAAATACATGACGTTTCAAACGCACACGTGTTATAAAAAAAACAGTATGAAGACTGTAGACCTACCTAGAAAAAGCAACCCGTGTGCGTAAAACGAAAGAAGATGTGAGTGTTTTTAATATTTAATTTTTAACCCTTTAATCCCTCACGACGCTTAAAGCATAATTTTACATCCCTGAAAACAGACTTAATTTTCCTACAACCAAGGGTTTTAGAATGAATATTTCTATGAAACTGGTTTACCAATACATGGCAATTTTATTTAATTTTTCACCTACATCAAGTCATCTTCATCCACTACAAGTCCAGAATTGCGACAGCAATTCGCGGCTTGTAGTGGATGAAGATGACAATGGTCAATTCAGACTTGAAAGGGTTAACTGAGTGCACAAATAATATATGCGTAGTTACGGAGATGTGAAACTTAATGCAATCGGATATATTTACGATGTTAGATGTAAGTTTAACAAGTCATTAGTATAAAAAGTCAAACCTGTGTGATTACTCCAGTGAAATCTGTCTACAGTGAATTTTGTATTGGTGAAAAATTCAGGATCGCGGTTCAATGCGTATCGATGTAAATTACATGCGTTATCGTAGATAACTAGTGCTGGAGCTGAAATAACCAAAATAACATAGTTAATTTGATATTGTTGTTTTGTATTGTATACAAACAAATAATAATGACAATATAAATGACGGTGATGATTGGCCGATCTCGACATGTAACAGGCTAAAGAACTCTTCGATTGGTCGGGGATATAATACAAGACATTCAAATTCTTACATATTTGTATTGACAATTAATGTACATTAATGTAAAAACAAAAATTGGTTAACAATTAAAGTATATGTACAGCTTGGAAATGAGCATACCAGTTTTAAATCTTGTTCTTAATAGAGTGTATGGCACATCTGGAGATTCTGGGTCCAATAATATTTGATATCCATAGCATACACCTAAAAAAAATTGATTCAATTTATCAAAATGAAATTTTGAGCTAATTGACTGACTAAAATAATAATGTCAAAATTTACTACATTGATTTATTAATAGCTCGCATAGAAGTGTATTTTGTGGTTCATGAATTTAAATAATTTGAGAAGTAAAATCACGACATTTTCATCACTTTCATATGGTTTATATAATTAACCAATAAAACATAATAAGTAATAAATAATTGTGACGATGCAGTCTAAATGTGTTATTTCGCGTGGCGCGGGTAACCTTAAAAATAATTAAAACAATGTATTATGTTTTTTGCAGACGAATGTGTAAGATCAATAAGCATTAATTTTGCAATTATGTGAATAAAAAAATTGTTTACCATGTACACAAGACATATGTAACAAGCCGGGTGACAGAGTTGAGTGTTCATTACTCGTTTTGACACATGAGTCTATTTTTCTTTTCCTTGTAGTTTTGTTGTCTTTCCGGTAGATACCCCTTTCGCACAGTTGAGGCATTACTGGGAAATATGCGAATTTGTTATCATTAGTTGTGGGTAATAAATTGTGTGGAGATGACTTTGAGAATGTACTGTTCAATACTAATTTAATTTTGTGTAGAATCGGTAACATTTCTGCAGGCAAATGTGCGTTTTTTCTGAGGATTTCTCCTAACAGTGGCACCTGTTCATTTATACATAACGTTTCTTCTGGGCATATGTTTTCATCGTTTGTAATTTTTTGTAAGATTTCCCATAGATTTGCAGACTTTGGGAAGATGCTGCAGACAGGATAATTTCTGGATAGCTGATTGATTAACTCCTTGTAAATGTCTTTACAGATGTGTTTATCGCCTGTATTTTCACTAGAATCTACTACAGCTGAGAGAAAAGGTGAATCATTTTTAACTAAAGCCTGTAAGTGTCTGTATTGGCACTGCGTTAATCCTGTGGTTGTAAATGATGCCATCGATTTCCGTATAGCACTACTGTGCACCATCACACGATCTTTGTGGCTAGTAAAAACAAAACATCGTAAACATTAATGTAGCAGATGAGAAGCAAATGACAGTATATTGAAGTATATGACTAGGTATGCTTATAATAAGTATACTTAAAATAAATAATAATTAAAGTACAATTTTTATTTGTAAGTTGTTAAATAAAATACACCTTCTGGTTTCCAACACAACATGAAAAAAAATAATGTAATGAACATTTTTTTAAGATGTAATAAATACCAGTGAAATTTGAATATGATGCATATAATTTAATACTTATCTCCCTTCAAGCAGTTTGTCTCCACTTTCTGTTGTTTCTCTTTTTGGAAGTTTATTCTTGTTAATTCCAAGATGGATGCCATCCATGACTATTTTCTGAGGGTTTATGCCGCAAGTAAAGCATTTGTAGCCTTCTTGATAATCGATATCTAGAAGTTTGAGAAAGGACAGCCAGGCGTCGTGGAAATAGCTGTATGGAAATTGTTGTTTGAATTCTTTATTTCCACCCTCTACATGGGCCCACGCCAGTTGCTTGTAGTATGAATCCATAGGCACTCTTAAAATTAAAACAATAAATTGACAATTCTGGTGTTCACATAAGAAGACATACATGTAATTTTAATTGGGCTAATTAATAGCCGATTTATTTTAATTTTCTCGAATTAGGTTAATGTTTAGATTTGACACCATATTTAATTTATCACAGATAAATAAACAAAACATTCATAGGCATATTTTTTTTTTTAAATGATGTATATTGTACTTTTTTAAATCGTAATTGAATGTTGAGTCTTGTGTTGAACTACAAATATACGCATCATATTGAAAAATCCTTAGACTGCGAGTCCAATTAAAAGTCCACGGATTTAACAATCTAACGCATTCACCAACATCGTTGGATTTATTAACGGGCTTGTTGACAACAAACTCTCGTGCTGGGTCTCGTGGTCAGGATCATCTTCCCACCTCTTTATTAATACACTCACATCATGGTCATAACATGCTCACAGACAATAGTCAGTCCTTACTCTATGGTGGTTCGCGCATCTCTCTCAGAGCTCTCTCGCTTTTTGTCTCTGGCTGTCTCTATGTTATAAATTCTGCGCCTGCGCACTGGCAGACTTCTCCGAGTATAACAGAATAACTGTGCCATCCTCTAGCCGTGTTCACACAAGTAACTCAGCTAACAAGGAACTTTGAGCCAATGCTAGACTAATGTTGGCCCGACGTCGCAGACAGTGGGCCAACCCCAAAACAGCATTCTTTGGTCTAGCTGCTCACAATCATCTCTACCACCATTTTACCTCTAAAGGTGGGGTCTCAGAGATACGTTTGCATGACCACTATCGACCCTTTTATTTTAATTTAATTACTACTCACACCTAGCTACTTCATGATATAATAAGGATTACATAATATCTGTATTATTAGTGGGCAGACCTGTAGCTTCCGTCGTCACGTTGTAGACCTTGTTCATGGCCTTCCAACCGTGCCCTGGATCCACATATGTCTGTTTGGCAGAACATCCTCACTATCAATGATATAATGAGGCATATTCGCGCCTGTCCTAGTGGCAACGCTGGCACAACGCCGGCCCAATCCGCTCAACTCTGGCATTGCTGACCCAACGGTGGCCTAACTTAATACATAAATACAATGGTTTAATAATAATTGTTTCCCGTTATGCATTGAGCTAATATAACACACTGCTCAACTCAAATAATTCAACTGCATTCTGAAACTATTATTACTGTTACTACAGGTCAATAGTTTACAATATGAGTTGTCGAAAACACTTTTGTGAGAGTAGATATTACAGTTGGACATATTTCATAGTGTCAATAAATGATTAATTTAGAACAGTTTTATTATTAGATTTTTATAATATTTATTAGTAGTAAAATGAAATATCAAAATAAAGAATGGAACGGAATGTGATATGATGAACTTATTCATATGGAGTACATTTTGATCCGCCCCATCGAACATTTTGATCGATCCACATCCTTTGCATTTTAGTTGTGTTACTGTGAATGAAACAAAATGGAAAGTGTGTTTTCTGTATAATATTTTTCTGCTAATATAATGATACAATATAAATACAAATATAATGTATGTGTTAATTGGAAAATAAATTAGATCACGTAGATATACTATAGATCTCATAATTTGAGCGTATTTAAAATTAAGTTAATATCTGATTTATAAATTTTTAGCGTAGTAAATGATTTAAGAATTTTAAATTCTAATTTTTTTTCTGTTCAAATTAGGCCTAACTGTTAGTGACTGAGCTGTGGAGTGTCACTTTTTCATTATTTGAAATGGTGCTTACTCAGCCGTGAAAGCAATAACGTCACTCATCCATCGTTATCACAAGTAGGCGTAGCACGCTGTCACCACCCCCTGTTACATACCCACAGTGGACCTTTTGATCACGACACGTGCCTACCTACACCTTCCCATCTCCCACGGGCCGTTGTTTAAGCGATGAGCGTTTGGATCAGTGCCGCAGATACCAGGCTAACGTTGTGTCAGCGTTGGTATACCATTCAGTGTTAATTGAGCAGTGTCAATGGACATTGGTCTTGTTATACAAACCGATTACTGGTAGGCTAATTAGAAAACATTTTAATCACTGACTCCTATAGACGTATATCATCAATAAATATACAATTGTATGATACAGGTCTACTCTATTCTAGAGTCATTTTTTATTAACGCTCACTCTAAAATATCTCATTATAGTCCAGGCTGTTAGGGGTTTCTTTGTGCACTTTTGGAATAAATTACCATTTTTCGCCCAGATAATCAGTAACATGTACTCTTTCGATCCTGATATAGCGCAGTCAATTCTGACACGATTAACGCCTAATTAACATGTAATTAACATCCATAATTAGCAAAATCTGGAAAAAATCCGGAGAAAATAATATCTCAAGAATCGGTCGGTCGATTTTATTGATTTTAAGTTTTGTTATCTGTCAGATGGATGGTTGACACAACAAAAATATATTTGAGATCATTCATTGTCAAGGTCACGTGATGTGTCGAGGTCAAAGTCAAAATCGAGGAAAATTGGACCATTTCGGACATTAAATAACCCATTTAAAAGGTTTCAAATTATCCAAAATTATTTGATATATTATTAAAAAATAACAACATATCTAACCTTTCATTTGTGGGTTTAATGAAGTAGTAATCTAATAAACGGTGTCTTAATTGTTTTGGACAAATGATCCAACCACAAGTTGTCTTTTTCGCACATGTCTCGTAAATGGATCAACGTTATGATTTTAATTATTTTCTTTTAATATACTGTGTATTTTAATGTTGTGCAAAATGTTATACACTATTCTATATTGAATAAAGGTTAAGGTCAATCAATAACTTCAAGGTCAAAGTCAAGGTAATATTCGAAATATATTTGGAACCTGGTGGTTTTATTTTGTGATGGGTGTCTCTGACAAGGAATTAATCAAATGAATTTGACATATTTAATGCCAATTTTAATTATTTAATAGGGTTTATTTCAACGTGAAATAATTTTTATCAATGAAAAAGCAATAGAAAAATAGATTCGATACATGTAGGGTAAACATAAATGCCAAAATAGCCCACGTGGTGAGCATGTCAATTTAACGATACAATCGATGATTCAAAATATTGCTCGGTTATTCAACATGTTCAAACAAATAACATTATCCTACTCGGACCTTTAACGTGTGTTAGTAGTGTGCATATTGATACACTGCCGAAAAGCAAATATGACAGCTACTGCAGGCTCTGGAAAACAGCACCAAACTGCAAATGTACTCAAATGTGTACAGCGTTCAAATTGAGGCTTTGTGTTTCATTCTAGACAATTGTCATTATGCTCAGTGATTCACGGTTCATAATATTGCTTTCTGATCCAAACCTACAAGGACAGTTATTACTGACTTAAATCTCAAAGTGTCACTAATAATAACTGATCCACACGAACAAAGTAAGCTTGAAGGATACTTGTGTTCTAAGCAGCCTTGATGAAGAATGTGTCCTTACTGTGCATACTGATATAGCAGGGTGTAGAAAAAGCGTTTGTATTGCGGATGAGTGTGAAAAAAATATATTCAAACATTTAACATGTTAAAGCGCTCTGATGTTAATCCAACAAACCATTCAGAGAAACTACACAGCCAATGTTAAAATACTCGTTGCTATGTTCAACAGCTTCCACCTCTGATCCAATTCACAAAAGATGTGATACAATTTGCCTGCCAAACAATGAGCTGTAGCTGATATAAAAGATGTACATTGCATTTCATTTAATACATACAGAGCTTTCCAAGACTGACATGAGATGAACAGAAATCCATCTTGATTGCCAGTTTGGATGATGGTGCATGTGATCTTCTCAAAACATTCCTTAACAAGTCGATGCTATGTTGATTTATGGGGCTGCAATGGTTCACGCAATACCAACATACAGTATATACATGTATATAATTCCGATGAATATGTACAAATAACTGTCATTCTCTTGATGTTTAGCGATAACTCTCTTCTATAAAGTATGATGGTGTTGTTAGAGGTACCGGGTGAAGTGCCAAGGCTACAACCATGGGTGTGCGGGCCAAGCTAACCCATAAAAAGACAATCTTCATAGAGACTGGGATATATTTCAGCGAAATTAAACCATCATTTTTTTTAATCTTAGATTCCCTAGGTCTAATCTTTATTTGACGAGACGTATCATCTCTATTTATGAAAAATAAACAGTGGTCAACTCTGACAGGATGCATGTCACGCTTGGAGTTGACACGACTTTCCGCTTCATTGCATTACATGACATATGTCAGGATATGTTATTTCCCATGATGCGTGTCCCCCCCCCCCCCCCCCCACATTCCACGTTATTATATGGGATATGACATCACCTCTTTCATGAAACGATAGGTAAACTGTCAGCATAATAGAAATAGTCAGCTCATTTCACCCCACCACATACAAGTGAATGAAATGTAACAAAGTGCCCATGACTGCTCCGCAGCATATAGTAAGGGTGGGGGGGGGGGGGGATGAGAGGGGGTGGACGCCTCCTCCTGACGGACATCCAATAGGAATGATGATGTAAAATTTTAGTGTTGACACAGTTGCCTGGACAGCTCCGTTGGAGGGGGTGGAATATCTCTTCGTGGGGCATCAGTATAAAAAGGAAGATGTGTTCAGATTTCTTCCCGTGATGGTCATAAATAAGATATCCCCAGAGATATCAGACACGGACATAGCCAGAGAGCTAAAAAACAAATCAGTACAGGTGAAAAGACTGATTTCAGCCAGGCATAACAACATGCCCTCACATAACGTGAAGCTCACCTGTGAGAATAAGGCTACGCTCGAGGCTATAGGTCAGACGGTCACCATCAAAGGGGAGGACTACAAAGTAGTTCCCTATGTGAACAAGACCACCAAGGTCAAACAATGTTACAGGTGCCTCGAATTCGGCCATACCTCAGGCCAATGTGAAAATGACCTGAGGTGCAGAAAATGTGGTGGCAGCCACGTTAAAAAGGACTGCCAATCAGACAAGCCGGCATGCGTCAACTGCCACGGGGACCACCCATCTTCATACAGAGGGTGCCCCGAAAAGACGAAAAGGCTGCCTAAAACTCAAACACAGCCAAAAAAGACCAGCTCCATGCCCAGGGAGCCGCTTAGACTAGCTATAGCCATAGCTAAAGCGATAGCGTTAGTGCTCAATAGAGACATGCATGAACGCACAGAATCCAACATCTCTGAAGATGTAGCTGAATCCTTCAGCAAAGCGTTCAATGTGAAAATCAGTAGCGAAACCCTGATGGAAAAGGCCTTTGCCTAAATTGGTAAACCACCACTCCCTCTGGACAACCAATCCATTAGGATCAATCTGATTCACATTCAGTCTATTGATCACACATATTAACGTGAATGGTCTAAGAGCCAGGAAAACTGAGCTCATTGAACATCTGAAAGAGCACAAACCAGATTTTGTCACTCTCAATGAGACCAAAGTCTTGCCAAAGCATAAAGTGTCAATACCAGGCTATGAGTCAGGAAAGACAGAAGCGCCGCAGGTGGAGGCGTGGCAATACTAATCAAAAAGGAAATTGCCTATAGCATTGTGTATACTGATGATATCAATGCAGAAACAGTGGCTATAACATTCAAACAAAGGGACAAGGAAATAGCACTGGCAACTGTCTATAATCCTCCAGGCAAAATAGTCGAGTTAGAGACACTGAAACACCTGACTGATAAATACGAACATTGCATTATCACAGGCGATTTCAACTCAAAACATGCTTATTTTGGCAACGACAAGAGTGACAGCGCTGGTGACGCTCTTTTTAACATTACTGAGGAGCTGGACCTCACAATACTCAATGATGAGTCTGTGACATTCTGTCGGAACTATGCTGGCAACAGTGTGGAAAGCATCCTTGATCTTGCCCTTGCTTCCAGGAAGATGGGCCCTAAAGTCGCTGAATGCACAGTCAAAGGCGATGTAGGGAGTGACCATCTTCCAGTGCATATTAGATTGAATTCTCATGAGGTGGAGAAAGCTCTAACAAAAGCAGTTCACAGGCTTGACAAGGCAAATTGGCAGAAATTCCGCAAGGAACTAAAGTCAATTGAGATGGGTGACCTCACCACACCCGAGGAAATAGAAAAAGCTGTTGAACTGCTTGAAACCTCTATGATTTGTGCCCTAGACAAAGTTGTCAATCTGTGAAACAAAAAACACAGGATTTCTTTATCTCTGAAAAAACCTCTAAGTTGATCAGAGAAAAAAGAAAAGCTAGAAGGCTAGCTATGAGATTCAGTGACGAGCCCGAGTACATGACTATGTACAAGAGCCTGACCAACGAGGTCAAGGAATCTATCAAAACGGACAAGGAAAGGGCTTGGCAAGAACAGATTGATAAACTTGACGGAGCCAGGGATGGAACCGAGTTCTGGAACTCGTTCTTCCGGCTAACAGGGGCAAAATCTAGAGGAACGAGAAAAACTCCCCTCATGAGAAGTGATGGTACTCACACTGAAAATGACAAAGAGAGAGCTGACACGTTCGCAGCCTCGCTTGAAAAAGTACACAACGTTCACCAGGGGACCATCTTTGACGATGAGTTCAAAGTGGAGGTAGAAAGCACTATTAAAGAGCACGAAATGCTCTTCAAGCCACTAGTAAGCCACGTCCCCGAAGAGGACGATGATCACGAGACACTAACCCCAATAACAACAGGGGAAATCAAGGCTTATCTGAAAAAGTGCAAATCTAGCTCTGCCCCTGGTCTGGACGGTATCAGATACGGTGTACTTAAGCAAGCAAATGACAAGGTTTATGAGGCCCTGGCCCAAATCTGTAATGCTTGTATGGCTACAGGATACTATCCTAAGCTATGGAAAAAGGCTGAAGGTATCATGATACCTAAGCCAGGCAAAGACGGAAAAATGCCGGGGAACTACAGACCTATCAGCCTGCTGAGCTGTATGGGCAAACTCTTTGAAAAAACGCTAGCTGGTAGAATAAGGAACTTTCTTGAGAAAGAAAAGTTCTTTAACAAGTGGCAGAATGGCTTCAGGAGCAAGCGCATCGCCATGGAACATGTGTTCATACTGGTAGAGGAAACTCAACTGGGATTCACTAAGAAATGGAAAGGTGGAGCAATCTTTATCGATGTTGAGAAAGCATTTGACTCGGTGTGGCATGACGGACTAAGATACAAGCTGATGAACGGCAGCTTACCTAGGAAGATGGTCAGGTTGATATCATCTTTCCTAAGTGACAGAACGATCAAAGTCAATTGCTGTAACAACTGCTCAGAGGAGGTGACCCTCAATACGGGCACACCTCAGGGCTCGGTCCTAAGCCCTCTCCTTTTCATTATCTATGTGAATGATATCCCAGACATGAGTTCACTCAATGTCAAGCTTTCCCAGTTCGCAGATGACATGGGAATCTGGGCACATGCAACCAATGCCAAATGGGTGAAGGCAAAGCTATCAAAAGCTTTAAAACTCATTGAAGCATGGTGTTCCAAATGGCGGATAAAACTAAACGCAGGAAAAACAAAGCTGATTGTGTTTAGTGTCGGTCCAAAACCAGAACTTATAGATCTGGAACTGTTTGGTGAGCCTATTATTCAAACTCAAACAGCCAAACTGCTTGGAATCCTATTTGATCGAAGGCTTAGCTTCAAAGACCATATGAAAGACCTAATGACAAAGGTCTACAGGCGACTGAACCTGTTGAAGTTGCTCAAAGGGACAAACTGGGGCGCCAGACCATATACCATCTTAAAAGCCTACAAGTGCTTTATACGCCCTGTCCTTGAATATGGTTCACTGATAACTGGAGCTTTAAGGGAATCACAAGTGAAGGAAATGCAGATCTTTCAAAACAAGTGCCTGAGACTAGCACTTGGTGTAACCTACCTGGACAGAATGAGAACAATAGATCTGCATGACCTCACTAACGTCCCTATGATCAAAACTAGGATGACAACACTGGCGGTTAAAACATTTAGATCACTTGAAAACACACAGTGTTTCAAGGATCTGGTGTTGAATCATGAGATCGTTCAAAAACGATCAGGCTCTAATACAATTCTGGATCAATTGCTGGCTGCAATCCAGGCTGACGCTTAAACACGGTTGACGGTTGACGGTTGACGATTGACGGATAACGGTTGAGCTCCTGTTCCCACATAGAACAGGGGCTCTGGGGGCGCCGTTCTGTGTGACATACCAAAAGCAGGGAGTTCCCTATCACTCCACTGCATGAGACAAGAACACGGTTGACGGTTGACGGTTGACGGATATCGGTTGAACTCCTGAACTCCTGTTCCCACAGAGAGCAGGGGCTCTGAAAGGAGCCGTTTTGTGAGACACATAAGGCAGTGGGCTTTCAATCATAGCACTGAAGGAGACGGATTCTGGTCTTAAGCAATGAGCTCTCTATCATTACATTGCTAGCTTGAGTGATGGCACGGCGGACACGGATGGTTGGCTGACGATGACGGTTCATGATGGTGGTTTCAAACACACTGCTCAGAAAGCAGAGCACATTTCAAAGGGTCAGTCCTTGCCCTTACTCTGGTGGCTGGTCGCCTCTTCCCTGGTTCCTTGTCTCCTGGACTTCTTCTTGCCATTGCTTGTACAATCACCTACCTCACCAGGTGAAAAGAGAGAGGCACTATAAGGTTTATACCAGAACTAGTGCATAATCTCGCGTCAGCCCTCGCGCTGCGCGCTCCTCTAAG